>CM059271.1:5629211-5681711 GCA_030347295.1 Setipinna tenuifilis | reverse complement strand
ATTTTAATGTTTGAGATCATATTGCTCTTTTTATTGATGGTTTTTCCTGAGAAATGACCCGTTTTATGTATTTATGTATGTAGTACAGAGCTGCTCATGGCTGTACAGTGACTACAGTATAACGACTGTGTATTCATACTCACATACCCTCATGTGACTCTGGTGCTGGACCTAAAAACATGTCCAATCCCCCTCCTCTCCCACAGTACACGCAGCTGTGTTTGCCATCAACGAGGCCATTGACAAGGGCCAGGCCGAGGGCACCATGAAGGCCCTGAGCAACCCCAACGCCATGCTGAGGAGCATGCAGAGCACCCTGGCCCAGGACTACCAGGACTCACTCAGCACGGCCAAGAAGGCCAAAGAGGCCCAGGCCTCAGGACGGGTAAGGGACACGCCATTGTTTTTTTTTCTCTTCTTTAGGGGTTATTTTTGACCCTCATGGCCAAGCTGATTGAGCGCAGAAAAACAAAACAGAACCATTAAAAAAACTGCAATCAGGCTGGTTGAGAAGAAGTTCAGATCAGATCGCATCAGATCGGCTCTGTAGTTGAGATCAGACAGCTTAAATGTTATGTTCCAGAAAGGGATAGGCAACCAACAGAGTAAAATAGTGGTAGCATATATTTAGCATTAAGGGGCTTGCCTGCAGACCACAACACTGTCTCTCTCTTTCTCTCTCCGTGTCTCTCTCTGTCTCTCACTCACACGCACACACGCATGCATACTCTGTGTCTCTCTCTCTCTCTCTCTCTCTCTCTCTCTCTCTCTCTCTCTCTCTCTCTCTCTCTCTCTCTCTCTCTCTCTCTCACCCCCACTCATGCACGCACACACGTAGGTAGGTAACACATCCACACAAACACACACTTGTATTTTCTTGCATCCCCACCTGGGGTCTGACTCAGCAGGCCCCGGGGTGTGAGTGTAGCGCAGCGCAGTGCACCCTTCCCCTCCCCTCCCCTGGCCTCCCTTCCCCTCCCCTCCCCTCCCCTCCCCTCCCCTCCCCGCTCCACTGCTGTGCTTGCCTCTTTAGCCCCAGTTCCCGCACCCACAGCTGCAGTGGTGGCGGCGCTCTCAGGTTGTTTTTAGATCTCTCACTCGGCACTGCTAACTCAGCCAGATGGACGTGTTTACAAGAACAGGCTGTAACTCCTAGAAGGCCTCCCACAACTCCCACTCAAAGCTCTGCCGCATCATGTTGGTGCTCGACGCTAGTTTGAGTTTATAAATGTTGGAAGTTTTTTTGTTTTTGCTTCTGGCATGACTTTGTTGCAAACAGCTTATTAATGGCAGAAACACACACGCATGCACACGCACACACACACACACACACACACACACGCACACGCACACGCACACGCACACACACACGCACAAACACACACACACACACACGCACGCACACACGCGCACACACACACACACACACACACACACACACACACACACACACCATATTATACATACAGAGTGAGAGCAAGTGATGTATTCGTGTAACTGATCACACACTGACTCCCCTTGGAGTCTTTAATGAGTGTCAGCATTCCAGTGCATTCTCACATCAGGCAGGCATGCCTAAAGAAAACAGGCCCCTGGCCCCCTCCTCCTCCTCCTCCTCCTCCTCCTCTCCTACTTCCTCCTCCTCCACCTCCTCCCTTGCCTCAGGGTAGAGATGTCCATTAGGAACTCTTGACTCCACCATCAGCCAACACAGACCAGAGGCCCACTTAGCTGGACTGTTATGATACTTGCAGCGCAGAGTATTTTTCCCAACGTATTATGCTTCATTATAAAATGAACCGTTCCTTAACAAGGCATGTTTTCTTTAGCCTGTGTTTTCCCTTTCCCATGTTGATTGACAGCTTGGTAAAATAGCCATAGTTAGTGTTGACAGCTGACAGTAATAGGACCATAATTCCTTAAAGGTTGATAAAAATGTTGATTCACGGCTTGTTCTTGGTGTTATTTATTTAATTAATTTTTTAAATCAGTCATCTCCAAAGTTGTCTTCTGTTTGCATAAATGTTTTCAGCGCTCATCCGTTTCCTCAGAGGAGAGAGATGTCTATGAGGAGCTGCTGACACAGACTGAGATCCAGAGCACTATCAACTTGGTGAACAGTACGTATGGTGTTTGTGGCAACTGCGGTCTAAAAGCATTTATTTCCCACCCAGAAGTCAGTGTGTTTGTGTTGGTCAGTGGTTATATCTTAGAATCTGCTTTGTTTTCTGAAATAACTGTTGTGTTTCGCAACCTGAGGTTTGAGAATTGTTCAGTGAAACCCCAGTTAAGCTTCCATCCTTGTTCCACTGTCTTCAAAACACTTCAGAGCACCATTTGTGAGCTAATTGGGAGAGTGTTTCTATCATTATCATTATCATGAAGCAGACAGTAATACGAGTTATTTGTTTATTGTAACTTTGCAGTTTGCAGTTGTTTTGACCGAGACATCTGGGAACAGTCAGTGTAACTGTTCACAGCCATGGGAAGTGATTCTGTGAGGATAATGTCGCCTTTTTGCGTAGATTAACACACTGAGATTCTCCAGCTTGTGGTGTAGCTTGTGTTGTTCTCTTGCTTACATGTTTGTTATGGCCGCCACTAGTGTAGCATTAACACGGTCCGAACTTTTTAGTCCGAGTTTTTTTTGCTTTCTGCTTTTTTTTTGCCAATTTTGTGTCGAGGATTCCCAGAACACTGAAAGATCGGGGAGCACAAAACTTGTTCTCATTTGGAAACACTCTGAAGTGATGAAGTGAGGCAAACAATTATATACTAGGTGTTAGCTGTGAGAATTTCAAATTGTTGGGACAATATTTCAGTTCCGATACATACAGTAGGTACCCAAAGGGTTGGAAAATTTCAACCTTCCCTCAAAGTTTGCAGATGTAAGATCATTACCTCAATGTCAGGTTATATTTTGGCAGCTAAGGCCCTTTTGTACCCTTTCTGCTCTCCACAGCACAGGCAGCAGTGCGGAGGGTGAACCAGGCCATTGATGCCGAGGATGAGGCCTCTCTCTTGGAAGCCCTGGAGCTCCCTGCCCTGGGCCTGGTCGGGGTCTCCCCGGTCAACGCCCACTGGTACCTGGAACACCTTAAATCCCACAAGGAGCACAGAAATCAGGTGGCTGATTGTGTCTTCATTAACAGCTGAGGGTTGCAGGTTTGATTTCGGTACCAGGAAAAAGAAAAAAATGTGGGTGGAGGAATGAATTACTAGCCCTGTCCTGCACCCTCAGCTCAATATCAAGGCATCTAACCCCACGTTCAGGATAAGAGCATCAGCTAAATGTAATGTAATTTGTAAGTAAACGTGCTGAGGGTTGTAGACGACAAAGCAGTTGTTGGCTTGTTGGCTTACCCTCCAAACACAGATAATATAATATACTGTTACGAGCCACTTAGGCCTACAAGTTTACATTTGTCCACAAAACGTCTGGCACCTTTATCGGCAGGCTGATGATGACTCTTGTGATTTTGTCCTTGCGGCTGCTAATTTATGTGACTGCCGATGGGTCTGTCTGTGCAGGATGCTGGGTACGCCATTCAGCTGGAGAGGGAAGAGATCCAGAGAGTTGTCAGCTCCTGTAACGACTTTGCTGAAGCTGAGAAGAAAAGTACGTCAATAAAACTTAAAGCACACTAGTCTAGACTGATTCAGTAAACCCTACCCTCCCCTTCATGCCCTTCTCTGTTTGAGTTGTTTTTTTTTTAAATATATTTTTGCATTACTTGGTGAGTTTCATTGTGCCTCTCTGTGAAGGTATTTAAGTTGGCGATTTTCAGTGCTAGTGTTTGTCAGTATGGATGGTTGTGTTCACGTATGTACTGGAATTAAATCGCTGCTGCATACTAGGTGCCAATGCATGTGCATAGCACAGTCTGGGGAAGTAATTGACCCTCCATTTGTGGCTGCAGAGCTCGACGCCATTGCTGCCATCAACGCCGCCATTCGCCTGGGCAATGCGGAGGAGACAGTGGAGCAGTTGATGAACCCTGAGGCCCAGCTGCCCATTGTGTACCCGAGTGCCGCCAAACTCTACCAGGATGAGCTTTTCAGTCTACAGATCCAAGGCAGCAGGGTAGGCCTGACCACACACACACACGTATGCTTGCAGAACAACATAATTTGTCATTTACATGTAGAGATCAGTCAGATACATTTGTTCATGCCAATCCTGGGGTATTGTGCCTGTATATTGGGATAGACAATAATTGCCAGACAGTGGTTAGATTTTTTTTTTATTTTTGATGTGTGACGTGATATTTTACTCTCTTTCCTGTTGTATTTATTTTGTTTTTGCCCAATTTATTTTTTAAACACATTGTCAAACACGTAGCAAGCATCTGCAATTAGCATGGCTAAAAATATTATAAGTGTGTAGTGGGTGTTCAAACATTAACCTAAGCCTAAACTATGACTGTCTTTCAGTCTCAATCATGACATTGGCACAAAATATCACGATATATTATGATATGTTGTGATAAACGATGTTGTAGATGTTGTAATAATCGATATATTGCAAGCAGCCCTTTAGTTCTGATGAGCCCTTGTCTGTCTCTCATTGTCAGGGCACCCATGACCTGAGCCACGAGGAGCTGTGCGTTGCCGTGGAGATGCTGTCGGCGGTCTCGGTTCTGAACGAGGTCCTGGACACCAAGGACCCGGTGGCCGTCACTGAGCTGCTGTGTGACTCTCCCCTGGGTTTCAGCAACATGGACCACGAGAACATGCAGAGGTGAGATCGAGAGGAGCTGGTTCTGTCTGGGCCCAGCTCAGCGCCAGGTCTAGGGCTGGGCACTTGATTGAAGGATTATCACATCCGTCATTGCTCATGTACATTAATAGTTGCAGTTTTTTTTTAAAGTTTGGTTAACTCTTTTTTAAGCTTCTGGACATTCCATCATGTGTGCCCCTGTACTTTTTCCTTAAATTAGGCAGAAATAACATGGTTTAAATAGTTGAGCATACTTACAGTACCAGCCTTGTCATGGAACTATGCAAATGATTCATATTTAGAGTCTAAATAAAAAAACAAAATAGAAATAACAGTTTGCTAACCCTAACAGTCAACATCAAGATAAAGCATTCAATTAATTATGAGTTTTATTTGAGGTCATAATCACCCAGCCCTGACCAGATGAACTGGGTTAGCTGCTGACCAGTACTCACACAAGGACTTCACAGCCCTTAGCATCATGTGGTGTGCAATAAATACACAAATATAAGCACTAGTAGGGATAACAGTCATAATGTTGTTTATGTAGCAGTTTTTGTCAAGTATAGATTGTTAAGTTGCTTTAGTACCCGTTCCAGCAGTAGGTAATAGGAGGATGCATAATGCCAGAAGAATTGCACTCCCTCTATGATGATTAAATACAGCTGAGACGTTGTGTAGCTGTGGTGGTCATAAGGCGTCCTTTATTCTTTGTGCCAAAGAGAATGTTATATGGCTACTCTCACCTCCTCCTCCTCCTCCACCTCCTCCTCCTCCTCCTCCTCCTCCTCCCCCTACGTAGCCTGCTGCTGTTGCTCCACAGTAATTGCCCAATGAAAGATAACAAAATATCTCTTGTGGTATTTAGAGCTTTTGGCACCACCGTGCTCTTCACTCTGATGAAGAGCCAACCAGTGAATCAGCTAAATAATGAAAGCATTGCAGCTCTGTTCTGCTGAGTCAAGCACCAGCTATTGTTTGTTAGGCACTCTGGAGGATAATGGGTCTGGTCACATCGCCCCAGTGGTTGGGACACAGGGATGGTGGTGTAATGAAAAGCCCTTTAAAATATGTGAAGCTGTTTTTAGCCAGGAAGAGCTACAAGACATTTATTAATTCACACATGCAGTACATACTAACATGCATACACACGTACATGCAGCTGTGTGTAGATCTTGCTGCCTTGCCTAAAACACAGCATTTGAAAATGTAACGTCTAATGGTGTGCTTAAACGTGCTAAAACTTTCTTTCATGATGACTACTCTTGTGATCTTGGTAAAATATTAACAGCATTCCATTTGTTTGCACCAGGCATGGATATTCACATCACCCACCAGCTAAACGCTTGTAAAATATGAAAGTGGATGGTAGATTTCGGACACAAAATAACTGATTTACTGTTGAGTGACTGGTGGATTTTAGCATTAATGTCTCTCTATGGCTGGTAATAGTTCACATTTTCTAAAGTTAATTTGCACCCCTTGTTTTGCACATGTGTGTGTATTCTGTTTGATCACCCATGCTCCCTCTTACCTGCTCAGGTACGCGGACACACTAATCAGCCTGAGGGCCGAGGCTTTAGCACAGGGCCAGGAGTTCCTCAGCTGGAACGACGTGCAGAAGTGCATCGACACGGTCAACCAGCAGGTTCACGAGGAGCATGAACGTAAGGCTCCTCGTCTCTTCAGCAATAGTTTGTCTGAATGCTAGTGAGTGCTAGATTCCTGTAGCCTGGATATTGCACATGGGATTATTGACCATCAGTTGGACACACAAAAACATTGCTATTCGGTTATATATGTCTTTCAGACAGTATAAACATGAGCTGCTCAAAGGAAAAGCAAGACATTTTTTTATATATTTATAGTTAGACATTGCTAGAGGTTATTGAACCTCTTTGAAAGGTTCAATAACCTACCAATATTGAAATTTTCAGAAATGGTTATTAAAATAGGTTATTGAGGTTATTGAAATTTCAGAAATGTTCACATTAAAGCTGTTTCATGTTGTGTGTATTGTGCAGGAGTCATAGCGATAGCAGAGATCAACGAGGCACTGAACTCTGGTGATGTGGAGAAGACTCTCTCCGCCCTCCTGCTGCCCACTGCTAAACTACAGGGGGTCAACCCAGACACGGCTAAACACTATCACGACGTACTGCTGCACACCAAGGACCTCATCTGCAAGGTAGCTGCAATGCCTTACACAAGGGTGCTTGAGTTTAGAGAAAGCACAAGATACTCGTGCAGCTAGGAAGAGCACTTTTGGGAGAAGAGCTTTAAGCCTGACTACAAACCTTATTCTGATATACAGTACCATTATTTTGGAGAACACTTAGCACTTTAGGTTTTTTGTTATTATTTATTTTTTATTATTATTATTAGGTATTTTGTTATTGTTATTATTATTATTATTATTGTTATTATTATTATTATTATTTCTGTAATATTATTTCCTGAGTCCTGAGTCAATTGTCCTATTGTTGGGCTTGTTTGCTAAATCACATGGTCCTAAAGGTGATGACACATGGGACAACTCCTAATATTTTTACTGGATGAAGTTGCTGATGATGATTTACAATCCCTTGATAAAAATGTTTCCCCTAATATCAGTGGAAAACTGGCTCAAAAACATCTGTTAGTAACACGGCTGGGCAAAATTGTTCCCCTGTGTTCCCCCCTTAAAAATTCTCTTCTTCCACTGAAAGTATTTTTTCTCAGTTTGAGTACAAATGCTGTAATGTAATAAAAACCCAAGATGGCACTGGCTTAAAAAGATTTATAAACATAGATTTTTTGCCCTTTGAAGGGAGTAAACATACATACATATATACATACATACATTATGTTACAAGATAACGTAATAAAAGATGATTCATTATAGAAGATTGACATATTTACAATGCTAATGTACTCTGCACCTAGTCATTACGTTAAAACAGCCAGATAAGAGCATTCGCCCCAAGACACTGCCAGAATGGCTTATAACAGTTCAAGAAATGCTGGCAGAAGGATTTAAGGCTTAGAGGCTGAAACGACATGCTTGCTACAACCTGTCTCTTCATAAAAGTACCTAGGCTTTTCTCTGGCAGTATGGCTATGTTGAGTTGAAGGAATTGTTATTTCAAGCCTAAAGAGAAGCAGCCTTTGAAAAGGTCTCTACTTGTTGGCTTGTTTTGGTTTCCTATAATAAACAAGCACACAGCATTCCCTCCCATGTGTGTATTGTTTAAGGTCCCGTAGATGTTGTCACATGGCCCACCCACCACATCCGCACTGAGCCAAATGTCCCTGGGGGGGTGTGGGTGAGGGGGGTCTTTTCACAAGTTCAGATAAAAACGGTCATCTCAGAGGGCTTCTTCCTGAAGCTGACAAAGTGCAGGCTTGAGTTGGTGGTCCTGGACAGGATGTAGGAGAGGATAGGATCCAGGCAACTGTGAAAGCAGCACAGGCAGACGCACACATTGAAGAGGGCGTAGAAGTGGTCCTGCTGGGCCGTGTACAGCTTCACGTAGTGCAGGAGGTGGACCACAGTGCTCGGTATGAAGCTGAGGGTGAAGATGATGAAGATGATGCTGCTGGCCCTGACGTACAAAGACCAGTCGCAGCTCGACCGGCCCAGGTGGTGCACGATGGAACCGTAGGCAAAGGCAACGATGGCGGCAGGCAGCACCATGCCGACGACAATCATACCCAGGCGGTAGGGCACGAGGAAGGCATAGGGCTCCTCAGCGTAGGGCAGCACATCATGACAGGTGGTGATGCCCAGCTTGGGCAGCCGGTAGGTGTGGTGGACCAACAGCTCGGGCACCATAGCAGCACCGCACATCAGCCAGACGGCGATCACGGCCACCAGGGTGCAGCAGCGCTTGGGCAGGGCCTTGTAGAGGAAGGGCCGCGCCACGGCCAGGTAACGCATGATGCTGATGCACATGAGCGCCAGCACCGAGCAGTACACGTTGCCGTAGAAACAGGCGGTCACTATGCGGCAGGCGGTCTCGCCAAACACCCAGTTGTTGCCGTGGAAGTGGTAGTGCACGCGCAAGGCCAGCGTCAGCAGCAGGAGGAGGTCGGAGGTGGCCAGGCTGAGATAGAGCACCGCCCCAGAGCAGGTCCGTGTTCGCCCACTCAGGCACGCCAGGATGAACATGTTGGAGGGGATGCCCAGCGCCATGGCCACCAGGTAGGCGGCCGGGAGGAGCCTGGTGCTCACGAAGCCCGTCAGGTAGTCCTTGGCATGCTGGTACTCCAGCTCCAGCTCCGGGGCCTGGCTGCTGTTGCCCGTGCAGTTGTCCCCATTGGACCCTGAGGTGACTCTGCGCCCGTTGAAGGTTCTCGGGTTGAGAGGGCAGTTGGAACTGTTCTTGGCATCTCCCCGCCGTTTGTCTACGTAGGTTGTGTTATGGGTAAATGTCAGGGGAAAAAAATGAGAGATTCCTGTGGTTAGTGGAGCATTCATGCAGGCGTGTTTAAACTTAGACGCTGTAAATTTAATTAACCCTCCTTTGACCTGCTGTACTGACAGGAGAACAGACATGCCTATCATTGCCCCCAGGTCTTGTTACATCTTACATAATAGATCACATGATTAAATCACATGTATCAGTAAACAATAATGTATAGCACATGTATAGCAATAATAATAATAGCTTCATTTAACCTCTGTTATGTAATTGCAGGTTTCAATCATATTAATATTAAATTATATATTATATTACATTATATATTATCATATATTGTTGTTTTTTTCAACTGCACCATTTGTGTTTAGGAGACATATTTGTTTCTTCAGAATAATGCGTTTTCACTAAAGTATGCTACGTACATATAAAAAACTAGAAAAACATTTTTTAAATCGTTATTCACTAACATCAAAAGTATAATCATACTACATGTGTTAGCATACTTTGTTATGTAAAAACACCATTGTCAACAAAACCCAAACATACCCTACATGTACACAAACACTGATTTTGGAAAAAGAAATAGAAAGCATTTAAACAAAATAATTTTGCTGAAAACATTGAAGCCCACATATGAGTGTAAAAGACCTGATTTTTACCTTTATCTTGAATAGAGAGCGTCGGTAACACAAGTGCGATCAGCAGCACCAGCAGTGCTTTCCTCATATCTTTTTCTTGTAAAGTTGTCCTCTTAACTTAGTTAGCTTTACATCCTCATTTCCCCCCTCTTTCCTTTAAATCCTCTCAGGTAGTCCACAGCTTTTGGATGTCCCAGTAGTGTTGCAAACGTTTAGTGAGTGCTTTCCCCTCTCCCCTCTCTGCCACCTTAGTGACAGCCCAGTGGTCACAGAGCAACAGAAGGCGAGCGCTAAGCTCACAGCCGCTCACTCGCCCTATTTGCGCTGGTTTCCTGTGTAGACTTGTGCTGGCTGGGGCAGACTGAATTCCACACTGCCGTGTCAGGATGTTTGAGCCCCGTTTACGGCCAAGGGCGGGGGCTCCTGTCATACTAGATCAGTCACTCTGGAGGCTTCTCTGCTGTCCAGGTTATGACGTGGCTGTTATATTTATGTGTTCTTCGTCACGTCATCAGAGTTCCTGTAAACTTTTGACTCTATTCCAACATCTGCCACCTCAAGCGTCTCAAAGTCACCCACTGTTTTGACCTCTTGAGACGGGACAATGTCTCCATCTGGTCAGAGAATAAATTACACAAAGACTGACAGTCAGCGTGTAAGGTTCAAATGCTCAAGTTTACTAAACACCCAAAGCATGTGTGATATATTGTACAGAAATCCCACACAATATGTGTACCTTTCATTTATTGTACACAGACATGTACATCACGCATATAAACATGGTAAAGAACTTCTTGCTCTTTAGGGTTTGTTTTTGTTTGGGTACGTGCATTGTGTCAGTGAAAGGAAATAGCAAGACAAGCCAAGATAGCTCCCATTGTAAACTTACAGGGGCTTTCTGTGATGTCTGCTTTCTTTCCAAAGGAAATGGCCCAGATTTGTATTTTGTATTTTTATCCAAAATAACCCCCCCCCCCTATCTGGGGTGAAGGTCAAGTCCAGCAGATAAAAGGAATGCTACATTATGGTTTTGATTATTCTCCACCTCTGCGTGTTAACTCTGCTGCTTCTTATCAGTGCTGTTTGAGCTAATCTGGAGTGTTTCCTTCTGTTAATACCACTTCAGGTCTTCCAGCGTGAGGATGAACAAACGGTATTGTCATTTGCACTTAGTAGCTGTCTGTACTGTAGCTCTGGTCCCAAAGTCACTGTCCCCATTAGACAGACAGATCATGGCCATTTGGCTGTGTGTGTGTCATTAGTGCCGCTGCTTTCCTGTAGTGTCTGAGGGAATTTGGGTGCAGTACTTAAGCAGTACTTGAGCTGTTGATGACGCCTGTGTAAATCACAACTCTGTGTGTGTGTGTGTGTGTATGTGTATGTGTGTGTGTGTGTGTGTGTGTGTGTGTGTGTGTGTGTGTGTGTGTGTGTGTGTGTGTGTGTGTGTGTGTGTGTGTGTGTGTGTGTGTGTGATGTGTGTGTGTGTGATGTGTCAGAGCTCAGGGGACGAGTCGGCCGTGCTGTGGCTTGACCAGATTCAGGAGGCCATACACACCGCCAACCAGGAAGAGGAGGAATCTCTCAGATGTAACTCAGAACTATATTTTTGTGTTGATATGTTGTTTTTGTGTGTTTTGTATGTTGTTTTTATCTGTAATAGGGATGGAAATTCGCACCAGCCACCAGCCAAATGCTGGTAAAATATAAAAAGTGGCTAGTAGATTTTGCACACAAATTAATAATTTACTGTTGAATGGCTGCTAATTTTTTCTATGTATTTTTCAGTGGCTGGTAAAGGTTCACAGTTTGCAAAGTTAATTTCCAATCCTGACCTGTATCCATCTCCACTTTATAACTCCAGTTTAGACTACCCTGTTTCTGATGTGTCACCCCAACTTCTTTCACAATTCCTTTAAAATCTGTTGGGTCTTGAAACTGTGGTAAACAGTGTGCATTCCATTGGGCAAACTACTGTGATCACCATTTGACATGCCTGCTGCTAGTGGACTAACTTTAAATGTGAATTTATCCCAACAACGTTTTTAGTAAACAGAAACAGAAACAGAAAAAAAGCACAAAAAGCACAGAAACAGAAAAAAAATCAAAGGACAGGACGTTGTTGTGGTTATCGCAGTGCAGGTCATTAGGGTGAAAAAAACAGAGGAGGCATCCTCTCCCATTACTTCAGATATTTCCAAACACACTGAACTGGAATAGTTGAAAAATCCTCGATAAAAGTGATTGATGTTGAGCACCGGTGTGCACATTCCACACTGGTGTCTCACCACAGAAAAGAGTCTCATAACTTCCGGCTTTCGCAACCAAATACAGAAGGCCTCTGCCCCTGACTTAAAACCATCTGGGGGTGATTTAGTTCCCCATTTAATGTGTCCTCATGTAGTTATTTACAGCCATGCACATACGATAAGCCCTAGTTGGAAAGACAAGTCATGGAAGAGTAACAGCCATATCCCAGAGGGCAGCGGTATGGGGAACTGCCAGTTTGCCCTGTGTACTGTAATTGTTAACCCTGGGTTTATTTTAAAAAAATAATAGCTGAGAAACACAATGAGAATTAGCAAAAAGAGACACAGAGCAGAAAAGAAATAACTCTGTGAAAACGAGCGATAATGTGAGAGAAAGAGATGGGGAAAAGTAGAGAGTGAGAAATAAGAGAGAGAGAAAGAGCGGGTAGACAAATCCTGTCTGTCTGTGTGGGCTTAGGGCGAATGCAGCTGACGGGTGTGTTGTGTGTTGGCAGTGGCTGAGGCCGTGGCAGACATCAACCTAAGCGTGTCCGAGGGAGATACCCAGAGCACGCTGCAGGCCCTGCAGGTCCCCTGTGTGGGCCTCCGGGGCATCCTGGCCGAATGCGCAGACGACTATCAGGCAGAGCTGGCCAAGCAACAAGCTCTAAATGCTGCTGAAGGTATCACTGCATCAGTGAAGTTACTAGCCTACCACTACACTGACATACTTAACCATATAAGCTCTCTCAAGGTTACCTTAATGTTTTTTTATACTAAGCTATATCATGTTACTAAAAAAAGTATCACATACGTAAAAGGCTTATGAAATAAAAAGGGGTGTTTCTTATTTTATTTGAGTGACCAAGGAAAGCATTCCTGAAATGATTCTGTGAATTTACCGGACTTTTGAATAATAAACACCTTGACATTTGCAATACCAGTAATTAAGTCATTCAAAAATGGAGCAGTGGGCAGGTAATGAGCTTTTTGTACTCCCAATGGCAGAGCAGTGACAGTTACTCCATGTCCCCCAGGTGGTGATGGTGGTGTGTGGGTGAAGCACAGGATAAAGGACAGGTATGACTTCTACTACAACCTGCAGACCCAGAAAGGCACCTGGAATGAACCACAGGAGTTTGTGCACAACACCTTACAGCTTACAAAAGAGGAGATACAGGTACCAGACTGTCCGCCTTCAGTACTGCTTTCACCTAGACTGGATCCCTTGGATCCTTGTTGTTGCATAACAATATTGTAACAACTCTTTTTTTTTTTCTGCACATTTTTTAGGATAGTTTATAGTTCGTGTTTGACAGTCATTCCAGTGTTATTAGACTGTTATTATAATATTATTATTGAAGTCTAACATTTTTGGCATTACTGTATGTTCAGTGCATGAAATGTCAGTTTCTGGTCTCAGGCAGTGTAAGTGTGTATCCTGTGTCAGTGTACTGAACTGTGTGTCATCTTAACTAACCACTAGAGCACTGTGGGAAGTGTGACAGCGGAGTACAACAGAGAGCAGCTCTGGTTGGCCAACGAGCCGCTCATCATTCTACTCCAGGCTCGGATTCGTGGATACCTGGTGAGGCGGGCCCACGCTGAGAGACTGGAGTATCTACGGGAGCAGGAGCCCAGTGTGGTCAAACTGCAGGTACGGCATGATTGTACCAACTACACTGACAGCAACGCGTTGTATTTTTTTATAGTGCCTTTCAAGACACCCAAAGCACTTTGTAATTGACACTAAATTTATTTGTGATTGATTACAGTGCAGCATGGCGCACTGATGAGTTTAACAATAAGTACATTATCTAAATTTGTTTTGTTGTGGAAGTGGGATATGAAAAAAAACCCTGAGTCTAATGTTTTTATAATGGCTATTTATGTGAAGCATAATTATAAGGAGTGTTGAGACTGATTTTGATTGTGACAGTGACTGGGAACTGCTACCAGACTAAATGATATTTAATTACATTTAATGTTTAAAGTAGTATTTTAAATAGAGATAACGAAAAGCTCAGATGCAGAAAACTTTTACGTTCCTTTGAGAGTAATTTTCATAGATCATTTTATTATTGCCTTTAATGTCACTAAAACAGCAGTTGTTTTTGTTTTCATTTTATTTATTTTTACATAATCAAAACATCCTAACTCCATTTCGTGTGGAATTACCTGCAATGCACAATTTTAGAACACAGTTCCTGAATATTGATTAAAATACACTAAAATACAATTTTTGCCTCTTAATATTCAAAGCCCCATTTTGGTAAACGGTCTCATGAGGTTGCAGAGTGAGGAGAGTGCATGATATTGGTGTCCCCTATGGGTGTATTGGCAACAGATAACCACAGACTGCCACTCTTGGCTCAGAGACAATCAAGCAATTAATGACATAAAGGAGAGAGCAACTGACTCACGTTTAAAAATGTAAACAAATTACTGCTCAGACAGTGACATAGTCCAGCAAGAATGTAGTCTTAAAATAACTACATCTTGAATGAATGAGACATTTCTGCGTCTTCTTCCAAACATGTACGTCAGTGACCTAGATGTTTTTGTCCCAGTCTGCAATCGGCGGAAACTATGCATAAATGCTACACTATGTGTGCTCATTGATACTGTTAACCTTTTTTTTAACCTAGTCCTTTGCTTGGTTATATGAAACGTAAATGTGATAATGTTGATGATGATAATTATTATGATGATGATGATGATGATGATGATGATGACAGTGATGATGATGACTATTTCTATGCAGGCTTGTTGGAAGGGATATAAACAGAGGAAATCTTACAAACAGAGACTCAACACTCTTCAAAGCAATGTGGGCTCAGCAGTAAAGGTAAGGTATACAGCTTATCATCTCTCTAATTATTTCTCATCTTTAATGCTTAGAAGGTAATGATTGGAAAGTTACGGAGATATTTTTTTGGACAGAATAGCATGACATTTTATGCAATCTAAAGAAAAGTTAGATTGTGTGTAAGGTTTGCCAGGCTTTAAAGCTGTTTCCTGTCCTGTCCTTTCCTGTCTGTGACCGTAGATCCAGTCTTTGGTGAAGATGTGGGTAGCCAGAAACAGATACACCAAGAGGCTGCAGTATTTCAAAGACCACGTAAGTCATGATGGCAGAAACTCCAGAAATCTTTTGTGACACTTTGTGATTGTGTTGATGTGACCTAATGGTGTGATTTTCTTTTCCTGCTTTTGTTATGTGAATAGGAGAAGGATATTGTGAAGATCCAGGCCTTCCTCAAGGCAAACAAAGCTAGAGATGATTACAAAACACTCAGTGAGTGGATTATTTTTTATATTTGCATTGTCCACCTGCTGGCTACAAGCTAATAACAGTGTAACCTTTTGACCCAAGTGTGTGTGTGTGTGAGAGAGAGAAAGAGAATTTGTGTGTCAGTGTGTGGCTGTTTGTCTTACAGAGTGAGTGTGTGTTGTAACTGCCATCATTAATGCAGCAGAGAAAATCTGCTTAGACAACTAGTACTAGTAACAGACAGCCGTTTGTGTGTGTGTGTGTGTGTGTGTGTGTGTGTGTGTGTGTGTGTGTGTGTGTGTGTGTGTGTCTGTGTCTGTGTCTGTGTCTGTGTCTGTGTCTGTGTCTGTGTGTCTGTGTATGTGTGTCTGTGTATGTGTGTCTGTCTGTCTCTGTGCTTACGGTGTGCTGCTGTGTGTTGTAGCTGGTGCTCAGGATCCCCCTCTGTCAGTGGTGCGCAAGTTTGTGCATCTGCTGGAGCAGAGCAGCCTGGATGTGCAGGAGGAACAGGAACTGACGCGGCTCAGGGAGGAAGTGGTCACCACCATCCGCTCCAATCAGCAGATGGAGAAGGACCTGAACCTGATGGACATTAAGATTGGACTGCTGGTGAAGAATAGAATCACTCTACAGGTACAGTAGGAGCTTTCTCTGTGTTGGTACACAATAACGGGCATAGTGCATTTGATAATAATCATGTAGATGGGCCATTTAATAACAGTGGCGTCTTTTATTTGATTTTATTGAGTATGTTAGAAAATTGGAGGAAATCTATTGAGTGTTAGTGTATTTTTGTCTTCAGAACTTTTGTTTTATTTGAAGTATGTTAGAATTTGAAAGAAACCTATTGAGTTAATTGCTGTAAGTGTATTTGCTGTTGTGCCCTGACAACTCTCAACTTCCTCTGGTAATGATTCCACTTTCCACTTTAACTGGCATTAAGTGTACAACTGAAATGACTCCAGTCTTCGAATTCATGCTCCTGAACTAGGATGTGGTGTCGCACAGCAAGAAGATGAAGACGATGAAGCACAAGATGAGCAACGGGGGCGTGGGCTTGGGGGACCGGCAGGGCATCAAGGGGCTGAGCAAGGGCAAGAGGAGACGACTGGAGGCCTACCAGCACCTCTTCTACCTGCTCCAGGTGGGCTCACAGACACGCCCACCCCACACTCTCATGCTTCTCACACTCACACACTTCAGTGTCTGTCCCATCTTATGTCGATTCACCACTTCATTCTGAAGGGACTGTAATAGGCTATGGCTGACCTATCGACATGCTGACCCAGTGTTGATGGGGCAGGGGTCATATATGGTTGACCTGGGCAATCAATAAAAAAATGTATGAATCATGACCGTTAATCAACAATGATTAAGCACATAACTACTAATGCTTGTTTGTTATTACTATTATTATTATTTATTTTCTAAACTTTTATTTATATCCTGTGCATTCCACTGTGTGTGTTTATGTACTGTTCCTTTAAAACACACTACCACATTCTGCCCAAGCCAATCAATTGATGAAGTTTCATCATCCAGCCCTAATCATAATAAAAATTGATATTATATTGTGATCACATTTTTTGCCAAAGATACAGCAAAATTCCATTCCATCTAGTTCATACAACAACTAAAACAGAAAAGCAAAAAAATGAAATCGACTGAATTTATAAGCTACAGAACAACCGTCTGTGCATTATTCAGACTGTGAACAACAACAACAACTATATCTTATCAGCTGCACAATACAGGGAAATGTCCAAATAAATGTGTATAAATAAACACTTGTTACATAGCCGTAGGCTTCGGCTTCGTGCCTGCGGCCAAACCACACCTGTGAGGATAGTCACGAACAACCTCACTCCCAATCGTGTTATACTGCTAAAATAATTTATATGCATTGTGTGTGTCTCGTAGACCAACCCATGCTACCTGGCCAAGCTGATCTTCCAGATGCCACAGAACAAGTCCACCAAGTTCATGGACACCGTGATCTTCACCCTGTACAACTATGCATCCAACCAGCGGGAGGAGTACCTTCTGCTGAAGCTGTTTGAGTCAGCCCTCCAGGAGGAGATTAAGTGAGCAAACTTTCCCCTTTCCTTTCTTACAAAATGACCCTATTTTATCCTTGATTACACTCTGCGTATTAGGAGATGATGCTCGTGTTTTATGGAGCACAAGATGGTCTAGATATTTTTCATTTTGACATTTGGGGACAAAAACATGTCTGGAAGATGTGATTCACGCTCCATTACGAAAGATTTGTTTGGGGAGGTCCTCTACATGATGTAAAATATGCGCAAGCAGTCTGTTTCAAGAACTGTTGGGTGATTTCAGTGAAGGAGGTCAAACTTTGTGGTTTGGATACAGTTATGTACATTTCTTTGCGCCAATTTATCATGACCTAATTTTTGTGTTTAAAGCAACACTATGTAGTTTTTTAGCCTTCAAACTATATTTTTAAAATCATACTAATGGTACAACAGCTCAGAATGGGTTCAATTACACCTTTATCATCACTTGAGATTGCCTGTATCATCTAGATTGGCAACTTCGGGGCTCGGGTAGAAATCATGTCACCATAAAAACTACAACATTTGACTGCCTTATGGCATACATCACATCCCTCTCCCTTCAAACGACGAGGTAGGTGAATGGAGTTAGAACCATTGACGGTAAAAGAAACGAGAAAGAGCGGTGGTCATGGCTAAAGCACCAAGAAAACCAAAGCCGGCTTAGTGTGTTTTCAGAAGATGCAAAGAAAAAGTGGGAGAATGATAGCTAAAGCCCGGACTAGCGTGAATATTGGCCCTGCTTTCACTTGCTGGAGTGAGGTGAAAAAGGAGGAGGAATACCCCACTGATGGTGTCTTGGCACTGTTACTGTTGGACAAGTATAAATTCTGTGTCTTCTAATAAATAACTGTTGTAGATTGCAGTTGTGTTGTCAGATTCCATGACAGTTGCTACAGGCAATACGGTTTCTCGACTGTAGGGGGACCCTGTGAGCATATTCTACATAGTGTTACTTTTAAAGTAAACAGTAGGGAGTAGCATTAAGATACCAGTAATGTTTAGCAGTAATGACAATGTCTGAGTGTTTCATGTAATTTTTTCCCCTAATCCTCACCAGGTCAAAAGTAGATCAGATCCAAGACATTGTGACAGGAAACCCCACCGTCATCAAGATGGTGGTGAGCTTCAACCGTGGTGCTCGTGGCCAGAACGCCCTGCGGCAGCTGCTGGCTCCCGTGGTGAGAGAGATCATGGAGGACAAGAGCCTCGTCATCAACACCAACCCCGTGGACATCTACAAGGCCTGGGTCAACCAGCTGGAGACACAGACCGGACAGGCCAGGTGCGGAACAGGAACGAACAAACAGTCCAGTTTCCACCGGATCTCTCTCTCTCTCACTCACTTTCTCTCTCTCTCTCTCTCTCTCTCTCTCTCTCTGTCTCTGTCTCTCACTCTCTCTCTCGCCCTGTATCTCTGTCTCTCTGTCTCTGTCTCTCTCTTTTTGTGTCTCTCTCTTTCTCTCAGGGACTTTTATATAAACACAAACATCCTCTACCCTATCTAGCACACACACTCCTCTCTCTCTTTCTCTCTTTCTCACTCCCTCTCTCTTTCCTCTTTCTTTCTCTCTCTTTCTCTCTCTCTCAATTTTCAAATGTGTATACATTTGTTTTTATGGTATTTCCACACACATGTTTGTGTGTGCTTACAGGGTGTGTTTAGATAACTATGTACAAGTCTCCTGCTGCATTATTTAGTAACTTAGAAACCTCCACCCAGATCATGAAACACTTCCTTTAATTTATTTACATTTAGCTCAAGCTCATCTGACCTAGGGTTAGGCATTCGTATGTTAGTGTAGAGATGTAAACCTACTGTGTTTTACATACACAAACACCCCTATCTACCCACCTTCATCTAGAGATATACGTATGGAACTGTAAACACACCTGCCTTTCATTATATACATTTCATGTTACTGTGACTTACCCTCTATTTCTCTCTTATCTCTCTTTCCGTCTCTCTCTCTTACTCTCTCTTTTGCTCACTCCCTCTTTCTGTCTAATCTAAAGTCTCTTTTTGATATATTTTTGTATGTTCATACATAACCAACAGAAATTTTATATCAAAGCCTAAATGAAATACTCCGGTTAAGTCCAAGCTGCCGCCTTTCGTATAATATTTTTTAACATCTATTTACTGTGGTTGCTAGCCCTCACAAAGGGCATCATCAGTCTCCCACTGTGGAACAGAGTTGAGTTCATTTGTTTCAGCTGAAATGAGTCACTCCCTGCGGTCATAACGAACCAGTCACCACCCCCCCATCACCACCACCACCACCCACCCCCACCCCCTTGTTTCTGTCACAGCAACCTGCCGTACGAGGTGAATGCAGAACAGGCAATGTCCCACGAGGAAGTGCGCACTAGACTGGAGTCATCCAATCAGATGCTGTGTGCGGTGACGGACAAAGTGCTCAGCTCCATCACTTCCTCTCTGGAGAGCATCCCGTAAGCCTTAGGATTTGCCCAACCTAATTAACTTGAGCTGTTTGTCCGTAATGTAATTTTGTGTACAGTCCTGTCTTTCTGTTTCATTTCTCTGCAATTTGCATGCATGAGCTTCTTTTGCCATATCAGACTTTTCAGTAATCACTGATGCCCACTAGGGGGCACTGTTGGTGTTTTGGAAAAAATAAGGCCTGAGCATTTATTATTTTTTTATTACTTTTGAGCAGTGTGTGATCATCATCTAATGACTCAGCTTCTCTGCTCTGCTGTGCTTATATTTATTTTCAAACAGCATGTGAACTTTCATAGTGTTCCTAGAAATGTGACTTGTGTTTGGTGGTGCCGTGTTCCACGCTGGCTGTTTCATGCTGGTGTTTTGTCTTTGCATGTAGCTATGGCATGAGATACATTGCAAAGGTTCTGAAGAGCACGCTCCACGAGAAATTCCCCGACGCCACCGAGGATGAGCTCCTGAAGGTCAGAGGCTGAGCTTGGCGCAGATCATCTCGTCCCGTACTGTGCTGATGATGTGTGGAGCACTGGGAATCAGTGACACACACACACACACACACACACACACACACACACACACACACACACACACACACACCAACCTTTTGTGTAGATCAGATCATTTCATCTTCTGCTGTGCTGTTGTAGATGACCAGGAATTAGTGACACACGCACACGCACACGCACACACACACACACACACACACACACACACACACACACACACACACACACACACACACACACACACACACACACAGATTGTGCTGGTGTGGAGGACTGGGAATCAGTCAGCTCGACCAAGTAACAGCTGCAGCTTGCTTCACTCGCAGGCCCTGGCAGACAGCTGATTTCCTGGTTTCCTGTTTCATGCTGTAAGCTCATTAGCAGACGAGCTTTATGGAAAGCATCAGGGCCGGACAAACTGTCCAAAACTAGATGTTCCCCCTGTTGATTTTGTCACAGTGAATGAGGAGGCTACAGCATGGAACCATGTAGAGTCCTTAAGGTCATTTGCACAGAGAACAGCAACATAAGGATGGGGATAGCACCATATGGGAGGTGGGGGTGTGTATCACCATTGAGGGTCTGTGTCTCAGCTCTGCCACACTGTGATGAATGGTTTCCCTTCCTGCTGATAAATCATTTAGTTTACTCAAAGTGTTAAGTGAGCTCCGAGGCTCAAACTATCTCAAAATTTGAAGATACTGGTAAGCATCTATTTTTAGTGTAGTGAACAAGATGCAGGATTGTTGTGGGTGTTGAATAATGTCATATATACCCAGACATTCTGACTCCGTTAGTCAACACTAACTGGGTGTCCATGTCAGTTACACCCATCAGCCCTGCGGTACTGCGGTTTGTGGAAATTTGGGCTAAACAAAATGTGCTGCTTTTGTATTATACAGAGAGACTGCATATTAATTGCAAATGTGTTTTCAGCTCACATTCCTAATTTGAATAGTCCAATATAATGTGCATTAAAATGGAGGGTCAATGGAGACCCGCTCACTGGCTGTTGGCTGTTGATGGCTCACCGTGTGTGTGTGTGTGTGTATGTGTATGTGTATGTGTGTGTGTGTGTGTGTTGTGGCTAGATCGTGGGCAACCTGCTGTACTACCGCTACATGAACCCGGCCATCGTGGCGCCGGACGGCTTCGACATCATCGACATGACGGCGGGCGGGCAGCTGCACTCGGACCAGCGGCGGAACCTGGGCTCCGTGGCCAAGATGCTGCAGCACGCCGCCGCCAACAAGCTCTTCGAGGGCGAGAGCGGCCACCTGACCGCCATGAACCAGTACATCTCGCAGACCTACCAGAAGTTCAGGTGAGAGGGAAGAGGCACGAGTAAAGACGAGATAGATCTCTAGAAATGTCTGGTACATCTCACAGACCTACCAGAAGTTCAGGTGATAAGCAAGAGGGACAAGTAAGAAATGTCTGGTTATTGATGATGCAGACATTACAGGCCTGTACATCTCGCAGACCTACCAGAAGTTCAGGTGAGAGGGAAGAGGCACGAGTAAAGGCAAGAGAGATCTCTAGAAATGTCTGGCTACTGATGATGCAGACACTACAGACCTGTACATCTCGCAGACCTACCAGGAGTTCAGGTGAGGAGGAAGAGGGGCAAGTGAAGACAAGAGAAATCTCTAGAAATGCCTGGTTACTGATGATGCAGACATTACAGGCCTGTACATTTCCTAAAGGTAACATCAGTGCATGTGAAATAAATTCAAAATAAAGGAAGCATTTATTGTAAATCATTGGTTGCAGAGAAGAATAGGTTAAAAGGTAAAGAGAGAATATGACTAAGCAGAGGAGGATGGAAATGATGAAGAACAAAAAGAAAAATGGGAATGAGAAGAGAATAATTGGACAGAGTTAGTGGCATTGTTTTCCATACACAGTAATCACAGTCTCAACACCTACTTTGAAGAATGAGTCACAAGTGATGAAAGAAAACAGTCAATAATGCAAACTGCCTCCAATATTGTCAAATTCTATGATGAAAGAGACTGAAATAAAGACATAGTTTGGGCTGAATATCGAATGTTCATTTTTGGTTGATCAAATCACCAGGGTGATAATTACCGTAGTTAATAGTGGCAATATTAGCATTGCGTTGAAGTAACGTTATAAATTCTGGGCTTGCACTCAAGGCTAGAGGAATGAAAAACATCCCTTATGTAATGCTGTTTGTGTAATTAAGAACAATATCACGTTGTTATCTTTGTCTGGTTCATGCCAAGGTCTGAATTGGAGGCAATGAACTGGGAGGCGTTGTGTTTTTTTCCCAAACAAGTGCTTAATCAGTGGCTGTGGGAAAAAGAGAGACAGAGCGAGCGAACGAGAAGGAGAGAGAGAGAGAGAGAGAAAGTTCTAGAAAGCCTTGCGTCAGGTAAAAAAGGCAAGAGCTTCGCAAGTGAGTGCCCGGTAGCGGAGGGGTCAGCACAGGCTAGAGGCTACGCTCACCAGATACGCGAGCGGCAGTTGGGGAAGGAGGGAGAGGAAGTGCGCCTTTGTGTGAAAGTGTGGCATCAGCAGATGGCGAGGAGCGAGGGATAGGGAGCGGAAAGAGGGGAGAGCAGAGGGAGTGCTAAAAGGTGCAGCCTCGCTCACTTTCTTTACCTCCTCCCCCTCTCTCCTCTCCGCATATCTTTCTGTCTGTCTCTCTCTCTCTCTCTCTCCCTCTCTCCCTCTCTCCCTCTCTCTGCTTACCTTCATGCCTCTCTAGTGCATGCTTTACTCCCTCTCCCTGTTTTTCCTTCTTCCTCCCCTTTCCTCACCCTCCCTACCATCTCTCTTTTACTCCCTCTTTCTCTCTTCCTCTCTCTCTTCCTCCCTACTCCTCTCTTTACAATAACCTCCTCCCCACACTTCGAGTACTGCTCTCTCTCTCTCTTTCTCTTCTTCTGACTGTTGGTGTTCTCTCTCTTTCTTTTTCTCTCTCTCCCTCTCCCTCTCTCTCTCTCTATCTCTCTCTCTCTCTCTCTCTCTCTCTCTCTCTCTCTCTGGCCTCTGGCGCTGGTGCGGTGACTCATCTCATACTGGTAGTCATACAGCTCCATGTCTCTGGGTGTCTGCACTCCTGTCCACTTGCCCTTGTGCTCTGCATCCATGGCTGCCCTCCTCCTCTGATGTAGAATAGAATAGAATAGAATAGAATAGAATAGAATAGAATAGGCTCTGGGTGTCTGCTTGCATGTGCGCTTGGCCCTGTGCTATGCACCTATGGCTGCCCTCCTTGCCTGATATAGAATAGAATGGAATAAAAGGAAGAGAATAGAATAGACTTCATTGTCATGTCCTGCAGGAAAATTGTCTTTGCTCTAGTAAAACATGTGGAATAGACTCTCTATTAGGTTGTGCCATCCATTCATGAGCACAGTCCTGTTGGCTAATAATCTTCCCACATCAGTGCACTTTTCACTTTGTTTTTAAAAGGTGAAAAGAGTGATTGTGTTCCAGTCTTGTCTGGTCCGTCCAACAGGATATGCACAGACCTGAGTAAATATGATGAAGGAGGTTAAATGGCCAGAGAGTATTTTTTATTGTCTTTGGGGTTCATTAGGTGGAAGAGCCTGGGCACATTCCAACAATTATTTGGATGTCTGAAATGATAAGATACAAGTTTGGTTTACAGTAAATGTTACGAGAGATTAGAGATTGTGGCGTCCCTGTCCCGGAAAATTGGATTAGATCTTGGAGTGCATGTACTGTACTGTACACAGGGCACATAAGCAGCACCCAGGGTCCCAGAATGAAGGTCTGGACTGAGTAATGCCTACAGTGCGCTGTTCCACCCTCCCATACTCATGAGTCACACCCTTCATGAGTAAGTCCCAGCAGAACCAATTCACCTTAAGGAAGCACACTAGCCTATACAAGCATCATTGGTGCCGATTTAGTCAATCCAAATCACTGTCTTCTTATTCACAAACTTTTTTCAACTTGTAGTGCCCTTGATTACAGATTCTCTTGCTTATGTTATTTGTCCCCTGCTTGTTTCTGCTGTTTTCTCCATCATGGGAGCCTTCACCACCAGTGTGTGAATAGGTGAATGTGAGGCGTTCCATGTAAAGCACTTTGGATACTCCAGTAAATATATGACAGCGCGGTAACAGTGCGGTAATTTTTGTGGCAAAAATACATTAAGTACAACACCAGTACGTGATATTACATATTATTACACAGGTTGTACCACTGTAGCTAATTAGGAAGCTACACTGTAATAGTGACATCGTCAGATAAAGTGTTACTGAAAACGCTACATAAATGCAGTCCATTCATGTAATTTATCCACTGCTTGTTTCTGCTGTTGTGTCTCCTTCAGGGCGTTCTTCCAGGCTGCCTGTGACGTGTCCGTCCCCGAGGAGAGGTTCAACATGGACGAGTACTCCGACATGGTGACGCTCAGCAAGCCTGTAATCTACATCTCCGTGGATGAAATCATCAACACGCACTCGGTAAGGCCACTGATCCCACCATAGGGATTCCACAATAGTCAGGTTTCCATTCCCCACTGACACCACACCCTTTTCACACTTCAATCCTAATTGAGGATTAGAGCCCAAATTGAGGATTAGATCATAAAGTGGGGGATTAGGTGTAGAGCCCTAGGTCCTCCTCAATCGGTTAATGAGCACTTCATTAAACACAAGGGGCTAAAACACGAAACCGTGGTGTAGTCCTCCTTTGAAAAAGCATGCACACTGTGTTTACATACGTACGTCGTAATACCTTCGCACTAATCCTCAGCCTCTGCTTTGAGTTAGAGATTTGCATAGCTAAAGAGTAGTCCTGGCTTCACAGGAGCAAACGTCTGGTTCCACCACTACACAAGATAGGTGGTTCCACCACTACAAAACATAGGTGGCTTCACCACTACACAACATAGGTGGCTCCACCACTACAGAACATAGGTGGTTTCACCACTACACAACAAAGGGGGTTCCACCACTACACAACATAGGTGGTTCCACCACTACACAAGTTAGGTGGTTTCACCAACTACACAAAATACTGTACAGTAAGTGGTTTCACTACTTAGCGGAAGTGATCCCATTATCAGCAAAGTGCCTATTGTCAGCCATTTCTGTTGCTGCTCCACTTAAAGTGAGGCTTTAGAAAGAAATTAAAAGTTATCCCTGTGAAAAATAGACTAATTCAGTTCCCGTAAATGTTTGGTTTGATTAAGTGAACTTATAAACGTTTATTCTAAGCTGATTTTGCATCCAAATTTCTCTCACCACCCAGCCAATAATAGATTTGCTTACACTAGCTTATCTACCTGGCTGAAGCATTGTGCTGATTAGTATTGTTAACAGTTTAAACAAATATGTGGTGTGGCTTTTTACTCTCAAAAGCCAGATTCACCACCTCTTTAGACTTGGGCCAATATTGGATGGGCGAACGGCTTGGCTATTAAGCATTACAGTACCCATATGGGCTATATAGCCATGACTTTGCTTATTGGAAAATGTTGGGAAATCATGCGACAAATTTAACTGGAAAAGCTCTGTTGTTCTTCTGAATGCGTTTTCTGCTGAAGTGTTCATTATCACCAAAAAGGACAGGGTTCACAGAGCAGGAGTACAGCAACTTCCCTCATGCTGACTGCTCACTTTTCTTAAGGTGTTTCTGTTTACTGTGATCCATTGCAGTGGTGAAAGCGTGCTTTTGTTTAATGAGGAGGGGTGCTGCTATTGCACGCAGACCCCAGTGAGTCACCGTGACGTCTGAGTCACTAGGATGAGCAAGAGAGCTGAGGCCCCTTTGTGCACATGGACACACACACACACACACACACACACACACACACACACACACGCACACACACCTGTATATGGTTATTGCTGATTCACAGCCATTTCATTGGGGTTTAAGTGCAAGTATTATAGAGTAATTTTGGTCATAGTGAAAGTCAGTACACACACACACACACACACACACACACACACTGAGTAAGCAAAAGGGAACAAGGATACAAGGATATTTTATTGTCACACACATAGACATACTGGGCAGGACACGCAGTGAAACTGCGGATCGTCAGTCTAACTGAAATGCACCAAAGCTGAACTAATGGGAACCTTATGGCTGGAGCAGTGATATGTAAGGGCTAGGGTGGGTTTGTGCAGCAGCTCAGGGACAAAAATCCTCTCAGCACCAGGGAGGATCCAGCCCTTACCACAGCTCTGCTTTACCCTATAGGGACATAGCCAGAAATCATAAAATGGGTGGGTGCAGAAAAACATCAAGTGTGCCTAGCCCAAAACACATAGGTTATTTTTATTATAGATTATTTGGAAGAACTTGTATAGCCTTCTGTTTCGGTGGTCCTGATTGACAAGTGGGCACAGGCACTTCCAAGCCCTCCCAAGCCCACCCGTGGCTATGCCTATGCTGCCCTACAAAGTGCATTAACTATGTGAACATAAAAACTAAGAAAATGCCTTTAGAGTTGTCACACTGCCCAGTCAAACATGTTGTAGGTATAATAGTGATGATTCTGTTACGTACTTTCTTATTAGAAAGAACCAAGAGATTTAGTTACAAGATAAAAGGAGGTGTTATAAAGTCGATTTCCAGTTTAAACTCAATTTGACGAATTGCGCACTTACTGCCGTTTGATTTTGTAGGGCAGTATGGTCCCTCACAGCGCACTCACATTAGTGGTGGTCAATCATCCAGAGCTCATTTACACACACTGTCTCCACTCACTTCCCCACACTCTCATTTCTTCCACAGTGCTTTTCTTTTCATGTTCTCTATCTGGTTGTCTGGCTGTCTGTCTGTCTGTCTGACTGACTCGCACTCTTTTCCTCTCTTCATCTGTTGGGCTTTCGCCCACTCACCCACGCACACCCACTTTTGCAACACACACACACATACACACACACACACACACACACACACACACACACACACACACACACACACACACACACACACACATACACACACGCACATGCACTCACGCTTTCTCTCTCTCTCTCTCTCTGCCCCCCCCCCTCCCCCGCTTCATGATTCAGTGTTTGTTTTTTGTGTAATCATATTGTTTCTCTCTTATTGCCTGCCACACACACACACACACACACACACACACACACACAGGGGGGCTGATGCATCTCAGATGTCCGAGCTGCGTCCGAGCTGCGTCCACCCTTCATGTCAGTCGGCCGCCACCTTCTTCCCACGCCGGCCGCTCCGTGGCTGACTAACACTAACGCTATTTCCCGCCCATCTCCAAACCCTCGCCTGCAGGCCACGTTAGGTTCTGATCCAATTCATCTGGGTCGAGCTGGACTTCCTCCGACCCCCCCACACCCACCCCCCCACCCCCACCTCTCTCCGGTCAGCGTCCTGGTCTGGCAGTGATTTGCCTGAAAGAAGAAAGGTCCATCTCGCAGGACTGGGAGCGGTCGTGGGAGCCCGGTCCCAGCTGGACCAGGCCGGGGGATTCGTTCAGTGCTTAATGCGGCGGAAAGAATGACTTGATGCTGACAACTGTTTTCTTCTAATGAGTGTGTGTGCTCGCTTTGCTCGCAAAAGCTGCCATTATTTCTAGGCAACTGCATAACAGCGCGAGCCCTAGCAACAGTGAGATAAGACTAGCTAGTGTCCTGTTTGTCGCTCTGCGTGTGCTGAAGGGAAGGATGTTGTCTGGTCCGTTGAAAGGAGGAGAAGGAGGAGGAGGATCTTTCTGGAAGGATCAGGGCCGGCTCATAAATCTTTGTGTTTCACCCCTTTCTGCTCTGCTGTAGACATTTAGTGTTCTGGCTGAAGTGAGCAGAAAGCACATCCCCTAGCAAGCCTTCCCTTAAATGCTGAAAACAGTTGTCTTTCTCTCTCCTCTACTATCTCTCCCTCCCTCTATCTATCTCTCTCTCTCTCTCGCCTAATGTTGAAAAGGGTGTCACTGAATCTTTTCCTCTTCAGGAAGTTACTAGAAAAAAAACATAACGGCAGTTTCTCTCGGCTTGCCCTTCATTTGTCCTAATGTAGCCTTTGTGTGTGTGTGTGTGTGTGTGTGTTTGTGTTTGTGTGTGTGTGTGTGTGTGTGTGTGTGTGTGTGTGCATTTGTGTGCGTGCGTATGCATGTGTGCATTCATGCGTGTGTGTGTGTGTGTGTGTGTGTGTGTGCACATGTGCATATGTGCATATGTGTGTGTTTATACCATAGCTTGTTTTAGAGCACAAAGAGGCCATCTCCCCTGACCAGAACGACCCCCTGCATGAGATCCTGGACGACCTGGGAGAAGTGCCGGATGTTGAGTCTCTGCTCGGTACCTGTCCTCCCTCTCTTCTCCTCTTCAAAGCCAGCAGTCTCATGTAGCAGCTTCCCCCCCCCCTTTACCTTTGGGGCAGCAGAGGTTCCTCCATTTGTTCTTTCACTGCCGTACAAATAGTTTGCACAGCATGTATCTACAGTATGTCACATAAGTGAGTACACCCCTAACATTTTTGTTCTTTTTCTATTATATCTTTCCATGGGAGAAGTCTAAAGATATAATACTTTACTACAACATAAAGTAGGCAGTGTACAACTTATATAACAGTGCAAATTTGCTGTTCCCTCAAAATAACTCAATACACAACCATTAATGTCTAAACCACTGGCAACAAAAGTGAGTACACCCCTATGTGAAAATGTCCAAATTGTGCCCAATTAGTCAATTTTCCTTCCTGGTGTCATGTGATCCATTAATGTTACAAGGTCTCAGGTGTAAATGGGTAGAAGTTGTGTTAAATTTGGTGTTATCACTCTCACACTCTCTCATACTGGTGATTGGAAGTTCAACATGGCACCTCATGGAAAAGAACTCTCTGAGGATTTCAAAAAGAAAATTCTTGCTTTACATGAAGATGGCCTAGGTTATAAGAAGATTGCCAACACCCTGAAACTGAGCTGCAGCACAGTGGTCAAGACCATACAGCGCTTCAAGACGACAGGCTCTACTAAGAACAAGCCTCGCCATGGTCGACCAAAGAAGTTGAGTGCATGTGCTCAGCATTATATCTTATGATCTATCCATTTATCTATATCTGTGTCTTCAGAATAAGCGTAGGAGTGCTGCCAGCATTGCTGCAGAGGTAGAAGGGGTAGAGGGACCGCCTGTCAGTGCACAGACCATACGCTGCACACTGCATCAAACTGGTCTGCATGGCTCCGCCCAGAAGGAAGCCTCTTCTGAAGATGATGCACAAGACAGCCCGCAAACAATTTGCTGAAGACAAACAGACTAAGGGCATGGATTACTGGAACCATGTCCTGTGGTCTGATGAGACCAAAATAAATGTATATGGTTCAGATGGTGTCAGGTGTGTGTGGCGGCAACCAGGTGAGGATTACAAAGACAACTGTGTCCTGCTAACAGTCAAGCATGGTGGAGGAAGTGTCATGGTTTGGGGCTGTATGAGTGCTGCCGGCACTGGGGACCTACACTTCATTAAGGGAACCATGAATGCCAATATGTACTGTGACATACTGAAGCAGAGCATGATGTCCCCCCTTTGAAACTGGGCCGCAGGGCGGTATTTCAACATGGTAACGACCCCAAGCACACCTCCAAGATGACCACGCCTTTGGTGAGGGTGAAGGTGATGGACTGGCCTAGCATGTCCCCAGACCTGAACCCAATTCAGCATCTGTGGAGCATCCTCAAATGGAAGGTGGAGGAGCTTAAGGTCTCAAGCTCAAGGTCAGCTCCGTGATGTCGTAATGTAGGAGTGGAAGAGGATTCCAGTGACAACTTGTGACGCTCTAGTGAACTCCATGCCCAAGAGAGTTATGGCAGTGCTGGAAAATAATGGTGGCCACACAAAATATTGACACTTTGGGCACAATTTGGACATTTTCACTTAGGGGTGTACTCACTTTTGTTGCCAGTGGTTTAGACATTAATAGTTGTGTGTTGAGTTATTTTGAGGGAACAGCAAATTTGCACTGTTATATAAGCTGTACACTGCCTACTTTACGTTGTAGAAAAGTATTATATCTTTAGACTTCTCCCATGGAAAGATATAATTAAAAAAGTACAAAAATGTTAGGGGTGTACTCACTTATGTGACATACTGTATCTACTGATCAGAGCCTGCAGAACAGTAGAATGGAGACCACTGATGATGAAAGGGAAGTTACTGTTCTAGAACAGCATTAAGTGGAGCTTTGCCCAAATAGAGGTAAATTACTGCATGCTCCATTACCATTGGCAAAGGGCAAAAAGCAATAAGGTCATATGCTAGTCTGTGTACTGTTACTTGTCTGTGTAACTAGTCATGACATGCAACTTCTGACTCTGTTAGCCATTCTCTGCCTTCACATGTTGTTTGACAGGTGAGGGGGCCATAGATCCCAACGACCCCAGCAAGGACAGCACCCTCACCCAGCTGGCCAAGACGGAGATCTCCCTGACCCTCACCAACAAGTTTGAGCTGCCAGAGGGAGACGACAAAGACACCAAGGGCCTGATGATGAAGTGAGTGCAGATGCACAGCCACACTCACAAGGCTCAGGGCTGTCCATACAGGGGCATAAACATGAGAACTTTCCGGGGCCAAGTCAATTGAAAACCGAAAGGTTTTTTTTAGGATAAGGGGGACTAATAATTGGATCCGTTCAGGGACCCAGCCATCTGCCTGGGCCCTCCCAGTCACACACCCCCTCTGTATGCTTAGTCTCTCCCCTGCACGATAAGGAGTTTCCCAGGCTGTCTATATATGAGGTTCCATTAAAGGCCATGGCCACTGTAGTTAAACTGGTGGTTTTGTTTACCAAATGTCTCTTAGACCATTTTAAGAATGTAAACAAAGCCAGAGTGGTTGTGATTTCAAGGCATTTTCAGTGATGGAAACTACCATGGAGTTTAAAAGCGACATTGAACCAGGGGGGACAGTTTGTTGTAAACAAAAACGACTAGGTCGTATTTTCTGAGTCTTCCAGGAAGGAACAAACAAGAGAAGCATTCCCATCCCTCTTAACAGGGCAGCCCGTGACATATAATTTTCCCCCGATTTTAAACTCGCAAAAGTTTCCTTCAACAAAAACAATAAATTTTCTATTTTATTTCCAAACTACTTCTGCTACATTTCACATCTTGAGCATTAAAAACAAAAACAAATTACATCATAAATCAAACTTTTCTATACTGTTGCTCTCTCTCTCTCCCTCTCTATCGCTCTCTATCCCTCTCTTTCACTCTCTCCTTCACCAAACATTGTTAGTCATACACACACATACCACGCTTAAATACACACAGACATGCACACACTCATTCTCATTCTTGTCTGTGTTTTCCCTTTTCCGCCCTCTCTGTCTCTGCTGTTCGGCATTACCACAGATATGAAGGGCATCTCAAGACACTTCTCTTGGAATTACAGTACAGGGGGCCGCATGCAGCTGTTAAAACAATAAGAACAAGCACGGAGTCGGCAGTCCGTGACCTAAGAGAGTCGTGTTTAGTAAGAGAGTCAGTGCTCAAGCATCTCTGAGGTTCCCTAACAATGACCGTGATCACTCTGACAGTGCAGTCCATTTTTTTCTGCAGACAGACGGAGTCTAACAGTTTTTTTTTTTTTCGGCCCCGGCCACTGGACCTTGTGCAACACACACACACACACACACACACACACACACACACACACACACACACACACACACACACACACACACACTCTCTCTCTCTCAGCCACTGGCTTGTGGGGGCGTTACGTAAATAAGCCCAGCGGGCTGTGTGCTTCCTGCTCTGTTATCGTCCTGAGGCAGGTCAGGAGTCCGCACTCTTCCCAGCCCCTATCTCTTCCCTCTCATGACGGGAAGCCTCAGGAAGGGGCAGGATGCAGCTATACTGTACAGCGGCATGGCTGGGCTGCATTAGTCGCGTGGCCACTCTGGCTTTACATGGATTCGGTTTCTGTCTCTGTCTCTCTCTCCCTCTCTCTCTCTGGCTCTCTATTTTATATATGTATACATCTGTCGTGTCTCTATCTCTTATTGTCATGCTAGAAGTGCAGAGTCCAGTAAACACAAATGTGTATAATATATACATAAGTTTACATTGACATAGTTTAACCATCATTAAACACACTCCTAAATATTTACTTGTTCCTTGCATACTTAGCTGAGTTCACTTGGCGGAAGTTCAGATTTTTTTTCTTTTTTTTTTTTTCTTGCTGCTGCTGTTGTTTTGGAAGTGGAGGATGAAACTTGGAAGGATATTTGGGGCTGAAAGCTCCGTTCCTATGGGGAGGAAACGGGAAGGATGACTCAGACCTGTCCCCCCTACGCCACACACACACACACACACACACACACACACACACACACACACACACACACACACACACACACACACACACACACACCTCCTCTCATGGTCGTGGTAGAGGCCAGACACTGACGTGGGCCCCTATTGTCCATGTGTTAACACACTCCTGTTCCTCGTCTCCCTGAGGAGCTCGCCTCCAGAGCCAGCCGCACACAGGAATGTTTCATCCCCATTTCAAATGAACAAGTGCGTTAACACAAGAGCAGCAAAAACACACAGCACAACAATGTTCCTGTGATGGGACCTTGTATCGACCCCAAAGCTGCATGGTTTTTTCAGTGGTCACTGTCATCAGTAGACAAATATCTGCCAATAACTGCCGATAACCTATTTGGGATTTCTTCTGTGTGTTGAAAAACCAGTTACTTAAAGGGATTTATAGTATGCATACTGTCCTGTGCAGAACCAAGAGGATTAGTTAAAATGATCTGTAGTGTGTCAATATGCCATCCTGTTCTCTGTGCAGAACCAAGAAGCTCATTGTGGATGTCATCAGGATTCAGCCCGGAGACACCCTGACTGAGATCCTGGAGACCCCTGCCTCTTCTGCCCAGGTTAGGCCCCGACCGACAGATTTGCTTTCTGGCTCTTGAGCTCACAATCAAAAGTGCACCACAACCCAGTTAAATGTGTGTTAAGTGCAACACAGACCCAACTCTTGCAGTGAAAACTCCTCCCATCATGTCATACTTATCTACTAAAAACCAGTACACCGATAGACCTGTACTCTTACCAACAAGTCTCTGGTAAATCTACCCACTCCCATTACCCACTCATTTTTAGTGATTACACCAGTCGAGGAACTAAGGAGCAATATAATGCTCAATCTGTTTGAAGTCTAGCCAACTCTTCATAGATTTGAAGTCTTGTTGTAAAATATTTAATATTCTCAGTCCGATCTGGCTGAAGTAGGAGTTTATGCTTTCATCAACAGTCTGCTCAATGGTTCATTTCCCAGGGAGAACATCTTCCACTCTGTGCACTGTACATGCTCAAGGCACTGTGGTCAGTGGTTCATTGCCCAAACAGAACATCTTCCATTCAATGTATACGTGTGAGACGCTGGGGATCAGTGTTTCATATCCCAGGGAGCATGTTCCGTTAAATGTATATGTGTCAGGCACAGCGTGGCCTGTTAACACAGTCTATCCCCATATGTTATGGTGCATATGTGCCTCTGGAGACCAGCCAGTGTACTCCTCAGGCTCAATGAACCATAAGTTAAATAGGAGGAAAAACATCTGCCATATGATGAAACATATAGGTATGTGTAACGTATAAGCAATGTAAATGTGTGTGCAGTTCTCCTCTCTGTTAGTGTGTATGCACATATGGGTGTGTGTGCATATGTTTTTGCATTTGGAGTGTTGTCATAAATGCAGCACACACAGATGGAACATATGCTGAACATATGATTCTCTCTCTCTCTCTCTCTCGCTCTCTCTCTTTCTCTCTCTTTCTCTCTCTCTCTCTCTCGCTCTCTCTCTTTCTCTCTTTCTCTCTCTCTCTCTCTCTCTCTCTCTCTCTCTCTCTCTCTCTCTCTCTCTCTCTCTCTCTCTCTCTCTCTGTCTCTTTCTCTCTTTCTGCCTCTGTATGTGCTTCTGTGTGTGTGTGTGGTTGTAGGAGGTGGACCATGGTAAGCTGGTGGAGAGGCGCGTGGAGCAGGACGCCAATGCCCCAGAGGGCCTGAAGAGCAGCCAGGCAGCCCTGGAGGACCGCCAGCTGCCCCTGGAGCAGAAGAAGAGGAAGATCACCCGCAACCTGCGCACCCTGGAGCAGGCTGGCCTCGTCAGCAGCTCCAACAAGTACCAGGACGTCATCAATGACATCTCTAAGGTACCGCCACTCACAAAATGGCTGCTGCTATGGTGCCTCGGCCACAACCACCTTAAGATGAATACACAAGCTGTCTGAAGATGTTTTGAATGTTTCAAATTAAAACTAGTCATTGTGCTTTAGCCTTTGATTGTGAGTCAACATTGTGAAATATTCTCTTTATTTTTTTAGTTTCTGAAGTTTCTTTTTTCTAAGCATAACTTTAACAGCTTACTTCAATGCTGATGAGTCTCGATGGCGATAACACTTAACCTATTAAATTAAGTTTCTATGGCAATCTGAGTGTCTGGTTAAGACAAACTATTTAAACACACCACAAACACACACTTTTTTACAGGACATCCGATACCAGAGGCGCTACAGACAGAGACGGAAGGCAGAGCTTGTAAAGCTCCAACAGACATTGAACGCGCTGACCTCCAAAGCAGCATTTTATCAGGACCAGATCAACTACTACGACACCTACATCAAAACATGCCTGGACAACCTGAACAGGAAGTAAGCAGCGTCCACTTGTCACACTTGTAGCTCCACATCCTGTATGTTATTTAAAACTGATTTTGATCAAGGCGTGGTTAATTTTGGTAAGCCTGATTGTAGATGAGCAAAATATCTGTGAGAACATAACATAACTGTTTGGTGAATGCCATTTGCCTTGATGCTGGTCAGATGTTCTAAGCGTGTGTGTGTGTGTGTGTGTGTGTGTTTGCTTGTTTTAGAAATGCTCGTCGCTCCATCAAGCTAGACCGAAAGGGTGAGGAGAAGGGCAGCCGGAAGTCCAAGCAGCTGTCACTCAAGTACACCGGCGCCAAGCTCCACGAGAAGGGCGTCATCCTGGAGATCGAGGGCGTACAGACCAATCAGTGGGTTCCACACCTCCCACACCTCTCTTCTTTCCTCTCCTTCACAGTCCTCTTGTTCCCTCTCTTGGTTTCTTCATACTTCATCTTCATACCTGTCGTTCCTCTCTTCTACACCCCTCCTCCCCTCCCCGTTTCCTGTCCTTCTGCCTTCTATTCTTCTCCATCAATCCCACAGTGAGGCCTGGTGTGTCATGTCCCTGTGTGTGTGGGGAGTGATGTTGGTGTTGTTAGAATGGAGTGGAGGATGGAGGATGGGGCTTTGATGTATGTGGCATGCTGTGTCAGCTCATTGTCCTGAGAGCTGGAGAGAGACACGCTCATTACGCTGAGAGGCTCTTCCTGTGCCGTCCATCCTGTTGGCCCTGCGGCATTGGGGGGGATTTCTGAGAATGCCAGGCACTCGCACACGTTGGCCATCTCAGGGGGATGCACCAGAAGGAAGTGCCACAAATTTGCCTTTGAGGAAAGGGCAGGGCCCATGGGACTACATTAAAATACTGAACAACTGATGTTTGGGTAGATTTTTTTTTCCCCCGAATACTTTGCGGGCATTTTTCTTTTTATGGTAATGGCACACAAGAGTGTTTTGCTAGTTGTGTAACCTCCAGACTCAAACAGGGCCAGAAGTCTTATCTTTGTTTATTGTGTTTTTTGGGTTTCCTGCCATATTTTCTGTATTTTTCTTTTTTTATAATATCACTTTAAAAATGACTATGACTGAAGTTACAGTGGTGGCTTAAACAATGTTCTGTTGTCTTTGTTATTCTTTTTTCCCCCCACACACCTCAGGTTAAAAAATGTCATGTTTGACATCTCCCCCTGTGAGGAAGTGGGCGACTTTGAGGTGAAGGCCAAGTTCCTGGGGGTGGAGATGGAGAAGGTGCAGCTCCATTTCCAGGTAAGTCTCTCACTCATCAGTGTGCCTGCACCGCAGGGACTGTTCCTGCAGATGGATGCGTGCATTCACACACCCATACAAAACACACAATGCTTCAACAGCTCCTTTAAAACTTCTACTCAGAAGAGCCAGTCTACAAAGGCTGCTAGTTTAGAAAAAATGTGGCTGTATGTTTACATAAGTGCTGATGGTCTATTCAAAAAGGTTAAACCAGCCTGCACAAACAGTCTCTGGCGTTTACTTGCCAGTGTGATAACAGGGTGAGTTGAGGATCTCGGAGGTGATAATTGTGACTTTGAGTTCCTGTGATTCTAAAAATGGCTTCCACCCCTGCAGGACTTGCTGCAACTGCAGTATGAGGGAGTTGCCGTCATGAAGATGTTCGACAAGGCCAAGGTTAATGTCAACCTGCTCATCTTCCTCCTCAACAAGAAATTTTATGGGAAGTGAGTGTGTGTGTGTGCGTGTTTGGTTATGCAGGTATGAGCGTACAGAGTGTGTTTGTTTATTTGTTTATTTCTGTGTGTGTGTGTGTGTGTGTGTGTATGTATGTGTATGGGTATGGCTGTTTGAAACAGAAAAATGTATGTCCCTAAAAGTGCCACCATGGTGGAGTTTATGTATGCTCACGAGAAATGCCAAAGAGGTCACATATCATTTATACCAAAGGCTTGGAGATGTAATTTGTGCCTTCCCTTCAAAGCAATGTTTTTGTAAACAAGACGTATAAATGTAGACATTTTTAAAGTCAAATGATATTTAAATAATTATTGCATATTAAATTATGAGTTTTAAATTGTACAGTGCTAGAAGTCTAATGAGGTAGCCAGTACCTGGTAATGATCTTCCACTGGGTTAAATGTTCCATATTTCTATCACTTAAAATGTCTTATTTCACCAAAATTAAGTGTGTTGCAAGACAAAAAGATATTAGTGTTGGTCAAAGTGATTTATCAATGTCACCACTGTTTGTTATATAATTGTTCTAAGTCTTTTTTCCACTTTGGTTGTATGTGCAACATTTTGCCATGCTATCACAACACTGTTCTTTTCACTTATTAAAAAAAGAAAAAGAAAAAGATGAACTGCATAATGCACTACTGCCTCTTACTATGAACCATGAAATAGTCACTGGGGTCCAACATTTCCTGCTGTATCAGACTGGACGGTGGCGCTTTTCCCATAACCGGTGCCTTTAAGCCCTTTTTAAAGAAACTGAGTTCATTTTAAATATTGTGTGTGACATGTGTTATCTTTAGAATTGATGCTTTTAAAAATAACATTGTCGACGTCTTGTAAATTAAAGTAATTTTAAGTTCTTGAAAAGAAACGGCTTAAAAAATAAATGCATTTTACTTTCGATTGTGGTGTCTCTCTCTCTCTCGCACAATGGTTGTGTGTCTACGTCTGCAAGTGGGGATGTGTTAGAAAGCGCTTAGAAGTTGCGTAGTTCCCAGATCTGGAATGTCAGATCATGTCCCAGCCAAAGTTTTTCAGTCAAATAAGTGGGCGTTTACTTTCAAGCATTACAACGATATGAGACTGCAATACCTCCCATCGCTCTCTGACCACAAAAGTGTGTTGAGGTCGCTCTGTGTTTTCCCTGCTCTTTTATACGGACGTTTTTTTTTGGAGAATAAAATTCCTCTAAGTAAATACAAACAAACAAAAAGGGCGCGCCATATTTTCATTTAATTTCATTGTTTCTCGGATTCTAAACTACAAGAACCTGTTGAACGTCACGCCTCAAACCATGCTCATTCGGCCGCTCATTCTGCTGGCATTTTGTGCTACAGAGATCTCTACAGCCACACTGAATAATGGTAAGTGGACATTTGTAAGCATTTAAACCTTGTTTTTAAACCCACGAATTGTGCCAAGTATATTGGTTTTAGTTGCAAAGGCTAGTTAGAGAAAGCGTCACCCCTGCAGTTAAAACTGAAGTCTACTGAAGTGTTCTGGAACAAGCAGGATCTTAAAACCGCTCACGGTTTGAGCAGACTTTTTAAGGTGTTTGGTTTTTATGGTTATTATTTATCATGAATGGCTCAACTGATAACTATTTTTAATAAAGATAATGATATGTAATACTATGACATGTACTCTTACATTATACTTAATACTGTTTCTAAATTACACTTGTGAGTTCCCTTGGTTACCCTAAATATTATACATGTTTTGGATTTGGGTAGAGATAATGAGAGTTGCTAAAGAACTACCTTGTTAAGTTTATTGTTTTCTCCAAAAAAGTCAGTGAAAATAAACACTCCACTTTTACTCGTAAACTCGTACAAGTTACAAATGACAATTCAGAGGTGCTGTAAACCAGAAGTATTTAGAGGAAATGCTGATTTAGAGGGGAACGCTATAGGCTAGACGCTCAGGAGAAAAAAGGGGGAAAAAACAGGCCTGCCATAATCCCAGTAGGGGAGACCGGCCGGGTGTTGTAACATGGGAAGAATTGTAACACCATCACATTCCACGATTAAGGGACAAGGTCATTTGACAGTTTTATTATCCTGACTGTTCTTTTTGATCTGTCATGGTCAATGTCTGGATAGAGGGCATTTAATTTAAGATAAGAATTTTTTTTTTTAAACAAGATAAGTACTTCCGTTGTAGATAAAAATTTAGGCTATATCAGGTTAAACTGTAGCTTAAACAAGCAAACATTGTGCGTTTCATCCATGCTAATTTTAAAGCACCACACTAATATATCAAGCTAAGTAATTGGTGGCAGGGTTGGGGTAGGTTGTAAGAAGTGTTAAACATCCCCTTACATACAACTAAGAACAATTTCTAATTCTACAGAACGCATAGAATTAAACATGCGTAGAATTAACATTTTACGGCCTAACTAAAAACTGTCAATGTCAAGCTGTGTATAAAAACATTTCAGATTTCTAAATTAAAATGCATTTAAAAAGTTATCAATTAGAGGTCACTAATTTAAACGATTTCTTGTAAAATATTACATGGATTTTGTATACCTGTTACAACTTACCCCAGTATGTGTTACAACCTACCAGTAGTGGAGTAGGTTGTACCAATGCACCACCTTGTATTTGTCATCGTCTCACTATGTGTATGATCTACTTGACAAGATTTCATGCCATTTTTAGTACACAATTGTGGGTGCTTTGCATAAAGACTCCAGAACTGTAGCTTAAAAAAACATAGATGTGAGTCTTATCAAAAAAGGTGCTACAGCCATACGCAGTCTCCCCTAGTGTTATTGGTGCAGTATTGCAAGGAAACGCACAACTATTGGATAATATTAAGTTTGACAAATTGCTAATTTATCATGGTAGTCAGATGGAAGATTTAATTCTATGGGAAATTAGTAGGACTCCACTTAGGTTTTCCATCCCACTTTCTATTCCTAACTCCTGTTCCTTTTTCTTGACCTTGAAGAACTTAATGAGGTCAAGGAGGCATGGGAAGAGAATGCTTTAGCACTGTGGGATGTGAAGTATGTTGTCGTGAGAACAAAGATTGAGACTGTTGGCTTTTGCTAGAGGCTGTATTGATCTGAGTCAGTCACTCTTGTTTTCTCAACAGAAACTGTCCACCTGGTCAGGACATTCTCTGGGTACTTTCTGCCGGTCACGGACGAGCCTATTGACTACCTGGATGTCCAGGAAGGCAGCGGCTCCGGTTTTGACACAGGACCCAAAAAAACACCTGGCCACCATGAGGAGAAAAGGTTCTATCTTACCGAAGAGGCCAAGAAATATCTCAATGGCCCCATGGTGACTGTCTTCATTCCCACCATGTACCTCCTGGTCTTCATCATTAGTGTGCCTTTAAACCTTCTGGCAGTCGCCATGTTTGTGCGCCGAATCAAGCCCAAGAAACCGGCCGTCATCTACATGCTGAACCTAGCCTGCGCCGATCTGCTGTTCGTGCTGCTCTTACCCTTCCGCATCTCCTACCATTACCACGGCAACGATTGGATTTACGGCTCAGGGTTGTGTCGCATCGTCACCGCGGCCTTCTACTGCAACATGTACTGCTCGGTGCTGCTGATGATGTGCATCAGCATCGACCGCTTCATGGCGGTGGTCTACCCGATGGACTCGCTGGTGTGGCGAAGCCCCCGAACGGCCAGCGTGGTGTGCGGGGCCATGTGGGTGCTGTCGGTGGGCGGGGTGGTGCCCCTCATCACCTCGGAGCAGACCATGCACCTGTCGGACATGGACATCACCACCTGCCACGACGTGCTGGACATCCACAAGCTGCGCACCTACTACCTCTACTTCTTCCCCATCTTCTCGGCCATCTTCTTCTTCATCCCCTTCATCTTCACCACCGTGTGCTACGTGCGCATCATCCAGGCCCTGTGCGCCACCAACGTCAGCAACCGCTCCAAGAAGACGCGCGCCATCTACATGGCCGTCATCGTGCTGGTGGTGTTTGTGGCCTGCTTCACGCCGACGAACATCATCCTGCTGGCCCACTACGTCCGCTTCACGCACCGCCACACGGAGGGCTCCTACGCCGCCTACCTGCTGGCCGCCTGCCTGGGCAGCATCAGCTGCTGCCTGGACCCCCTCATCTACTACTTCGGCTCGTCCCAGTGCCGCAAGCAGGTGGCGGCCCTGTTTGGACGTGGTGGCGGCGACAAGGGGCTGGGCGACAGCTCGCAAACCAGCAGCAGCAGCAGCACCCGTACGAGCAGGATCGCAGCCATCGAGAGAAGCATGAGCAGTCAGTACAGGAAGCTGATGGGCTGAGCCTGGAGAGTCTGGAGGAGACATCCAGCAGAGCAGGGGTTAAAGACTGACGGGAGATCACCTGGGTGTCTTGGACTTGGGTCGGTGTTGGACCAGGCTGATAGCAGAGAGTTGCTAGCTACTCTGGCTGGAGAATAGAGCTTTCTCAGAGCGACAGCAGGTCGTCTAAAGCACTGTATGTCTTATGTCTCTGGCTGCCCTATCACAAACTTTAGGTCGACTTCTGTTTGTGAGTCAGCAGGGGGTTTTCAGTTGTTTTGATGAGTTAGGTGTGTTTGTAAACTGAATCGCAGTCAGAGATCTAAATCATGCAGTGCTTTAGGAGCTACGTTAAGAAATTAAGGTGTTATTGACAAGAAGAAAGACCCAATTATACACCCAATCCTTTAAAAGGCCTTTAAAACGAGCTCTTCACACTGGCTGGCACAGTGTTTTTCACTTGATTTAGGTTCTTGGCACATTTACCTGTTGGCTTTAAAAGCATCATCAAGCAGCAGTTATGCTGTATTCAGCCCCGAGACAGTTGATTTATACTTAAGTATTTTTATGAGAGAGGAATGAAGACCTCCTACAACATAAACCGTGAGAGCACTTGTTTCCCTACATCCTGAGATGTGCTCCAACATTGAGTTTACATTAGCTGCTTGGCTTATGATATTTGCGTTATTGTATTTGCAGACCTGTTGCCATATACACAGTGTGTTATATTTTTAGTGAGGTATTGTTAGGCTGCTTGTTTGAGCTTTAACATGGAAATGGTCTTATTGGGCATGTTGTTTTTAGAAAGTCACATACCAGGCCTGAACTGCAGAAAAATGTTGAGATTTTACCACAACAGCTGACCATAAAAGTGAAGTTCAGATATAAGTCATAATTCATAAAAGCTATACTGTTTCATATGTTAACCACTTATATGTTGAGTCTTTAAGCTACAGGGATTTTTTTTTATTTTTTTTCTGTTTTGATGGGCTGACAAGCTTTTTTTTTTTTTTTAAATAATGAGTCGACTAGACAGGCTGGCCTGCACACAGCTCATTACCATGCAGTCTAGAAGTCTTTAGCTATTTGCATGATGCAAAATATAAACACAGTTCCGCTGATACATCATGCATCTTCACCTTGTACACAGTTCATCTTATTTTTGAAGTTCTAACACAGTGCAATGTTTCCTAAATAAAGTATTTAGATTAATTACCACTGCCAAGTGTTGCTGATGAAATAAAGAAGAAATAGTGCATGGCAATAAAAAATGGTTTGGCACAGCTGTCTTTGCTTCAAGGCAAGAATGCTGAATTGAAAAGGGATTATCTTTATCTTTACACGCACACACACACACACACACACACACACAAAATCTCATACACACATACTACTATAAGATGATCCAGAGTTTGTATCTAACATCACATACTGTACATATGTTCCCACTTTGACTGTCACTGACATAGCCCACTTAAAGAATCTATCTGGGGCTAATATAGCATCCAGACAGTGTACATAACCATACACACAGCGGTAAATATGGCAGTGTATGTTTGAATTAGGAGGAGAATATAATCTTGTGTGGTGTGCAGTCTTTTCGAAGTTAAGACCAAAGGCAAAACCTGTCTAGTGAAACTGACCTCGAACACCAGATAGAAATGAACACAAACTGTTGTTTTTTTTAATATCATACAGACACAATTAAACAGCTTTTATGTTGGCATCCGAAACCTTTTAAAAGTATTTACACAGTCATTAAGATGCCTTTTAACGCCAAAAAAACTCAAAAGTACGGTTGATTAAGAAGCACAGTTTGTTGTGTGCAATAAAATGAATAGAATCACATGGACATTGTGAGTCAGGTGTTGTGGATGTAGTGGAAAATAACAACATACTGAACTCTGAACTGAGCTGTCTGACCATAGGTGACAAAATAAATACCAAAAATAATTGAAAACTTGGGACAGCATGGTGGAATAGAAAAAAAACAATTTAAATATTTAAACAAGGAGACTGTAATGTTTGCCTCACAGTTGACCCTGTTGTGATTGGATTCGCTTGCTTTTTCCTCAAACTTTGAACACTTTTTCAATTGCCTGACTATTGTGTGAGTCCATGTTGCCATGTTTATCATACAAATAAGTCTGGTATGCCTTGCCATCTTAGCCAAGTACAGCCTATGCAAAACTGCAAGTCAAAACAAACACTTGATAACCAGCAGTAAGAAAAAAAGATGATTGTCATACAAGGGCAATAAAAGACACAAGCAATACATAAATACAACACAACCAATCCAACAACACTGGAATGCCCCACTGGGTAAGACACAGACAAACACAGGCTGACAAAATGGCGGAGAGAATTCCACTGAGAGAATAGCATGGACTCAGTCAACTCACTGTTGTATTGCCACCGTCTGGAATTCCCAGTTGCCACCATTTCTCACAATAGGTCTGAAGTTAGACCCACATAGCCATACATTTATTAAATGTGTCTTTTGTCAGTTTGGTCTAATTTGGTGGAAATGGTCCATGATCTGAGCTTCAACACACACACACACACACACACACAAATAAACAAAGACCCCAGTAAGCAAGTCTCTCCATGTGTGGTCTTTCTTTTTAGAAACACGTAATTTACACTTCAGACGTCCCTCTTGGTAAAAGCCAGGGATGGTGTGTCTTGCATATGGATGTGTACACACAGTGACGCAGATACAAATGTGTGAAAGTATTTTTGTCCTTCTTTCCCTCCTCCTCTTTTATCTTCCTCTTCTGTTCAGTACTATTTGGCTTGCTGTGTTCCGGTAGTTCTCCGTGTGAAGTGGTGTGTGTGAGTTCACCTCTTCACCAAGGGACTAAGAACTTGTTAAAGAAAAAAATGAATGGTGAGGTCAATCCAGCACCCCCCACTGCAATAGATGACTTCAGTGGCCGTGGAAAACAGTTGTCAGGACACCCCCCTCTTCATGGCCAGACCAGCTCCTCTCCGCTCCTCACACACTCATCGTCATGTTAGGTGAATACTGCCCATAGAAAAAAAAGACATAGATCAATTGTACAGCATTTGCAACACTTAAAAGTTCTACTTAATGAACTACTTTTTAGCAGAAGCAATGAAGTGGCAATAAAATCTTTAGGATATGATATTGTTAAAAGTTTGTATCATTGTTTTTGGTAAGTAGCCGTATAATAAGTAGGATAATGTTCTGCACTGCAGTCATTAGTATGAAATAAGCCCCCTTTAGAGTGATTTAAGTCCTGCACCTCTACACTGGGGCTTATTCCACGATAACGACTGCGTCACAGAACATTGTCCCTTACATAAACCACAAACAAGATCCTTAGTAAATGTCTACAACTGAAAACTGGCGCGATTTGTATCACTTATAGAAAACGTAAGAGAACGTAGAAGTGTAAGTCTTACAATTTGGTTCTATAAGAAATATGTGAGGGTGGCCATTATCACAAGTGCTATCTGAGGCAGTCATCATTCTTGTGAGGTTTTTCTGTTTCTTTTTTCACATGGGTGAGGAGGAGACATTCCAGGAAGTAAGTAAGACATGTAGCCTTTAGCCGTCACGGAGATGAATTAACACACAGAGTCTCAGCAATGTTTAATCTCAAGGCAATCTAACAGTCAACAACTACTGTCTGCCTGTAGATTTATCAGTAGGCCTGCTGCAGTTCATTCCAGTCATAGGTTGAAAACGTCAGCTTGTATTCTTATTCAATTCTATGTATTTATGCATTCTGCCTGATCACATAACACAAATGATTTCACAGGTGAAGAGTTCACTAGCTAGATTCAGCTGGTTTTGTGAATGGTTGCATCAAATATGTGGTATGGGCTTTTTACTCTCTGAAGCCAAATCATTTGTTTTTGCATGTTTCTGTGCTTCCCTCACTGCATAATTTAGAGCAGACGGCATTGGGGAATTATGAAGCTTGTAAACAACCCAATAGGAGGGGCAGACATACGTACACTCTCGTTCTGGAAAGGGTTCAGGAAGTTGCCTCCTATCTCACCGTCATCTCGGGGGGTGCCTGGCTGATTGCTCATGCTCAGATTGCCAGGAGAGTTCTATAGAGGAGAATACACACACACACACACACACACACACACACACACACACACACACACACACACACACACACACACACACACCGAGACAGGCAAAAAAGAAAAAAGGGATGAAATCAAAGAAAACCATGTGATTCTGCAGCTCATCGTCACAGTAAGCCTGAGTTACTATATGTCTGTTTTGCCTTCTAAAAAAATGAGTAGGTGAGTAAGTGATGGCAATTTGTGTTTACCTTGGGCAGACTGTCAATGTCACCGGATCCTGTGTGCAAAAAACACACACATATGTCATAAAGTGACGCAAGGAACCGTCATACTGTAGCGGGTATGTCATAATCAGTATCTAAGCCTCACACATTTACGGTAAAGCCATACTTCAAAACAGAGTGTCAACGCCAGCCTCTCTTGCCAGCATTTTTGGGAAGTATTAGACAGAACATGAGGTCTGCCGCGAACATTCCTGCTCTGACCTTCAGGTCCTCTCCTCTCCTCCCCTCCCACTCCTGACCCTCCCTTTGCAACCCTGGCTCATAAATCATGTCATCTGTTTCAGCACCAGCGACTTCATTTGTTGTGTGCCCATGTGGTATGCGTGTGTGTATGTATGTGTGTGTGTGTGTGTGTGTGCAAGTGTGTGTGTGTGTGTGTGTGTGTGTGTGTGTGTGTGCGTGTGTATTTGTGTGTGTGCGTGTGACAGTACACTCTACAGGAATGTGTGGGCTCTCTTGTGTGCCTACATGCTTGTTCTCTGTTCATTTCTCTGTGGAGTAGAGTTCCTTATCATACCCAGTGATCCATTGATATGGTGGGGCTCCATCCCTGTGATGCTGCCCATGGGTCCTTCAGCTCCAGCCCCCAGGGGAAACTAGGAGGGAAGCACAGTCCAACACAGGGACACATGTCACACTCACACATGGCACACGGCAGAGACAACAACAGCCTATGCACAACCAGGTGTACCGATACTAAGATAACAGGACAGTCCTTCATTCCCCTGACAGTGTGGCAACATACATGTCAGAAAGACGTAACAGTAGCTCACACTGTGCACATTTTTAGGTGGTTTTCTTTTCTTGTTTTCTACTTTTTTCATATAGGGCCAGTCTGCTGTGGTCGTTTCCCATGGAACAGGAGCAAACTGGCCATAGAATGAATCATGTGACGTGCGACATTTGTGCTTTGGCTAGTTAATACTAAAACCTTAGGTAACACTGTTCCATTGTGTGCAGACCTGGACATCCTGGCAGATAACTGGAAGACTAATCACTGAATAAGACGTTTATGGGCATATTTATCTAACGTGTCCATACGTGAAGAGCCAACGGGGTCACCTTCCACTCTGCAAACTGAGCACACCAAGACGGGTTCCCACACATTCATATCAATACTGAAATTACTTTTTTCTTTTACAAAGTTAATATTAACTTTTTGTGCTAGAAAAATTCTGAAGAGAAGTCTTTCCTCTTGACATTATATTAAGAATCACGGGTAAATTGCTATTCTGGTTCTAGCTCACACTTCAGAAAGTTCATTAATGTATTTTATTCTAAGGTCACTTAAAATACTTGTTCCGAGACAAAAACAAACAACAAGCAGGTCCGTAGGGAGTACTGTGGGCACATGCATTAGTGACAAATCTGCATAAGTTAACTTACTGCATTAGAGCTTAATGGACCCGAGACAGGCTCCTGGGAGCTCATTACAGACGCTGCCTAACTCTGGTATCCTAATAGCAGAGTGTAATATAACATCAGAGTGTAATACTGACGCTAACTCACATTTGGCCTGTTGACTCCCGGAGGGCCTGTGTTGATCATGGTGTACATGTTATCTCCAGAGTTGGTGGACTCTGACAGGGAAAAGAAAACACATCTAGTTTATCTGGATGTGTCATTTATAACACCTGGTACAACTGAGGTTGCTTATTGTTACAACTCAACACAAGCACACACACACACACATACACACACACACACGGACAGACACACACACACACACACACACAGGCACACACACACACAGGCACACACACACACAAACACGCACACACACACACACACACACACAGTAAGAGTTACCTGCTGGACTTGGCATTATGGGTGTGCCAGGGGGACCCCCTCCTCCAGGTGGGCCCTGATGCAGTTAGAAGACAACAGAATTCATATTACACACACACACACACACACACACACACACACACACACACATACATACACACACACACACACACACACACACACACACACACACACATATTATAATAAAAACCTCAGTTTGGCAAGCCACTACACACTACACTACACGTTTTCCCTTTTTTCCTTCATTCCTAAGAATCAGAGTAGTCTAGTATCCACAGGGGGCCAATTGATTGCACAGCCAGCAGTAGAAAATATACAGACACGCCAGACACACATCAATACATCCAGCACTCATTTCACTAAAAACTACCAATGAAAGAACAATAGAAAAGCATAAATAGTAAATCAATTCCAATAAAAGCTGAAAGGCATAAACGCATAAACACAAACATTTACAGTCATGACAGCTTATTCAGAAGGGCAATGACAGTGAGGACTAATGAGTTTCTGAGTCTGTTAACTCTGCATTTAACTATAGTGTATGTAAGCCCTGAGAGAAGCAGTCTACACTCACAAGGTAAGGGATGGCAGCAATGAAATAACCTTTTTTATGATATAATTCTGGGGGTTAAAAGTGTGGGAACAATGAGGGAAGCTGGTGCCTGCAATCTTGCTACATATCCTGACAATGCTGTCCAGTCATTTCTTGTTCATAATTGTCAGTGACCCAAAACATAAAAAAGAGAAGGTCAAAACAGACTCAATAAAACAACAATAAATTGTCTAAAAAAAAACTGGGGTCAATGTACATAAAACGCGCTAATAGGCTTTGGCACAGACAGTATAAGTATGTGATTTAAACTTCGCCCTCAAATACTGTACCCTAATTAGTTGTACTCATTAACCTCCTAAACGGACCAGCCAGTTATGATATCAGAGGGGGAAAGGAGGGCACTCATTGGCCGCATGTCCGGACACAACAAGGAAACAAACATCTCAACACACACACACACACACACAAGCCAGTCTTTGTAAAAAGCCTGAGAATCCAGCCTTGACACTGCCACCCATGGAGCTTCTGCCCATTGCCCATCCCTGAGAACGATGTGACCCCCTGCTGGTGAGAAGCTCATAGAGCTCATGGAGAGAGGCCGCATGTGTCTCTGGGTGGAGTACTCTAAAGGAAGAGGGCAACAACTTACCACATAACTCCCAGGAGAGGCAGAGGAGTATGGGATCTATGAGAGAGAGAGAGACAGAGACAGAGAGACAGAGAGAGAAAGAGGGAAAGAACGAGAAAGACAGAGGGAGTGAGTGAGTGACATGAGATGAGATGAGATGGGTTCTAGGTTCAGTAACCCTAGACAATAATGTTGTTGCTGTTAGAGTGCATTGTGAATGATGTGGGCAGGTTTACTGCTGACTTCCCACTCACTGCATTGGCGTTGGGGGGATTGGGCCATGGCCTTCCTCCAGTAGGGCCCCTGACAGACACACAGATAGACAGACACAGAAACAGACAGAGGGATAAAGAGAAAAAGGCATGGCATGAGACGGTGATTGAAAATTAACACCTTTATCAGCCAATGACAAATAATTGGCTAAATTATTCAGCCATTCAACAGTAAATCGTTATTTTATGTTGGAAATGTACCAACCACTTTCGTACCAGCATTTGGCTGGTGGCTGGTGCCAATCTCTATCCCTGGCATGAGAGTAGAGCAAGGACAAGCAGGCACATCCCACAGTCACACTCACACTCCCTCTCTCAGGCAAATGACCATTCAAGCCTACACACACGCAATCATACACAATCACTCCCGCACGCACACTCACACACCACCACACATAAACAAAGACATACTCAACACGTGCTGAACATGCTAAAGCATGTCCATGTACACACTCAAGCACACACAAATACATGCACACAAATACACTCACTTATGCACATAAAGCACCCAACAATGCACGCACGCACGCACACACACACACACACACACATGATCTCACATGCATGCAGACAAACACACTCATTTATACAAAAAACACATGCACGCACAGACACACACATTTGCATGCACACAAACACACTTATGTACACACACACAGACACACACACACATCAAAACACAAAAACACACACATCCATATGCACACACACAAACCCACACACACATCCACACAAACACAAACACACACTTCCACACACACATACACACACACTGGAGCCGCGTTGTCTGCTGAGCCAGTCCTTTCTCTCGGAGAGAGAGGAAGCCCAGAGTGTGGGGTGGCGTCTTGCTGGCCAGCCCTGCGGCCCTGGCACTCAATCACCCGGCGGAGAGGAGAGGAGAGCGCCACCACAGCTACACCCCCCCCCAACACACACACACACTCTGTGGGGGCGCAGAGCAGCTCTGATGAAGCACTTATGCGGGGGGGGGGGGGGGGGGGGGGGGGGGGGGGGGGCGCAAGGCCAGGCCAGAGCGAGCTTGATATATGATACCTCTTAGTTAAGGACATGAGGGGCAAATAAGCACAACAGACAAGCAATGGAGACAAGACAGGAGAAAAGGAAAAAAAAACAAAAGAAAAGAATATTTAGGGAATTAAATTAAAGGGAATGCAAATGAAAAAGGGATACAGAGGAAAAAAAATGACAAAAAAAAGATGATAGAAGAGAGAAGATAGAAAATGGGAGGGAACTTACATGTTCATTCCAGGCATTCCTGGCCCTACGAGAGCACTGAGGGGGGGTCTCATTCCTCCGCCGTAGTTCTACAGGGGGGGGCAGGAAACACACACACACACACACACACACACACACACACACACACACACACACACACACACGCACACACACACACACACGTGTGTCATGCTCTCCAGGAAGCACCGCATGATGCCGTCATGCTTCATTCATCCCATCAGAGCCCTATTACACTGGTACCATTACATCTTATAGAGCAAACACACACTGAGCACACTCACTCTGATATACGTGTCTTCCCATGCCACTCACATTACACACACACACTTCAAATCGCCTCATGACGTCAGAGCACTTATCACAGTGTCACAAATATGCTTCAAATCAGCTTCAGTACACAGAGTGGTCCCTGGAGGGGTGTATGGAAGGCTTGTGACTGGACCCCCAGTTTGACATGGAGCCCCAGTAAGTGGCCACTTATGTTGGAAAAAGAAATATTAAACCCTTACAAGAATGTTCTCATATATGACTTAATCATAATAATGGCCACTTTCGCATATTTCTCATAAGACGTATACTACTGTAAGACTTACTAAGGACCTTGTGTATGATTTACTGTCATATATTTTACTTGCTAGTTTCAGATTAAATGTATACAAAATTTTGAACAACTCATCTAAGTCTGTTTCATATGGGCGTGCACATATACCTGAGGACCGATGGGGACCATCCCTCTGGGCATTCTCTGCATCGGACCACTCATGCCTGGATGACCTAAGGGAGAAGGAGAAAGAGAGAAAAGGGGGTGTGAGGGAGAACAAGAGTAAATCTAAAATCATTAAAGAGAGAGAGAAAAAGAGAACTGTTACATTTTAATCAGTTTCGAAAGAGATACAAGCCTAGTCATTATGGCTTGCCAACAGATTCTGGTAAGTGTGGGCGATAATGGCTGTTTTTTCTCACACAGTACCTTGCCTTGGGTCCATTCCGCCATGTAATAGTGACTGGTTTCCGGGACCTAATGCCTAACAAGAACAATATGTTTCAGACCATGGTTTGGGTAATGGGCCTGTAGGCGTTTTGTGTTCTGTGGTTTCAGCTTTCAGTTTTCAGTTAGCTCAAAAAATAAAGCTAAAACTGATTCACCCAGTGTCACTCCAAGTTTTGTTCATAATGTTTAAACACTAACAGTGATTCTCCAAGTCGTGACTCTGAAATCACCAAGCCGATGCATTTCAGACCAAATTAACATCATCTGCTTTGCATGCTTTTTTTTTTTGCAAAACTGTGACACAAAAACAAGTCCTTGCTTGACTCTCAGTTTGCAATTTAATACTTTTTATTAACATTTTGTTTTTATCATAGCCGTTAACCCTTACTCTAGATACCACTTGATCATGACTACATTACATAAGATGTGGTTCAAGGTTCCTGAGCTCTATGACATTTTAGGAAAATATACTGGTCAAGTATACCTGGCTATTGTTTGATATTGTATAATGCATAATGTATAATGTTGGACAGTATACCTGGCTATGATACCCGGTTTGATATTGTATATTGTATAATGTATATTGTGTAATTTATGATGTTTGACAGTATACCTGGCTATTGTTTGATATTGTATAATGTATAATGATGTCAGTATACCTGGCTATGGTTTGATATTGTATAATGCACTGTATATTGTGTAATTTATAATGTTTGACAGTATACCTGGCTATTGTTTGATATTGTATAATGTATAATGCATAATGTATAATGTTGGACAGTATACCTGGCTATGATACCCGGTTTGATATTGTATATTGTATAATGTATATTGTGTAATTTATAATGTGACAGTATACCTGGCTATTGTTTGATATTGTATAATGTATAATGATGTCAGTATACCTGGCTGTTGGGTATTCTAAGGCCACCTCTGGGCCCACCTGGGTACCTCGGGGACATGAAGGACTGTGTGAGCAGAACAAGAAAAAGAGAGAGAACACAAACAGGGTTAAGAGAAACACATCTGGTTAAAGCAAATCTACCCAGCAGCTTGGTAGGCCAAAGATGAGTGGCAGAGACGTGGTGGTATGCATGGGAATGGGATAAGGACAGACATGGAGAGTGTGTGGTCCAAAGGCAGCTGCATTCACATACTGCGTGTCTGTGTCTGTGTGTGTTTTGGTTCTAATGGATAGTGCTGTAACAGAATGCCTGCTACTACTTTGTTGGTGGACCCATAAATAGATTCCCTTTAACATAATGGATATAATTGGTATAATGTCAATCAGTGTGTGTGTATGTGTGTGTGTGTGTGTGTGTGTGTGTGTGTGTGTGTGTGTGTGTGTGTGTGTGTGTGTGTGTGTGTGTGTGTGTGTGTGTTTGTGTGTGTGCTGATTCACCTGTGCATGGGGGCCCATCATGTGATTATGTGTGTGTGTGTGTGTGTGTGTGTGTGTGTGTGTGTGTGTGTGTGTGTGTGTCTGTGTGTGTGTGTGTGTGTGTGTGTTTGTGTGTGTGCAGATTCACCTGTGCATGGGGGCCCATCATGTGATTATGTGATGGAATCTGTGAATGAGGTGATGACTGTGAGCCAGGAGAGCCCTGAAGAGAGATATGAACAGACATTACTGACAGAGAGACAGAGAGAGAGAGAGAGACA
>CM059271.1:5421711-5626711 GCA_030347295.1 Setipinna tenuifilis | reverse complement strand
GGAGAGAGAGAGAGGGAGGAGAGAGAGAAAGAAAGACAGAGAGGAGAGTTAGAGAGACAGAGAGGAGAGTTGGAGAGAGAAAGGAGGATGAGAGGGAGGACAGGGAGAGCTATAGCGGGCATGGCTGTAGGAGGACAAAGGAGGTCTGGGGACTGAGAGACACAGGAGACAGACTGTGAGAGCAGAGGGGGAAGGAGAAAAGAGAGAGAGAGAGAGAGAGAGAGAAAAGAGGAGGATGAGAAGTAGGAGAGCGAAAGAGAAACAGAGGAGGATGAGAAGGAGGTAAGAGAAAGAAGGATAAAAAGGAGAAGAGAGAGAGAGAGAAAGAAGAGGATGAGTAGGAGGAAAAGGGAGAGATGAGAGAGAGAGGGAAGGAGGAGGAGAATGATGAAAGAGAGAGGGGGAGGAGAGGATGATGAGAAGAAGGAAAGAGAGAGAGAGATAAACAAGGATGGCAAGAAGGAAAGAGAGAGAGAGGATGGGAGAGAGTGGAGGATGAAAATGATGAAAGAGAGAGGGGGGGCAGACATGGCCACTGGGAGAGGCTGTGTGAGGACACACACAGGAGAAGAGGAGAGGCAGACTGGGTCAGAGAGAGAGAGAGAGAGGAGGATACAGGGGGGGTGAGGAGGAGGAGAAAGAGAGAGAGAGAGTGGAAAGATGGAAAGGAGGATAGAGAGATATAGAGAGACAGAGAGTGATGATGAGAAGGGAGAATAGGGATGGCAAGAGAAAAGGAGAAAGAGGGACAGAAAGAAGGGGTGAAAGAAGGATGGAGAGAGAGAGAAAGGGGGGAGGAGGGATTGAGGGAGAGAGTGAGCGAGAGAGACAGAGAAGGGGTGAAAGAGGGATGACAAGAGAGAGAAAGGGGGGAAAAGAGGGATGGAGAGAGAGAAAAGGGGGACAAGTGATGGAGAGAGAGAGGGGGTGGGGGGGTGGAGAGAGAGGCCATAGAGTGAAGTGGTGGATCCCTGTAGCAGGAGGAGTGTGATTGAGGGTGAAAGATAGGTTTAGCCAGGTCACTGGTTAAGATTGCCAAAGGTGATGTCACATAATATAGAAGTCAGCCTTTCTGGATGTATCTTCAAAAAGCTTCATTCCTCCCTCCTTCCCTCCCGTCCTCCCTCCCTGTGTGTGTGTGTGTGTGTGTGTGCATATATATGTCCTGACCTCCCTTTCTCTGCATATCTGTCATTCATTTCTCTCTCTCTCTCTCTCTCTCTCTCTCTCTCTCTCTCTCTCTCTCTCTCTCTCTCTCTCTCTCTCTCTCTCTGGAGCGGGTACCTGGAAGAATGCGGGTGGTACGGGTCCCACAGGCATGCCCTCTCCTGGGGGCATGTTCCCGATGACGGGGCTGGAGGCTGCCACGGCACTCTGAGAACAACAACACAACAACAACAACAACTGCATCAGTCTGGTACTGTTCTGAAGTAATTCTGCAACACATTTTCAAAGTCAGAAAGAGAGAGAGAGAGAGAGAGAGAGAGAGAGAGAGAGGGGAAGAGAGAAAGAAAGAGAGAAACAAGTAACAACAGATGACAATTAACTGTAATGTATTGCTGTGTTATTGTGTTAACTGTTATTTACAGCATAGCCACTGGACATGTGCTTGAATGCACTAAAAGTAGCAACACAAGAGACATTTAAATGTGACCTCTAACTCTCTTACACACATGAACTTTAAAACTTGGAACCACGTGCATGTGGAACCCACACCCTTATCTGTGACAGACACTAAGAGCACACATTTACACAAGACACACACCTGAAGACTTTAAATGGTGCAATGTTACTAGAGTAAAATAGTGTTGGGCACTGCGACGTTAGTGGCGCAGATTCACAGCAGACTGACTCCAGCACAGACAACCTGTTTTGTTTCCCTTCCTCCCCTCGTCCCTTTACCTCACAGTCACCCTGTGTCTCCGCATCCTGCTCGGACAGAGTGCTGACTAGGCCTTCAAGCTTATTAAGCCACACAGCAGCTCGGTGTGTGTGTGTGTGTGTGTATGTGTGTGTGTGTGTGTGTGTGTGTGTGAGAGAGAGAGAGAGAGACAGAGAGAGAGAGAGAGAAAGAAAGAGAGAGAAAGAAAAAGAAAAAGAAATAGAGCACAAGCATGTCTGCTGCTGTTGATGTAGGTCTGTGTGTGAACATGTGCTTGTGCGAATGCCAAAACACACACTTCACTTGGCCTGATGTCAACAGTCCTCCTCAGGAAACAGCCATAACTCTTCCTGAGTGCTTTCATCTCCCAATTACAGTACCTCAACTTACATTACCTCCCTAACGGATCTCTGAAATCCATCTGTGCGGATACTACAGCAGTGCACTACTTCACACCCAATTTCAAGCATGGCTCAATTCCCACAAGCTGTCATGCCCGAAAATAGATTCATACACTCCTGGAGACAGTGACCTGGAGTAACCTTTGATCCGTATTTTTAACCACACATCACATCTTCAGAAGCTACTCAGACACTTCTATCAGCTGGGCAATGCTCAGCCTCGCAGAGAAAGAAAGACATATTTTTTTTTCTTCTTCCTCACAGTCGTTTTAGTTGGTCTAGCAGTCTCATGCTCGGACATGCTTTTGTCCATCAGATGACAGCCTACTGACCGGTTATTTGTTAGTGCATGTATGATCTGCATTGTGCAAAAAAAAACAAGATTATTTTTGTCACTGCAATGACTTCATGGTGCAAGTCGTGATTGCTGCACTGAGCTCCTTCCAGGGACAGGGGGCAGTGCTGCTACAGAGAGGTGGGCGATGCCTCCCCACCACTGCAGACAGGGAACAAGGGGATGGGAGGGGTGTGTGTGGTGGGGGGCAGGGGGTACTGGGAGATAAGACTCTGGAGCCAAAAATATCAAAACGAACAATGAAGCACATAACAAACACACATACACACAGACACACAGACACACACACACACACGCAACCCCACACGTAAAGGCTAATACAAACACACACAAACACACTCTCTCTCTTTCTCTCTCTCTATCTCTCTTACATATGCACACACATAGACAACACACACACACCCACACACATAAACACACAGGGTAAACACAAACACACACACACTCTCTCTTTCTCTCTTCCTCTCTTTTACATATGCACATACACACACACACACACACACACACACACACACACACACACACACACACTCACTTACACTCACACTCACACACACAAACACAAACAGAACAACAAAGGAAACCAACATCAGTGGAAACGCCTGGCAAGAGAAGACCTGGCACCTTTTGGCAAACACATTTGTCCTGTGAATAATTCACCTGTACTAAAGCATGGCTTTGTGTTACACAAGGCTGCTCCTACTATCCCGTGATGCCCTACAACAATGCCACAGCCACTGTGCTTTCACCCGTCCATCAGCCTGTGTGTGTGAGTGACACTGACAGGCAAGGCATCGTGGGTAGCCCTAGGTCCTATCTGGAACTGTTTGGATCGGTGTGCAGTGCTGAGAAAGCTTCATTGAGGAGCCCACCAAAATACACACACAGACAGACACACATACACACACACGCACACCCACACATATACAGACACATATACAGACACATATACACACACATACAGACAGACAGACACACACACACACATACACACACACACAAGCATATATGCAGGGAGAGAGGGAAAGAGAGAGAGATAGAGAGAGGTAGAGGTAGAGAGAGAGAAAGAGACAGATAGAGAGTGAGAGTGAGTATGAGAGAGACAGAAAGACAGACACATACACATACACACACACATACACACGTACAGACACACACACACACAAGCATATATACAGGGAGGAAAGAGAGAGGTAGAGAGAGAGAGAGAGAGAAAGAGAGAAATACAGAAAAAGACAAACAGAGAAACATATACACCCAAAGAATCTGTGATGCATGTTCATATTTTATTCATCTGCTTTTGGCGGTTGATATAGATTTCACTCTGTGCTAGGGACAACAAGTGTGGTGCACTGATGAAAGCCTCTCCAAATAAATGGGTTTTACATTCCCACAGCCCCTCTCTCTCCCCGCACGGCAAACACTGATGTTAATTTGAGATGACATTCTCGCTGCATTATGTAAAAACGAGCTTTGAAATCTCCTAATTGTTCCTTTGTGAATAGCATGCTGTTTGGTTCAGGTGTGACGGGAATATCAAAAAGTAGCTTTTGAACCCTGACACATCTCATTTTTGTTATTTACCAAGCTGAGCTGTTGAACTAATTGAGAGACGTTACGTCCACAGAAAGCTCTCGAGAAAAGTAAATGAGGAATGTCAGTTTTCAACATCGTTCTGTGCGTAAGTTGTGACTGAGCCTAAAGTCAGAAAATATAAGTATGAATTGTACAGCGACGACTTTCGCTGTCAGTGCCAATACCAGTGCTTCGCTCACACGCTTGTCATCTTACCAAACGTGTGCCTGTGAATCTGCCTGCCTGTCAATCCCTCACTGCATTTCCATATTAATTTGATCTTGTGTAGGAGCAGTGTGTGTGTGTGTGTGTGTGTGTGTCTGTGTGTGTGTGTGTGTAATGTGTGTGTCTGTGTGCAATGTGTGTGTCAGTGTGTGTCTGTGTGCATGTGGGTGTGTACAGCCGAGTGTGTGTCTGTCTGTGTGTGTAAGGCTCAGTGTGTATGAGTGTGCATGCCTGTCTCTAAGTTTCTGTGTGTGTTGTAGGATTGTGTATGTGTATGGGCATGTATGTGTGTAAGCTTCAGTGTGTGGGTTTGTAGGCGTGTATGTATAAGTGTGTGTGTGTGTGTCTAAGTGTGTGTGTGTGTGTGTTTGTGTGTGTCTGAGTTGTCGGTGCGGCTCAGGGGATTGGAGTGTTCCCCCAGAGACTGGCTGGGATTCATCTCCATTCTCATTAGGGCGACGTGGGCGGAATCATAATGTCTCGCGGCGTCTAGACTGCCTCCCAACCCTAAAAAAAGCCACATCAGCGTGCAGGCCAACAAAGGAAAATCACTCCTCTCCCTCTCTCTCTCTCCCTCTCTCTCTATCTATCTCTCTCTCTCTCTCTTTGCCTCTGACTCCCTCTTCTTCTCTCTCTCTCTCTCTCCATCTCTCTCTCCCTCCCTCTCTCTCTTTCCCTCCCTCCCTCTCTCTCTTTCCCTCCCTCCCTCTCCCTCTCTCTGCAGAGATAGAGAGAAATGAATCAGACATGGCTAAAAGTGCTGGGGAACTGCTTTGGATTAATACCGAGAGCTGAGAGTCTCTAGACATTTTACAGCTTTCTAAAGGGCATCGTTTTTCACTAAACAGGAAGCATTACAGGGGTAAACTTTTGGGGCCAACGCGTTTATGTCCATCTGCCATTTCTTATTCCAACGGTGACTTTAACTCGGTCAGAAGAAGAAGCGGGCTCTAAAATTAGACCTTGCTGCGATGTCAGGGTGAGGTGTATTAAACATGTGGATGGAAGAAGGCTTTGAAGCAGCACCTGGCATTACCTTTCCCCAAAAACATGATACACACACACACACACACACAGCCTTTTACTACTACAAGGCCACCAGCACCACTGTCAGGAAATGGCTGTGACACTACACAGGAAAGTATGTGTGTGTGTGTGTGTGTGTGTGTGTGTGTGTGTGTGTGCGTGTGTGTGTGTGTGTGTGTGTGTGTGTGTGTGCGTGTGTGTGTGTGTGGATGTGTGTAGTGTGTGTGTTGGGGGGGTGGCAGAGGGGGCATGAGGGGCTGGGCTGCCAACTTTACTATCTCACTCTTGCCCAAACCCATTCCCACTACCTTCCTCATCCTCCTACTCATCGTTCTCTTCCTCTCCTCTAGCCCCCTCCAGCCCATTTCCTCTTCCGCTGCAGTGCCATTAGTCCCCTTCCTGAGTGGGGGGGGCAGGAAGTGGACAACCTACGGAACCATCCAGCCTTCAGTCTAGCCAGCCAGTGTCCTCCTTCAGCAGCAATCAGAGCACAGAAGCACAGAAGTGTGTGTGTTTGTCTGTATGTGTGTGTGTGTGTGTGTGTGTGTGTGTGTGTGTGTGTGTGTGTGTGTCTGTGTGTTTGTCTGTGTGTGTGTGTGTGTGTGTGTGTGTGTGTGTGTGTGTGTGTGTGTCTGTGTGTTTGTGTGTGTGTGTGTGTATGTGTGTGTGTGTGTGTGTGTGTGTCTGTGTGTTTGTGTGTGTGTGTGTGTGTGTGTATGTGTGTGTGTGTGTGTGTGTGTGTGTGTGTGTGTGTCTGTGTGTTTGTGTGTGTGTGTGTGTGTGTGTATGTGTGTGTGTGTGTGTGTGTGTGTGTGTGTGTGTTTGTGTGTGTGTGTGTGTGTGTGTGTGTGCATGTGTGTGTGTATGCATGCATATGTGTATTTGTGTATGTCCCTGCTGTTTGTGTGTGCCCTTGTGTGTGAGAGTTTGTATGTGTGTTTGTATCTACTGTGTGTATGTGCTGTGTGCAATTGTTTGTGTATGTGCTGTGTTTGTATGCGGGTGTGTGGCGGCAGTTGTAGCTGTGATGGCTGAGGGTGGGGTGGGGGTGGTGAAGGGATTGTACAGGCCCATTCCATCTCATCTCGGAGGGCCATTTGGCCAAATGAGAACGGGCCTGTAAAGCACAGAAAATGGCCACCACCACTGCAGATGGAGATGGAAAGAATAGTGCTGTTTTCATTAGTGCCGTTAAGGTAATGAAAAGCCGGGAGAGGGGGGTTTTAAGGGTTAATAAAGGCTTGGTGTGTGTGTCACCATGCTTTCTGAAACACACTAGTGAGACAGACGTAACATTTGTACATGCAATATTACTCACTGCATGCTGTCTCAATTATGTATGGAGAATTCTCTTTCTTCTTTTTTTAAACTAGGAATTACTGGCTTTGATGATCTAGAGGGTATATGCCTGCATGCATTTAATATAACATATATAAAATTAATCATAAAGATGGCACCAGCAGCATGTTAAAAATAAAAATGCACTAATTTTACAGTTTCATAAGTACTGACTGAAGTCGTAGAGACAGCGGATGAAAACACTAAATTATGAAATTAGGCTCCATACACAGCACATCAGCATCATGAACATGTCAGCCCTGTACAGTTTACGACGACCAAATAAATGTGGAATGTGGCATTAACCTCAAATCTCGACCTCTAAGCTGAGGTCTCTGCCCCTCATGCTGGCTGGGCATCTGTAAATGAGGCTGAGGGGCCTCCACTCTGTCCCTGTGGGACACTGTCTGTGTTTAAAGAGATGCTATGCAACTTTGAGTGCTTTTTCTCAACGGAGCTCCTAGTGTCTCCAAGTAAATGGGCACTCACGTAAAAACGTACTGTTTTCCTTTGCCCTCACCCTGTGCATGTGTTTTCAACTCAACTGATCAGATAGTACATAGTGCCGATAGTAGTCATCCGAGTCCACTGAGGTCAGAATTTCTTCAGAATTTAAAGTGATCCTACTTCTCACAAAATTCGAGACTTTGAGAGTTTGAGGATGCCGGGACGGACACCCACATATTGCAAGCGTGATATTCTGTCCACAGACAGCGGGGGCAGTCTTCATTCACCTGATAATGACTCATTTAAGCATCTACTGACTTATGAAGATGACTAATAAACTTGAAATGTTGCATAGTGCTGCTTTAACAGAAGTGCTGTCTACCATGACATGGTTTTAATACAAGAATGCAGTCAGCATGCCAGCCAAGATGGGCAGGACTCAGGATGGCTGCATTTAAAGGCATATTTTCTTATTCCAGACAACACAATGTTTGAATTCGTTTTTTTATTTATAAATGCAGTAACCCCAGAACATACTGAATGCCGGAATGTCACTTTAAAGCTGCCATTGAAATCATTTTAATCATATTTGCTGAAACTGTCACAATTTTCTGACAACAGTACATGAAATAGGCAACTTAGGAACAAACATGATCCATTTTGCACCACCTACAGCCCATAGTTGGGTTTGCAAAATGACCCTGCTCATGTCAATTGGGAACCTGTGAGAGCTGTAGCCCCCTATCAATCAAAGCTCGTTCACCTGTTACAAAGAACCACCCCCACTTCCCATTTGTGGAAAACAAAGAAAGAAAGGGGAGGGTCATTTTTGGAGCTCAGAAAAGGGTCGGGATGGGACCAGGTAGTTTTTTTAGTATCTTTTTGAATTTTCAAGCCAAGATCCTGCAGTTTGGAAGACCTGCTGATGGCAGCTTTAAGGTGAAATAATCCTACAAGATAAACTCTCTGCTCCCACCACCAGAACCCTCACCCACCCACTCACTCCTCACTGCTGCCCTCATGTCCATCCAATCTATCTCTGCCCTCCGTAACCACCTGCCTTTGCTATTGGGCTGCTGTCAATCTGGGCACAGATATGTGTTTTTATTTTTCTTAAAGAAAACAAACCACAGAAGAAAGATAGTATCTCTGTCTGTCTCTCTGTCTCTGTCTCTCTCTCTCTCAGCCTGGATGTATGTATGTATGTTCGACTATATTTCTACGTGCATAACCGTATACTCGGGTCAGAGTGTGTGTCTGTCCAGGTGTCTGTGGATGTTGATGTATGTGCTGTATAAGTCTTAAGTCCTGCCGCCCTGACAGGCTGTGCTGTGTGGGGTACATCATAGCGTCCTGGTGTTGATGTCACGCTGCCCACAGGCAGTCTCTCTCCTTGAGTCGTGTTGCGGCTTGCAGATGGCAGTGGAACAGCACCTGGGCCTACGCATGGCCTCCTTCCTCCCCAGAGCTCGGCTCTCACAGCGGGGGGACGAGGGGAGGGGCAAGGGGGGGCGGACGGGCGGGCGGGCGGGACGGGGAACGGGAGCGAGCCCCACACGGTTCATTCGAGGACAGCCGCAGTTTCGGTTAAACCGCAAAGGGGGCCCAGCCCTGACCAAAACACTCCACCCAACTCCCACCTTACTGTCGCAAACATGCTGCCAGACAGCTATTACACAGGCAGCCAAAAATGTGTGTGTGTGTGTGTCTTTGTGTGTGTGTGTGTCTGTGTGTGTGTGTGTATGTGTGCCTGTGTGTGTGTTTGTGTGTGTGTGTGTGTGTGTGTGTGTGTGTGTGTGTGTGTGTGCGCGTGTGTAGGTGTTTGTGTGTGTGTGTGTGTGTGTATGTGTGCATGTGTATGTGTTACATCACTGAAAATTTGTGTGTGTGTGTGTGTGTGTGTGTGTGTGTGCGCGCGCGTGTGTAGGTGTTTGTGTGTGTGTGTGTGTGTGTGTACGTGTGCATGTGTATGTGTTACATCACTGAAAATTAAAACAATATGAAGCTACTGGAAGGCAATTTTAAAACCTCACAACATATCAAAGGTTGATTCTACATCAAACATCAAAGCCAAAACTCTGTCTACTTTCCAGCAAATATAGTCTGCCTTGAACTGAACTACATTTCAGAAAAGAGAAGGAAAAGACTAGAAGACGAAGTAAGCGAGAGAGAAACAAAGAGTGTGTGTGTGTTTGTGTGTGAGTGTGTGTGTGTGTGTGTGTTAGAGAGAGAGAGATAGACAGAGAGAAAGAAAGAGAGCCCGCGGGAATAAACCAGGTTGCAAGGAAGTCAGACGAATGTGCAGTTGTTGTAAATCTCTGTGGTGTCAGCTCATAATGAAATGATGTGATTATATCACCGTCATTACATCATCAGATGGCCACATCAGACCACAAACACTACAGCCACAACACCACAAACTAAGGCTGGCATTCTTCACGTCACACCAAATAAATAAATAAATAAATAAATAAATAAATAAATAAATAAATAAATAAATAAATAAATAACCCCTGTGTGCAAATATCTGCCTCGGCCCAGAAAGGGGTGAAATTCTCATTAACATGCTCGACTTGCCTGCTGCAAAAAAAAAAAAAAAAAAACAGAAAGAAAATTCCAAGCCATTTCATGCTGGCATGCGCCTCTGTCTCTTGTGTTTAATCTGCTCATGTTTGTGTAAAACGCCCTGGCTGATCACAAAGCGGCGAGCAGGCGAGCGAACTAGCGAGCGAGCGAGCGCGCGCGGACGTGGACGAGAGATCGCTGGGCTGTTTCCCGCTGTGCTGTGCCTCGTGGTGCCGCTCTCTGTGCTGTGCTGTGCTGTGTGACACTGATTTAGAGATTGAGGAGATGGTGGGAGAATGCTGGGAATTGCGGCGGGCATAATAGCCCTCTTCAGACGCTCTCGCAGACCAAAGACTGATAACAATGCTGCCAGTGGCTCAGTGTGCCATCATGAAATGCAGTGGAGGAAAATAGTACTTTATATGACAGTGTGGGTTGTATTCGGAGCACAACAGATAAAGACAGACAGAGACAGACAGACACAAAAAGACAGAACAACACACACACAAAAAGACAGACCAACACACACACACACACACACACACACACACACACACACACACACACACACACACACAAACAATGGGACACATCCACATGCACACTCTCTCTCTCTCTCTCCGTGTTATATATATATATATATATATATATATATATAGTGTATATATAAACACACACACACACCACACACACACACAAAACAGTATATAGATGGCTGAAGTAAAACTGCTTGCAGTGATTGCTTCAGACTGATTTGACATATGACTCACTCAGGAAAAAACATTCTTTGGGAGGTTTGTATGTGTGGCCACTGTATCATCAACATTAAAAACATTAGCTACTTATGTCATCTGAGTTATGTTTTTTTATGTAGAACCCTATCAAATCTCTAAATCAATAGATTGCCCTTTGGTGGCAGCTTGCTAACTTTCCTGAAAAGCATTGAATTAAGTTGTTCTGTTGTATTATGTGGGCTCCTGATTATGACTACCATGTAAGGGCCGGATATTGATTTTTATCACGATTTGGGCTGGAACAGTATGTTATCACACACAGTGGAATGCGCAGAATATAAAGAAAACGTTTACAAAATAAATAATAACAGTAATAATAAGTAACGTTGGGGTTAGTCCTGTCAAGTCAGCCAGCAGTATGCAAGGTATAATGCTTCATTCTTGTTTTTGTTGATGCTTTACAAAGCAGCATTGCCTGGTAAACCAGCCCCTCGTACTTCATTTCATTTTGTATAAAGGGTCTGGCTGAGCTTCCACTGACATGGTTTTCTCAGGCAGAATCTTGCCTAACCAATCAGCAAACAGAGGGAGTGCTTGTGAGTGACATTTGATTTGTAGTGCGTAAGCTGGCTTATAGGCAGTCTAATTGCATACGTCAGAACCAGACATTAGTGATTGGGTGAAGGCAGATCCAATCGTTTTTAAACTTCAACAGAGTCTACACCTCCCGAAAGAAAACGTTTCTCAATACAACACAGCCAGATCTTTTGTACAAAATGAAATGAGGTACAAGGGGCTACCAGGCTAAAGCAGCAATCAGGAAAGAATGAAAATGTAGACAGTGTTTACGAGTCACCAGCTCCCCCTTCAAATGGCATAAGCTCATTTAGCTCTGGGAAAGCGACTTAAAGGGCACTTACAGAGCTGTAAATGATATTTCCTGCCTGAAAATGGCAGAACTTCAACGATGGAAATCAATACTGTAAAGAGTCGACAGTTCATTTGTCTGCCTTGTCTTTTATCTTCATTGGGAGGTTCCTGGAATGCTAGCTCTGCTTGCAAATAAATCATAGGCGAGCATGAATACACACGTAACCACACACCCACAGAAGCACTTCCCACAAACATTACACACAGGATCACACACACACACACACACACACACACACACACACACACACACACACACACACACACCTAAACACCTACTCACAAATTTCTCTCTCTCTCACACACACACAAACACACACACACACACACTCTGTACACACACACACACACAGACGCACACACACACACTCTGTACATGTTGTGTATCATGTACTGCAGACACAGACAATGCATGGACAAGGCTTGTAAATGATCCTGGGAAGGCCCCTAACATCTCATTAGCTTGTTATGATGTTATGAGAACAGGTACATGCACATGTATAGTCTTGGTCTTGACTTGTCAGGGGTTTGACTCCCAGCAGGCATAAATAATGGTTAACAAGATTGCTGTACACGTAAAACTCGCTGGGATGAGTAAACATGATTGACACATCACTAAGAAAATTGCATTCCAAAGTACAGCATCACAACACCTAATAGTGTGCAAAACAATGACACAAGATTGTGTGTACAGCAAAATGTACAGTATATAACACATGTGGCATTAACAGACTGCTGTCGAATCTCCTCATAGCACAGACATCTGAGGAACGATCTGTGATGAGAGGCGTGGGTCTGTTTGCAGTTTCCATGATCACAGAAACATCTGCACTCTAATCCGCGCCAATCACTTTTATTAGGTGGAGACGTTCGGCACGGCAGCTTTTGTAGCTACTCCTTATTTAGGAATCAAAATGTTGCCTGCCCTGGAAAATTAGACTGTGAATCAGTGTTACTTAACCAGCGCTAACGAAAGCTGACTGCTTACAGCAGAAAATGTCTTTACTGTTTGGTGAAGATAAAACATGAGAAATGTGCAATGGACTCAGACAGACTTTGGCCAAAATAAGCTAGTTACTGAACAATGTGAAAAAGCATGCTAGCCATGTTCACTTTGGTCTGAATGTTTGGGTCTCTTTACACTAAGAAAGGGTAGCTCTGTGTCTTTTCTGTCTGATGTACCCCCACACAGCCCACAGACCCACTACCTTCCCACCCCCCATCCCCACCAACCAACAACACTCCCCACCACCACCCCCTCTCAGCTAGCACTGAGGGTTTGGATCCTGTAGGGGGGTGGCATCATCTCAGTGGAACCACTTTCAGCACGGACCAATCCATCATCCCTACAACACAACAAACCTCCACCTCCACAAACCTCTCGCTCTCTTACCTTCTGTGGACACAGACACAGACACAGACGTACACATGCACACACAAAGACAGATAGGGAGAGAGAGAGAGAGAGAGAGAGAGACAGAGAGAGAGAGAGAGAGAGAGAGAGAGAAAACTCACATACACACACACACACACACACACACACACACACACACACACACACACACACACACACACACACACACACACACACACTTTAATCCGCTGCACAGCAACAAGCTTTGCTTTCCCTCCTTAACCTTGGAAAAAAACATCACTGCAGAAACACCTCTTACTTCACCATGCTTCATTCATTTTTCAGGCTTCAAAATACCTCATGATTAATTCATGAGATCATTATTACTCCAGGGAGGAACAAGCTTCTCAACAACCTCTGACAAACTACTGACTTGTTTCAGTTGAGGGAATGAAAAAAGAGGGAAAAAAGGGGCCAGCCCAGAGCAGTGGCATGGGAGCAGAACATGTACTACAGGACCCAGGACCCAGAGTTTTGCTTGTTTGTTCCAAACTGTCTTCATCTAGTGAAACGGCACCGAGGGGGAGAGTCAAACACTTGACTAATACACTGTGATCTGCGTCCCAATGTCTTGCAGCAGCAACAACAACAAACAAAAAAAACAAAAACAAAACAAAAACGCAGCAGCAATCGATGTGGCACACTTACGTAATCGTGGAAGGCCTTGGCCTCGCTCGAGTGCTCGCATGTCTCTCTTCTCTCAGGTGCGGCACAGTAAAGATCCCAGAATACACTGCAGCCAGGATCAGGAGAATACAGGAAGGAAACAATAATAGACCAAAAGAAAGGGTTAAATGACCAACATGAACAAATCAATATTGAGGTCAGTCATTCATTCCTATTGAACTGTTTTTGAACGTAAGAAAATGACTAACAGTGGTGAAAATACTGGTTGGAGAAGGTAAAAAAAAATCTTGACACATGAAATTTTATCTTTTTTTTGACCCAGTTGGATCCAATCAGCAAATAGACCAAATAATGAGACAGGTAGTTTGTGAAATCACATGTTAAATATGGAGAGGAAATACATGGCAGGGCTTTTACTTTATGAAGCTGGGATATCCACCTCTGATAATACTGTACATGCAGCAATATTACAGCGTAAGTGTTTCTTTTTCGAAAATGACCAGGCGGGATTTCAAAATGTGGGATTTCAAAATTTCGCAAATGACGTTAGGAGAGGACAGAATCGGAATAAAGTGATATGGACTCACCACCACCACGAGTGAAGGAATCCAGGAGGCTCGCCTAGTGTGATGTTTTTCTCCCAACGAATCTGACAGAACAAGGGCAGAAGGTGACTTTATTCATGTGGCACCAGCTACTCCAGCTACTATGTGTGGCAACTAAAATTCAAGGATTCAATGCTATGTATGTAATTGCTCTGTTGATTTTTCAAGTCTAGAGCCCTCAATATCCTTCAAGACTTTAATGATGAAGCAACACACGGGACAAATCCAACACACACAACCAACACACACACACACACACACACACACACACACACACACACACACACACACACACACACACACACACACATACACCACATACCCACACACACACACACACACACACACACACACACACACACAATAACAACACCAAATCCAGACCCGAAAACGGAAGGCACAATTTAAAGCTTAATTTCTGGGTACAAGGCTGGCATTTAATGGTGCTCATCTGAGGAAGCAGTGGCCTGCATGTGAGTCTGTGAGTGCTGCTCAACCCACTGGTGCAGCGTGGGTGAGCCCGGCATGCTGGGACACAAACAGCAATCTCAGACATGCGTCTGCCCGGGGTGCTGTATTAAACATCACTTGAGGAATCTCTGCCTTTCGCAACGTTTGGCTTTGTTCACACTTAAGCGTTGGGAGTAGTTCTGGAGAGAGATTCTCACTCCTCTCCTCAAAGAGAGAGAGTGGGAGAGAGAGAAAATTACAGAGGTTTTGCAGGCTGGTGTGTGTTCCCAGGTACCTGTCTGACATTTTGTATTGGCATCCACAGGACGCAAAGTGCAGCCATGCAAACATACACACAACTACTCAAGCACAATATGAAAGTTGACAAGCAGTGGCAAAATCAGCTTATGTCAGACACACTCTTTTAATTGCAAATGGGAACAAAAGTATTTGAATAGCAACAACAATAACAACAACAACCACAACATTCCCTTACATTTACATAGCGCCTTTTTTAAGTAAACAAAGCACTTAACAGTGAAAGGGGACATCACTAGCCACCACCTGGGTGATGCACGGTAGGAAATATGCACCAGAACACTCACTACACACCAACATGAGGTGCAGAGCGAGGTAATAAATCAATAAGGCAGTTATATTTTGGGGTGATACGAGGCTAGAGCAAGGAACTAGGTTGCAAATTTAGTTCAGCAGAACACTGGGAAGTCCCATACTCTTTGCAATAGGTGCTACAGGATCTTGTATAACCAGGGTGAGTCCGGACTGACGGACAGCCTCTCCTATAGCACGCTGTCCCTGTCACTGCACTGGGGCGCTGGGATTGATTTTGTAGCCGGAGGGAAGAAGTGCCACCCACGAGCTTCCCACCACCACCGTCTCCAGAGGCAACTTGACAAAAGTTTTCCAAGGATGTCTTCCAGTCCAACTGTTAAGGTCTGTTCATACTAAGAACTATAACTATAACTATAACTATAACTATAACTATAACGATATGAGCGTCCACAGTAAAAATGACATTTTTAATGACATGATTCTCACCAAGAGTGTAAACAACTAAAAAAAATGTGACATCCTACAGTTTCTTTAATTTAGAAAATTGCTCTAAAGGTGATGAAAATGACGTAGTTGAGCCTGTTGTTCTTGATATAGTTAATAAGTAAATAATGCCATTTACTAAAGTCAAATGATTTTTACACAGGTGTAGTTACAGTTATTGTTGTAGTCTTAGTTGTTGGTGTAAGCTATCCTTTAACTAAGCTTATACCACACAAGCTTACATTCAGTGAAGGCCACTAGCTTTAGCCACAGGGCTGTGTATATCCTTGCTGATGTGTTTCACTCTAAATGCCAATGACCATGCAAAAACCTACTTTACGGTGTATGTTTTTTTCTTCTGACAAATTCTGGAATGCCTCAAGACATCATTTACATTTCAACCAGACACAGACATAAATGCAGACATCGGGTAGAGAGCCAAACAGGGGCGTTTATTTACCAAAAAAAACACACACACACACACACACACACACAGTAGCTGGCCAATGCACCTGGGTAGAAAAAACGCCAGCCCAAAACCTTGTGCCCACAGAGACCTTCAGCATGGAGGAGTATGAACTGGGGGGAGTGGGGGGGTATGAACTGGGGGGAGTGTTGTCCCTTAAGCTGCTATTTATTGCATCATGCTCCAGAGACGAGCCTCAGCTAGCTAGTGCTCCACACCCGCCCGCCTGCCTGCCTGCCTGCCCGCCTGCCTCTCTGCCTCCCCGCCTGCCCGCCCGCCTGCCTGCCTGCCTGCCTGCCTGCCTGCCTGCCTGTCTGTCTGCTGCCCACTCGCCCACCTGCCTGCTTGCCTACCTGCCTGCCTGTCTGCCCGCCTGCCTGCCTGCCTGCCTGCCTGCCTGCCTTCCCGCCTGCCTGCCTCCTTGTCTGCCTGCCTGCCTGAATGTCCTCATTGTGCTGCCCACACACTCACACCTGTGTGTATGTGCCACTGCAGTCTGGCACAATGAGGACGGAGGGAGATGCAGTATGAGAGAGGGAGAGAGAGCGAGAGAGGGGAGAGAGGGAGAGAGAGAGAAAGAGAGAGGGAAAGAGAGAGAGAGAGAGAAAGAGAGAGAAGGAGAGATAGGGAGAAAGAGAACAGGAGAAAAAGAGACAGATGCAGTAGGAAATAGGCAGAGAGAGAGAGAAAGAAAGAAAGAAAAAGAGAGAGAAGAAGAGAGAAAGAAAGAGATGCAGATTTTGGAGAGATGTCCAAACATGATGAAATCCTAGTTTTGCTCCTTTCATGTTTGCTGCAGGGAGGGGGTGAGGGGGGCAGGGGGTAGTTGCAAGTCTGGATGCTTGCTGTGCCTTTTTGTGTGAGAGACTGAAAATGTGTTTACGTTTGTGTCGTGTGTCTGTCGCCAGTGTGTGTGTGTGTTTGTCTGTGTGTGAGTGAGTGTGTGCACTTGTGTACTCTGTGTGTAAGTGAGTGAGTGAGTGTGTGTGTCTGTGTGTCCGTGTGCCTGTGTCTGTATGCCTGTGTGTGTGTGTGTGTGTGTGTGTGTGTGTGTGTGTGTGTGTGTGTTTGTGTGTGCCAGCATGTGTTCCTGTGTATGAGTGAGTGAGTGTGTGTATTTGTCCGAAATATGTAGCACTGTGTGTGAGTAAATGAAGGTGTGTGCGTGCATGCGTGCATGTGTGTAAATGTCTGAGTGTGTGTGTGTGTGTGTGTGTGTGTCAGTGTGTGTATGTGTGTGTGTGTGTGTGTGTCTGAGTGTGTGTATGTGTGTGTGTATGTTTGTGTGTGTGTGCCTGAGTGTGTGTGTGTGTCTGTGTGTGTGTGTGTGTGTGTGTCTGAGTGTGTGTGTGTGTGTGTGTGTGTGTGTGTGTGTGTCTAAGAGCAGAGCTATAAACACAGAGGGTGTGCCCGCGGCTCCATTATCTCCCATCTCAGGGCCGGTATTGTTTCTGAGAGGCTGCCATCACGTCTGGGTCTGGAGCGGGCTGTTTGCGGGGACTGATTGGCACTCGTGTTGGGTGGCATGGGGAGAAGGGACCAGAACAGGAAAAGGACACAATGGCCTGGATGGCTTTGCTATTGTGGCCTTCCGTGACATACACCTTCTTAGGTTTTATGTTTATTTCTTTTTATAATTGTTTAAAATGTATGTCTTCATATATTTAAACTATTTTATTGTTTATTGTTTATGAGTTTCATTAACTGCCCTTTATTTTATCTTTCTCTATTTCTATCTTTTTTTTTTTGCTTTTATTTACATTAAGCACATACAATTGCCTGTATATATGAACTCTACTTCTACTGTGTTCTATAAATAAAAGTTTTCATGCCTTTGGCTATCTGGAGTTGGCCGAATTTATGTTATGTTCCTCTCGCTTTTAAGTACGTTTTAAACTCTTGCAATAGTTTCGTAAGTTGCTTTAAAATGTTCTCTTGCTTACTTCAGTAATGCCATTCCCTAGTTTGTATCTCTCTACCTATTATTTGCTGAAAAAACACAAGTTTCCAATCAGCTCTAATGGTGGGTCTGAACAACTAAGTAATCCTCAACCGCTAAAACAAAACCCCCTTTTTCCAAAGCAGCATCCCGAGTGGAATGTTTGCCTGAGCGGCCGGTATAAACACATCTGTCTGGCGAGCGTGGCTCAAGTGGATAACAGCCTATTAAAAGCACAGTTTACACACGAGGCTAATGCAGCTCGGCTAATGTGCACTCACTCCCAGCTCAAACAAAGAAGCCACGCTCCTCTTCCCTTCTGAGCTGTTCTGTGCTGGTTGAGTGCTTGTATGCTAATCTTAACCAGCACTATAACAAAACCACAAGTCTTGCATCAGCTCTGGCATACAGAGGGACATAAATGCTTAGAAACAACAACAACAACAGTGGCCGAGGTTGTAAATTTGGTGGTAGGACTACTAACACAACTACATAAGTAGGACCACTCCACAAAGAGGCACATTATCTTTGGTGGTAGGTAGCACCCCTTAACCTCTCTCCGCAAGCAGACAAATACTCATTATTAAAAGGACTCCAAAACTTCTCTCCACAATAAGACACACAACCTTTTGGTGACAGAACATCTAAACCACTCTCCACAAACAGACACACAACCTTTAGTACTAGAACACCTAAACCACTCTCCACCACACCACATCTCAGTGATGCTGGACTTTGGGCACGGACATCTGAACAAGCAGCAGCAGCAGCATTGAATGGATCTAAGGGACTATGCCCTGACCCCATGGCCTGTCAATAGCAGTTATGGGTCTGTAGTGCTGGATGTGTCTTTTCTCATTTGCTCACCACTGCCTATCGCCTACCCCCCCCCACCCCCCTCCTGCCCCTCCTGCCCCTCCTGCCTCTCCTGCCTGGCCCTCTCCAATTCCATTAGCTGGACGCTGGGTGACCTCGGTGGTCTGCCAGCTCAGCACTGGTGTAATTCAATTAGCCCTGGCCTCGGCATCACCAGCAACCAACCACTCACAACCATTGCTCATGGCAGATATATATATATATATATATATTACACACACACACACACACACACACACGGTATGAGGGCTTGTCTATTTCTATGTGTGTGCGTGTGGCTGAATGTGTATCTGTGTCTGTGTGTATCAGCGTGCATCTGTGTCTGTTTCGAATGTGTGTAGATAAGAGAAGAGACGAGAAGGAGATGGAGAGAGATAGAAAGTGTGTGTGTGAGAGAGAGAGGATGATAGTGAGATTGTGTGTGTGTGAGAGAGAGAAAGAGAGAGAGGGATAGAGAATTATAGAGAGTGTGGGGGTGTGTGTGAGAGACAGACAGAGAGAGACAGAGAAGGGTAGAGAGTGTGTAAGAGAGAGAGGAATGCAAAGTGTGTGTGTGTAAGGAACAGAGAAAGACAGAGGGATAGAGTGTGTTTGTGTGTGTGTGTGCATGTGTGTGTGTGTGTGTATGTGTGTGTGAGAGAGAGAGAAAGAGATAGAGAGAGCGAGAGAGAGAGAGAGAGAGAGAGAGAGAGAGAGAGAGCGAGAGAGCACCTCCTAGATCTCCTACCTCAGAGAGGAAGGTCTGTGCAGACTTCTGTGCTCCGACGTGCAGCAGGTACTCATACACATACAGAGCTAATCTGGAGAGAGGAGAGATAGAAGAGAGAAGGAGGCAAGGTGAAAGAAGGAGCAGAAAAAACCAGTGAGAAAGAGGGGTAGAGAGAGAGAGAGATGGAACAATGAGAAGGGAGGGAGAAGTGAAGACCATGGGAGAATTGTGTGAATTTCCTCAAGTATAAATAGATTCACAACATGAAGACAGCTATAGTAGGATAACAAATTCAGATTTAGCTCAAAGCCTATGCCATACCAGCCAAAACAAGTAGAGACAATAAAGTTATACATTTCAGTTATGTACAGTTATACATAAACACGCATGCTATGCACAAATTAAACATTAACATTATTTCATGCTTTTGTGTGTATCGTAACATTCTTGTTACCAGCTTACTACTGCTTTCTAACGCCTTGGAAACACTGAATTAAGTACTTCATAATACATTGTATATGATTTTTTAACACCTTATTCTGAAGCATTACTGTACTTTTAAGTATACTCAAAGTGTATTCTTATGCTCCAACTGTCAACATGTGTGCTTATAGAGAGTGTCTTTCCCATGTGAAAGTATGTGAAGGCAGTAAGCTTAAGGCTGATGGTCAAGGTGTGGAGGCCACACAGACCCAAAACCCAAAACAATAAAGGTCATTGGTGTGTCTGTCAAAGCATGCACTGGGTTTAAAGAGTAGGACCATACTAGCCTTCATTAGGTCCCAACACTCTAAGTACCAGTGTTATATCTAATTCCCTCTCCTCCCCTCCCCTCCCCTCTCCTCTCCTCCCCTCCCCTGTCCTCTCCACTGCTCTTCTCTCCTCTTTTCTTCTCACTTCACTAGACTTCCCTGGGGCTCCAACACCATAATCCGATCATTATCATTTTCTAGCCATTATATTTCCATCTCTCTTTCTCTCAGTCTTTTTGTCCCCACTTCCCTCAACACTGCTTAGGTCTGGTGATGATTTAAGGGAAGCAGGGCAAAAATAAAAAAGGTCAGAGAGAGCAGATGGCCTCCAATGGCTTGAGACCATGTTGTTGCCGTGACAAACTTTGCAGGAGAACAATATAAGGGCTGACAAGAACTAGACAACTTAAGAAATCAAATTATATATACACGTATATTTTAAAAAAATCGGGATAAAGAATAACGTTTCTGTACCTCAATCAATACTAACCACAATGACAATAGTGTGACACGCATGTGCTATTAAAACCTTTTGACATTTCAAAATAACATGGATGCAAGTACAGATAAAATAGCACAAACCAAGGAAATAGCTAGCCTGTCTCTGGAACAAAAACAAAATAAATTCAATCTAATAAGTAAAATGTTCCATAACCATTATGCATCACGTAACACCACTCTTACTGACACCAGAACGAAAAAAGAAGAAACAGTAATGTAGCAGAGTAGGAAATATAGCTAAAAAGTAAATGCATGTATACTTATAAAATATACTTTGGTTGGAAATCAAGAGCATGCACACTTTCTTTGCTACAGTCTGTGAAAGAAAAAAGTCTACCTTAACTCATTTATACCGGATGCTGCGCAGCGCAACATTGCACCTCCTGCCGGTTGCTGCGTAGCGCAGCTTTGAATCTCTTGCCGGCTGCTGCGTAGGGCAGCATTGTGGACTTGTATGGTATGTTAGTACATGTATTGCGTAGGGCAGCATTGTGGATGTTGGTATGTTAGTACATGTATTAATTCAAGCTGAGAGTCTTACCTTGTAAATGCAATTTATTTCATGTTTTTATGTGCTTCAGAGGCTAAGATATTTAAGTTTTAATAGACGTTGACAATTCTTAGTATTTTTTCAGAAAACCTTCAGGAGATAAGGACATTTATCATAGAATTGCATAGGTTTTTATAGGCGTTTTTTGCAGGCGTTTTAGGTGTCAATGGGTTAAGGAACAGCTTGGGAAAAAGAAATGGCTCTACTCTTACACTAGATTATGAGCAAAAGAGCTAATTATGTCATTTGTAGGATGTAACAGGTGCTGTCAACACACCTCTCCAGCTCAAGGTGTGAAGGTCTCTCCTTCTGTACTGTCAGTCTGGGATACAAAACTGCTGCCTTTTTTAAAAACATGGGCCGTGTTTTAATCAAGAGTGATTCTACATAAAAGTGCTGTGCAGAGCTTTGTATATCTGTGAGAGGTGTGCCTGCCTGCCGTGTCATGCAAAGTCATACTGATGACAAGTCCTTGGCAAAGTGAATTCAGAGTAAATGCAAATGTTGCCTTCAACACCAGAAAGAAAACAAGGCTGTTATGCTTCAGACATAACCTCACAAAGGAATGTAATATGACCACAGCTGATGTTTTACAACTCCCCCAGAGTTAGTACTGTTTAACACCCCCCACCACACACACACACACACACACACACACTCACCAGGTGGGCAGCCATTATCGAAATAGGCTATGTGGTATTTTTGGGGATTCAAGACTGTTTGTTAGTGCTTTGATTGATCTATTTTAGAATATTATTTCACTATAATTAAACCACTTCACTGTTACTTTCACCTTGTGCTATACATTATTGCCCTACTTGTAGAAAAACATTTTTTGTGACACTGAAAAAAAATTGTTAAGATGGACCATTCAATTCTAAAAACTGTCCCAGTTTGTAAAGACAAATACTAGTGGTACAGCATGCTGCCTCTGCCAGTGCCACACGTAAGAGTGACTGATTTGGACGGTGTTTTCTGAAGCGATGGCAGCGCTAGATCTATATGTAGCACACTAAGAGTGGACCACAAAGCTGTATTTTCATGACATATGACCCTAAAAACCTTTCCAAAGATAGCACCATTCTTATTACCCTCCAATACCTACAGTACACGCCAACTCTATCTGCAATGAAGCTGGATTTGTCAGGGTGATGGCTGGACTGCCATGGCATCTGAGTTTTATCTGGACCAGTGTGAAACAGAGAAACAAAACTGTGACAAAACCTACATGACTCAGCTGTGCTGGAAGTGGACACATCAACGGTTGTGTTATATAGATTTTACGTATTTGTCATATACAGTACAGAGCTGACATATACACAGTATTTTGGTAGCAGGCAGGTGTTTAAAAATAGACCTTGCACAATATATATGACATAGCACAAAAGGTCTGCTCATAATATGTAAAGTTACATGAGAAAACATAAACACACAGGGTGTGTCAGGATTTGCCGGGGATGAGAGGGATTTCCCCGTCTTCTTTTTTTATATCCCTTTATATCCCTGCCTCTGCTGAATTATTTTTATATCAACGCAAATGAAAACTGCCCTCATTATGACTTAACCGGTGGACCATTTAAAATAGTAAAGTCCCATGGGGAATATTGTTTACCAATAGCAATGTCACTTATTATAGTACTGAATATAGGTGGGCCTAAATAAAAGGCTCAGACACTCTCTTAACGGCACATTACATGGTGACGTTAACAGCGCTCACAACAATGGATGATAGCAATGAATAATGTGGTCTCCCTTTTATGTCCGACCACTTTTTGAGCCAAGTGGTGGTCACATCCTGGATCTCCTGAGCACTGTACGGTTTATCACAACATTACTATTATATATTGCATGTAGAGCAATTACTTACGGTAGCCAATATGTCTGTTGTAGAAATTAGAGGTCCTTTACCAGAGCAGACTGTTCTGTTAGTCTGTCGAACATGCCCCTATTTATTTTCGTGTGGAAAGCACGTCATCATTTTTTTGGGAATGATATGCTGTTACATTTTGGAATTTAGCTATTAAATGTTTTGGAACACTAAATTGGCTTTATTCATGACCCTGAACCGGGGTGCTGTTTCTTAATTGTAAGTCACACTGTTGCAATATTCAGCAATGTTATCACATATTACACATTTTCCTAATATTGTGCAGCCCTGGTTAATTCTTAGCCTGTTTCTGTTTTGCTGTGTTAATATTAGATTTGTGCCTTGATTAGTTGAAAACACACACACACACACACACACACACACACACACACACACACACACACACACACACACACACACACACACAAAGACAACACAAATATAATTTCATGGCTTTAAAAATGGCATTCAAGGTCCAAAGTTGTGCACAGGTGCAATATCCAAGTTGTTCTTTTTCTCCTCCAGTCATGTTTAAGAAACAAAGTTTTAACTTTTTTCCATTCCACATTCTGATATATTTACATCTATCTCTCTGTGTTTGATAGCTTTCTGTGGATGTCTAAAATCTTCAGGGAATGCATTACTAACAAAACTGGCTTTGTATTCATCGTAACGTAAAGCTTGTCTTCATCTATTTTCGCCCAGACTGAAAAAAGGCAGCTGGCCACCCCCCTATGGCATTCAGCCATGCTCATGGCTCATTGTTCATCCAAACAATTCCTGAACAACCTCCAACCTGATATCAACAGAGCAAACTGGGTCTAAATGCATCTCAACGCACGCCATTAAAGTTGTTTTCAAAAAGCCCCTCTTGTATTTACAATCGTGCTTCTTGACTTCAGGCATCATTCCAACCTCTATTTCATCACCTAAGGATGTTCTGTTGTTTGTCATACAGACTACGAGCCTTTTTTTTTTATTCTGAATGGCTGACCCCCATACTTTTTCCAGCTAAGAAAACATTTTTTAGGGGGGATAAATGCTGTGAGACAAAAGAATTCAAACTAATATGGGTGGAAGACGAGAAAAAAAATAGTCTGAGTCTGAGAAGAGTGAAGATGGAGTGAGCAGTGCAGCGCAAGAAGTGAAGCCAACTGATTTAGTGGAGATCTGAGGGCAGGATGAAAGCAAAGTGGAGGGTGCAAGGAGGTGGGAGGGTGGTGTGGGCTAGGGGGGGTGAAGGAGGAATTGTGGAGGCTGGCAAACGCACTAAGGCAATGGGGGTTGTGAGGGTTGGGGGGAATAAGAAATAGACAGTGCCTGAGAGTTAGATTTTTTATTTTTTTTGTATTTGTCAGTGAACATTCCAAGGAACTCTCCTGAGATGTGGGAAAGCTTTATATTTTAATTGAATCTGATGTGGGAGTGCGAGGGGCCCAGAGGATTGATATGGGGAGCCCTCTGTGGGGATAGGGCCGCTCTCCCGCTCCAGTGTCTGGAACTGACAGGGGAAACCAGGTTACCTCCTTAACCAACAAACCAGCCGTTGTCTAATGTGTGTGAGGGTGAGGACACATGCAGACATTCGGGCAATGCACCCATGTTATGAGAGACAGAAGAGAAACTGATGACCTACAGACAAAAGTGTTTTGGGTCTAGAAATTTCACAGAGAAAAATGCGAGCAAACACTAGATGCAACAGAAATGAGGCAAAAAAAGCTATTCAGGTCACAGTCATATTTTGAATGGTTGAGCATGTTGCATTGTTGTCTATAACAAAGGAATTGGATTTAATATTCCACAGGTTAATACCAGAGATTAGGATTTATTTAAGACCAAAAACAATTGTGACAACAGTAGTTATCTTAGGCATGTTTGGAAATTTGCTGGTACTATTCTGTAAATAATGAATTTATACAATTACCCACAGCATGTAATCTAACTAAAAGAATATATTCTTTTAAAATGTATTTATTCTAGTATTTTAGTAAAAATGTTTCAAAGGAACATAGGAAGGATATAATACTATTTCAGTTCTTTTAGCCCTGTTCATGCTTTACTGCAATTCTCGAGAATCTCTCCACTATATGTGGGATGAGGCAGTCTGTAAAATGCATTGAAGACATTTTTATGTCTGACCAAAATATAACTACAGAGCCAGTTTATGTAAGTTGAACTTTCTGAGTAAAGGAAAAACACCATATTGTTTTGCCAGTCTTTGTTGAAAGTCTATTACACTGGGTACACCAAGCAAAAAAACAGCTATACAAACATATGTGACTGCAATTTAAACAAACGAGTTTCAAAAAGCCAAGAATTGTGTGTGTTTACGTCAAGACCACATAAAAATTGACTACAGTTCCATGTCTAATCACTGAACATCCATTTAAGGTCATAGCCTACATGCACTGTAACTGTCTCTGTTCCTCCCTCTCTCTTTCAAACACACACATACACGCCTGCATGCACGCACACACACACACACACATGCCTGCATGCACGCACACACACACACACACACACGCATGCATGCACACACACACAAACATACACTCATACGCCTGCACACACACACACACACAAGCGCACACACACACACACACACACACACACACACACACACACACACACACACACACAAACAGAAACATACACCCATTTCCAAGCCTTTGTCTCTTACTGAGAAGGCACAGTTTTTAGTTGAATTGAAAGTAATCATGTTCAGTGCAGTTTAATAGCACATAAAGCCTTGGGTGCTCATCCTGATTAATGAGAGCCCCACAGCCATGCAGTCCTCTGTGTACAGCCATCCCTCCCAGCCTGTCGCCCCAGCAGTACCACTGCCCCCCTAAACCCTACGCTACACAGAGGTTCAGGCTGAACAGAAACGTCCTACGGAGACTGTTTGTCTTACTTTCTATTAGCAAGCGCCAGTAAACCTCAGAGCAATCTCCTGATGTGTTTTTACAACTGTCTTTGACTTTGTGACTTCTCTCTGTGTGCAGATGAGAGAGTGTGCACAAGTGTGTGTGTGCCACCATGCATGCGTGTGCATGTGTGTGTGTGTGCGTGCGTGTGTGTGTGTGTGTGTGTGTGTGTGTGTGTGTGTGTGTGTGTGCGTGTTCATGTACATGGAACGCACATGTTTTGTGTGTATGCATGTTTGTCTCTCTTTGGCTATGTCTGTGCATGTGTGTAAGTGTGCAAGAAGAGAGAAACACATTAAAGGGTAGTGGGACAAACAAACACAACGACACAAACCACAAGGGTCACACAAGGTCCACATATTTTTGTGCAAATGCCTTATTCTTACACAAAAATGCACCCCACCAATATGGTGGTAAAATTCCTGTGTAAAAACTGTTCTCTCACTGAACTAAAACGAAAGGGGACAAAGAAAGCAAGGCTGTAAAGATGACAAAAGTTTGCACAGATTGTTGTCATAGTGTCAGTTTTAATATTGCCAGAGATTAAATGAATCATTTTAATTTTTTATTATCAAGGTAGCTATAGCTGAAACAGCTCCCTAAACATTTTAGGAGTAAGTGCAGCAACAATTTAAGCCACCAGGACAAGAGCTTTACATCTGTTGTTTGAGAGTTTCAGAAACACAGTAACCTACATTTAAGATATTAACCATTGTCTTAACATTAACACTGGGGCATGTCAAAACAGATTCAGAAAAATTCTAACATACTAAACTTTTTGACATGGAGTAGCATTCTGCAGAATACAAATCAGCTTTTGATAAGTTTGTCACTTTAGACTTCCAAGACATTTACTGTCATTGAACAGTTGACTGTACAACGAAATTAGACAGCAAGGCCACAAAGGTGCAAGGTAAAAGTGTCAAAGTGTCAAGTGAGGAAGTACTGTAGAAACAAACGAAAGAAGAGAGTACACCCAATGGCATAATGAATAATAAATAGTAACAGGTAGCAGCAGCATAGGTGACAAAACCAAATTTGACGTTAGTCAACATCAGTCAGTAGCAACAGTGAAGTGACAACATGACTACTCAAAAATCAGTGTTTTGGAGCATTTAAAGTTCTGACTGTCCATAGGAAGAAGCTGCTCTTTAGTCTGTTTTTGCTCTTGATGGATCTAAATCTCCTACCAGAGGGCAGCATGTTTCACAGGTGATGGTTAGGATGAAGGTGGTCTTTTATAATCGCCTGGCTCTGGTGAGACACCTAGAGCTGGTGATGGTGTGGACAACTGATCACCTTCTTTGCAGTTTTGGTGACCCACACTAATCTTTTCCTAAAAGAGCCACTCTACAGCCAGTGTACCACACACGGATGGCATGCACCAGGATGCTCTTGATTGTGGCCCAATAGAAGGAAACCAGCAGATCGGCCTGTTCCATCTGGAAACAGAGGCGCTGCTGGGCGTTTTTGACTAGGGCAGATGTGTTAGCCATCTAAGACGGATCTTCGAAGATGTGTGTCCCGACTCTGAGAAACTTGAAAGTGGACACCCTCTTCACGTAGTCACCTTTTATGCAGAGGGAGGGAGGGAGGGTCAGCTTTATACCTTCGGAAGTCCATGACCACCTCCTTGGTTTTTCTGGTGGTGATGGTTAGATTGTTAGTGTCACACAGTTCTGGCAGCTGGTGGACCTCATCTCTGTAGGCTGTGTCATCATCCTTTGTGATAAGCTTCACCAGATTTATGTCATTGGTACACTTGTTGATGGTGTTGCAATGATGTGTGGGAGTGCAGTTAGATGTAGCTGGTGTACAGGAGAGGGCTCAGCAATCCACACAACCCTGTGTAGAGCCACTGCTAAGCATCAGGGTGGATGATCCCCTTTTACCAATCTTGATCTTTGACTGTGGATGACCAGTGAGGAAGTTTTAGATGCAGGTAAACATAGTGAGGGGGAAGTCCAAGTTGACCAAGTTGGCTGTGAGGATATTCAGGGCGATGGCATTGAAAGCCGGACTGAAGTCAATGAAGAGCATGCTTACTGAGGTCCCAGGATTCTCGGTGGAGATGGCGTCCTGGCGTTACTTGACCTGTTCCTTGTGCTGTGTCCTTCCTGACCTTTTTATAGTCTGGCATGATGCTGAAAATTCAGCAATAAGAAAATTGTGGGAAATCTAGATAGAAGATTATTATGACCAAAACATGAGGTCACTCTTAGATTCTTGGCTTGATTTTGCTGTATATGACAATAACAAAACCAAACTTGTATTATTTGTGTAGTGTTACTTTCCACATAATACACTTAATAATAATATAATACATCTGTAAATAACGTATTATTTATAAGAACTGTTGCTTGTTTTGTGCCACATTTTCTATTTTGCCGTGTGGAAAACCCATCAATTATACTATGGTATGCTGTCCTCAAGTCAAGAGCAGCAAACCAATCAACAGATCCATTATGGCAGACTAAAACAACAGCAGGGACAATAACACTTTCGCTTTGGGACAACAGGAAATGCCAGCCTATTAGAAGAACACAGTAAAGGCACGCAACACAATAGCAACAGTGCCTGTGAAAACGAACTGTGTTTCAAAGCTGTGCACTGAAACATTTCTAGAGACCACAGCCAGATGGACACACACACACAAGCAAACTATGGTTTTCATCTGCCCTGTAACTGTGGCCAACATTAGGAGTACACATACAAAAAAGAAGCACTTATCACAACAATAGATGTCTTGTAAATTCAATGAAAATATAATATAACTCTTTCATTGATGATTGGCCATGTTCTTTTAGCAATACTGAAATTCCAGATGTTGGGATGTTATGTGGCTGAGTGAAAAACCAAAAGCATTTGACCGTTCCAGAGAATGGCCTGGCTAGAGATCACCTTCACTTAGAGCCATTAAGTTAGCCTCCACGCTCCCACACAAGACAGTCTGGCAATTCATCATAGTCAAACTCAATCAAGCTCAAGTTGAAGTTGAATCACATTCCCAAAGTTCTTCTTCACATTTCAGCCATTCCCTGCTAAATATTGTCACACTTTTTTTCTAAGCTGCTCAATGAAATCAGGTATTAAATGTAAAGTTCTACATGAGGCTAAGCATAGCAGGGCATCCTGAATAAACATTGAAAAATGGTTCTACACAAATGGTTCCACAGTTAAAATTTAGTGTACGCAAACAGACCAGCCTTGGATCAATAGTAACACTTAAACAACATTATGCATAAAGAAATTAAATACCTTTAAATATTAAAATAAAAAAACAAACAAACAAAAAAACAATTTCACAAAGATCCTGTGGTATCACTGTTTTCAGGCATCCTTAGCTAAGAATGCCAAAACCTTCAGTATGCAAAGGTCCAGACAGGAAAGTCTGTACACTTGCCCTAAGCTTAAGGGAAAGTGGAACATTGTCTGGTATCAGGCATGGTCTGGTCCAAGCCCATCAGAACAAAGAAAGGAAATCAGTGGAGACTTTTGAAGGACCTTGAACAAAATATCCACAACAAGAGATATGCATTGGAAAAAATGTGATAGACAGACTAAGTGAGTTAGAGACAGAGACAGAGACAAAGAGAGAGAGACAGAGAGAGAGAGAGACAGACAGACAGAGACACAGAGAGAGAGAGACAGAGAGGGAGGGAGGGAGGGAGAGAGAGAGAGAGGGAGAGAGAGAGTCAGAGAGAGAGAGAAAGAGAGAGAAAGAGAGAACGTTATTCCATCAGCAAAATGTGAAATGGTGATTGTGCAAGACTGAGGAAGAGAATGAGACAATGAGGGGTGCTGAGCAAGGGAGAGAGACAGAGTGAGAGAACGAGAGAGAGGTTGTTCCTAAGTCTTGCCACCACGCATGCTTAACCTTGCAGTTGTGGTGAGACGATGCAGCTTGCATATCAATGCTGGAGAGAAACATCCGAGGTGGATAACACTGCAGGAGAGCTAAGTATTCCAGACAGAGCAGAAACAACAGCCTTTCCTCCAAGACCACAGCTGGAAGAAAAACACTCACTGCATTTCATTCATTTGTCAGTGTTTATTTATTGACTGATGCGTGCCCAAAAATAGCTAACTATTATGCAAACACAACTGCCACTTGAACCATGGTGTGATATTGTGACATTCTGTAATGCACAATTTTTGTCTTTTCCTTCTCCTCTGGAGCTGGGACCTGAATTTATGTCCCTGCTCTGGCTACAGGAAATTGCATTGCTGGAGAATCCTTAATGAATGGGTGTTTGGTTTCATTTCTGGCAGAGGACGGCCTGTCCACACACCACAACTATTACCACAAACAACAGCTCGTGCACTAAACACCACTGAAACACAGCCATGGGTGCATTTTTATGCCCGTGCCATGGTGGGGCACGACTGCATTGCACACCACCTCCTGCCTCCCTCACTTCTTGCAGACAGTGCTTCTTCTCAAAATTCAAAATTCAAGATGAAGAATTTATTTGTCACATGCAAAGTTATAACATGGACAACTTATCATGAAATGCAGACTAGTTAACTCCATACCTGTGCAAAAGAAAGGATAATAAATAAATAAAAAATAGATATAATAGAGGATGGAAAATAGAGGATAGATAGAACATTTATCTCCTCTGAAACTTACACCTATTACCACCAAACATCTTTAACTCTTACTTTAACATCACGTTACAGTATCAGTTAAGAACTTGTGTTTACTGACACAGCTGCTACAAAGCTCTTTCACTGGCACACTTTCATCTTAGAGATGATACCATCTTGTTGAAAAGCAGCAGGGCTGCTTCCAGTTCACTCCAGTTTCTGGCAATAAACTAAGGTGTGCAGAAGGCAAAGCAGACAGAGGGAGATATAAACACAAAAGTCAAGATACTGACAGTATTGCTTCCGATTACATTTCTAAACTTGCTGGCTTCATGCTCTCTAACATGGGGGAAACAAAAGATGTACAAAGAGAGCAAAACTTCTATCATCGATAATATTGACCCTTCAACATGTTCTGACAGTTTTAAACTATCAATCAACTTCCAACTGGGCATGTGAAGTGCTTTTTTTTGTAGCTGCATGCCATGGACACAGTTCAAGTGGTACTTTCCTACAGTGATATTCAGAGGTAGGTATCACATAGCTGTACATCATAACACAACATGGTAGGTAACTGTATCTCACAATGCAATGCAATGCAGCAATGTTAGCACTGCAGTTACTACTCCCATTTACCTGGTATGAGATACTGCTGGGTTAACTGTTCCAACTACCACCCCATTAATTATTCACATCTACAAGTGGCAACAGCAGAAGAACGTGCAGGCTGTGTTCTCGTCAGCCAACTGACAGTGATGTAGGTAAAAGACTGCATATCTAGAGGGTGGTCTGACAGAGATAAGATAACACAGCCCCACAGCCAGCGCTGGCTGGGTCCGATAGATAGATAGATGCTTGGTTTCTATCTCCAGGTGCCTTTTGATGGACAATGTTGAATGAATACTCTCGAGGAACCCTCTCAGCTGTCAGATGTGTTTGTTTCAGATATCTGCCTGCTATCTGATATCATCAGTGTCTCGGCTTTAAATCTAAAGGGCCCTGCGGCATCTTGGTGAATGCTTAATGTGAGGTCTTCCCAGAGTCACGTCACTTTTCATAGGCTTGTGTTATCCAGCCCGCACAAGAAAGAGCTGTTACTTGCCACTACCAGAGGTGGTCACAAAGTGGAAAGCAGAGAGATGCTGGGAGGTTCGTCTTGATAAGCCAATGATTTATGTCAGAATGCAGTTTAAGTTACGTCAAGATAAGTCTTTATTATCCTTCGGAGAGGAGATTTGTCCTGTAGGTTAGTATACACAGATACACATACATTGGAGGAGTGAGCTGTCCTATACTCCCAGCACACATACCCACACTTTAGCTCTGCTCCTGGAGGGCATGTATGACACAAGCAGCTCAGATCAGTTTTAGCATCCAGGACATAATGTGGAGTTTTAGCTTTAGCTTTCTGTAAATTCACCATGGCATAACCCAAGATTAAAAAGTTATATCTGTCTGAGAACTAAAATGGATTAGGTCATGGTGGGACAACATTCTGCCTACTACTGCTACCACATATACTATGGCATCTGAAATATTAATATCAAATGTGGTCAATCATAAAACAAAAGTGTACAAAACAATGTAGGAGATGGAATAATGCTCCATTACACTAAGAGAAGACTAAGTCGTACCATTTTACCAGGATTAAAGAATTGTGTTTTTTTTATTGCAACAGGCCCTCATACCAAGCTGTCTACTGCACCAATATATTGTAAATCCCTGTAACTGATCAGACAATTTATACCTGCATATGAGGTATGATATTGATCCTGTGACTTACTAACCATCTGCATCCTGTTATCACACATTCAGCATCCCAAGGTAATGGGTGTTAGTTAAGTTCGATCAATATGTTTTCTACAATAAACAAACAAACAAACAAATAAATAAATAAATTAAGTACAGTGAAGTAATCGCATACGAGGTATTATATATATTTTGATATTGGTAATTGATTTGTTTGTTAATTCAGAAACACATCAGGACACTCAATGCACGAATTCTTAAGTGATAGAATTCAATTTTCCAATCATGCTGTGATTGCCAGTGTAGTAAGAATATCAGTTCTCCTCAAACTAAACTGCTGTGGTATCTTTGTAGGCTGCATGTTGGGAGGGCCACAGACTATCAGTCAGAGCTAACACAACCTTGCAGCCCTTCTGCAGAAACTATAGGCACTCTTCCTGCCAGTCAAAAACAAGAGTGACAGCCCAAATTAGCCCTGTCAGATAGCATAATCTCTCCCAGCATGCACTTGTGCCACTGGCAGAACAACACTGAGTCAGCACTTCTTGCCCAGCTTCTAAGAGTCTTTTTTTTTTGTTAAAAGGAGTCTGGCAGTGCCTCCGGCCAGCCACCAGGCTGGAACAAGCCGGCAACAACAGCAGTGGGGGGGGGGGGGGGGGGGGGCAAGCCAAGCCCAAGCCACAAGTCCTGAGGAGGGCAAGAAATCAGACATGCCCACCACAACCTGAGTGCGTTTCCCATATGGAAGACATAGATACATTACACATACATTGACGTCTTACAGGTTAACAAAAACATTTTTGAAACACCTGAACACAAAACATACAAAACACCCAATTTAGCCTTGAAATATTGCTGCGATTAATTACAAAGGTGTTACATTATGCTTTACCTGTGACCTGAATGTAAATTATATGATGGGGGAATCGCATGCATGTTCAGGTAAATGTTTCGTATGTATTTTTCTTATATGCTTTTTTTTTGCTGTAGTATAACTGTTTTCATAGAAGCTGCAAATGAGCACTTCTATTTCTGAGATTATATAAACGTACTGATCATTTCAATTCATGTAGGTAAAGTACTAAAATGACAAAATGCATACAGGCAGTGTATGGCTAATGACTAGCAGTATGTATTATTATTCAGGAGAGATGGGGATTAGGCAATATCGGTGAAACAGTTACTCTTGTTGGCGTCTATGGATAGATGTCAAAGGGTGGGTAGATTGTGTATTTGATTTTTTTTAAATGTTATAAATAAAAAATGTTATATGCCTTGTTTTTGTCTTAACACCCTAATAGCTGTGGATACATTGCATCATCTGATAATAAAGACAAAAAAACACATTTTGTGGCAGACAGAGAGTTGTAAAAAAACACATCCAATCATTCCACTGAGGCCCTTTAAAAGTATTGGAAGGCCCACCTACATACTTTCCTGCTTGGTGATTCCTATTGTGTGTGTGTGTGTGTGTGTGCGTGTGTGTGTGTGTGTGTGTGTGTGTGTGTGTGTGTGTGTGTGTGTGTGTGTGTGTGTGTGTGTGTGTGTGTGTGTGTGTGTGTGTGTGTTTGTTTTTTACTTTTAAAAATGATTACATTGTCACAAGTTTTTTCCATCATCATCTACTACCAGACTGCCTTTAAACTTCTCTGTTACTTAGCTCTGCTAAGATGCATGAAAAAGGGAGAAAACAGCAGTTTCAGGCTTGTGAATAATGAGTCTTTCTGGGCAACCCTGACAGAGCACACAAGGGGTATCTATCACAGTCCTCAGGGTAATCTCGTTTACATTAACTTCGCTGCAACCGCAATACAAGTCAAATCGCTGTACACACAGCTTCAGTTTTATCATGTTTCACCACTACAACTGTGTCTTTTTCGCATCTCATCACGGTAGGTGTTTAGGCAGTGGACATCTTTCTACCATCCTAAGGACTGCATAGTTACATGTTTTCCTTTTCAAATCCCATTTAGTTGGAAATAAGATTCTCAATGTACAGAAGAGCCTTTCCACAATTGTAAATAGAGGGCAAACCATAATGCCACATTATTTTGAAATATTACGTTACATGATTCTTTAAGGGAAATGTGTCTCACTATTGTTTCAGTGTGATGAACAGAAATCCTCAAAACAATTGTATGCAGAATCAACAGCAACAAACCAGCTTCAGTAGACTTTCAACTGCGCTGACATGTAACACGCACAAGACTCTCTGTCGCGCCATACACAGAGAGAGAGAGAGAGACAGAGAGAGAGAGAGAGAGAGAGAGAGAGAGAGAGAGAGAGAGAGAGAGAGAATAACACTGTAACGTCTAATTCACTTAATCCCTGCAAAACACACACACATTTAACCCAAACAAAGGAAAGTGTCTTTTCACATGGTCCTCTTACTTCAGTGTGACACAAACCCAAGTTGTGACGGCTGCACCTTGACGCTATCGACCCACTGTAGCATGAACACCTATTTTCAGCAGCATCGGATCCGAACAACCGGTACAGCTTGCAAGGACACACATTAGGGTACGTGTTGGATTTACAAAAGACTGCTTCCCTGCGTAAAAACACTGACAGGTCTATGCATCTGAATGCACACAGCAGCATCCGCAAAACAGTTGAAAGACTTACAAGTAACGACTGCGTTCTTAAAATATGTCTAAACATAGCACTGTCACAGCACAGAAGCTAGCCCGATGGATAAGTAGTCCTAGTATTTACAATTCCTGCTATGACAGCGATTGAAATATTGAAATTGAAAGCGGACGATTGATTCCTGTCGCATATTTACATGTGGTCATTCTTCGTCTGTATGTAATGAACTGACAACGTTAGCTACAGGCTGAATATGGTTGAACCGAATTAACAGACGTCCTCTCCAAGGCTTTACATGTACTAGTACAAGTTTTCCGCATATATCAGAGCATCTGTCCAAATAAACATTGATATTGCACATTAAACTTCACGAGGCAAACCGGCTCCAGCTTTGCTTTATCTAATGCATGTGACCGAGGCACGTTCCTCAGCCTTCTCCCAGCCGCGATATGCTCCCTCCCCCCTCCTCCTCCCCTCGATAAATAAAACTTACTTTTCCCTGGCTTGGCTGTCGGACGGCACGCTGTTACTCTTGCCTTTGGTGTACATGCTGACAGAGAGCACCGACGGTCGCGCACCTGTCAACCCATCACAGCCTCGCGAGCTACAACCCCGTCACCATAGCGACTCCAGCAGCGGTCCTTACCATTGGGTGTCCTACATGTACAAGACGCCCATTCTTGTCTTGTCTCGATGACTGACAGTTGACTGGACACGCCTTCCAATTCCACACACCCCTAAACAACATGCCCCCCGTCATCTCACATCTCTGTGCTAGGAGGTGGACTTAGAAAGACGCTTCCACACACACACACACACTTACAGAGACGCCCTCCCCTCTTTGACTTCTCCCTCGGCGCAAAGGGAAATGGAAACAGTTCAGAAGGACTTTTAAAAACTGTCTGTTTCCTTCTATAGGCACAGAAACTGCTTGAGTTGGCCATTATTTATAAGAGTCAACATGTTACTCTTGTACTATAGACCTAATGATATTTCTGAAATGATAGAGCAATACTGAGACTTCCAATACTGCATAAAAGCACTGTTGACAAAAATAAACACTTCTACATCTGTCAAATTTATGGCCACCAAGGTAATTAGACACTTCCACTGCTTTTGAATTTGCCTATTTCAGAGCCATCACATTTGTTACAACATTGTCAGGGCTCATCAACAAACACCCTCTATGTTAAAACACATACAAATAAGCATACATACAAAAGTATAATTAAAAACGTACCTCTGTGTGTGTGTGTGTGTGTGTGTGTGTGTGTGTGTGTGTGTGTGTCTGTGTGTGTGTGTGTGTGTGTGTGTGTGTGAGAGAGAGAGAGAGAGAGAGTGTGTGTGTGTGTGTGTGAGTGTGCTTGTGTGCGTGCGCATGTGTGTGTGTCTGAGATTACTTTATGATAATAGATTCATCTAGTCCAGACAGACAGATTGCGCTATGCAGTGCGTGATTACAGTAGAGGTTCAGTTGTGACTGGTCACTGCTGAGGTTTTGATTGTCAGAAGGAGAAATGGGTCCATCTGACACTCAGAACTTTCGAAAACAAAATGGCCTCCTACTTGCAGTGACTCACAGACTCCTCTGATGAGCTGGGTCAGTACCAAAAACATTCTTTTTTCTTTTTCTTTTTTTCTTCTTTGTTTTTAGTGTTTAAAAAAGGGACATATACTATAATTAATATACAAAATACCTCTAGTCACAGTACAATGTTCATTGAAAATATAATAGGTACAATACAATAATTTGTTTTGACAATTTATAAATTGTTCTTAGCTTGTCTCATTCTTTTACATGTAATTTATGCACATACACAGACACGCAAGCACACACATACACGCACAAAAACACAAACACACACACACACACACACACACACACACACACACACGTTTGTATGCACACACACACATTTGTATGCTAGATGTGGTATGCATGAGAAGAGAGAAAGGAGCCTTTAGACATAACCACAATATGTTGCACAGCCCAGGGCATGGATGTTTACTCTTATGTAACATTCCTCTCAAAATGACCTAGTTGGAAAGTATGAGCTCAGTTTTCTCTCTTTCTCTCTCTTTCTCTCTCTCTCTCTCTCTCTCTCTCTCTCTCTCTCTCTCTCTCTCTCTCTCTCTCTCTCTCTCTCCCCTCTCTCTTTTTCTCTGCTCTTCCCTCTCTCTCTATCTCTCTCTCTCTGCTCTTCCCTCTGTCTTTTAGGCCTTGTTTTTGTAACGATCCTTCCATGTTCCCCATGTGTGTATCTATTTTCTCTTTTCTTCAATTTCTCTTTCTGTTTTGACCGATGATGGAAGGGTGGTAGCCCTTTGGATTGCACTGTGTGGTAATCAGTGTTGGGAGTAACGCATTACAAAAGTAATTAATTACTGTAATGCATTACTTTTTGGTGTAACGCAGTAATGTAAGGCATTACAGGGAAGAAAATCGGTAATAAATTACTAGTTACAATTGCAACGTTACAGTGCATTACACATTACAATGCTGGTGTGCCTGCTGTGGTAGAAGGGAAAGGACAATATATCTTATAGATAGGTAAGAAGCAATTCATGTTAGTTTTCAGTCTACAGGCTCACAAAACACCTCCTGGGTGAAATTCATGACACATGAGAGATATGTGCTAGGGATGCCAAATCCTTATTTCCAGTCATTTTGGCGAGAGTAACTAAAAGTAATGTAAAAGTAGTGTAATGCCTTACTTTTTAAATTGAGTAATATTGTAAGGTAAGGCATTACTTTAAAATGACAGTAGTAAGTAATCAGTAGTGTATTACAGTTTTTGAGTAACTAGCCCAACACTGGTGGTAATAGCTTTAGTCTGTGGATATTTCTTGTGTCAGCTGGTTAGGTAAACAAAGACATTTAACTCAGTATTGAATACAGGAATGCATTCTGGGTGGCATCAGAAAATCAGGAGAATACTTGTGATTTAGGTTCAGTTGCTCTTCTGACATTTTCTTCTGACACTTTTCTTTGTTTAATGTTTCTACAAACTCCCATTGGCTTCAACTGAGATCAGTGCAAAAGCATAGAGTCAACATTAACGTCTTACTGGCGTCCTAACAGTATAAGGGTCCTATACATCTCAAGCAATATAATGCAGACTGGGTCCTGAGAGCTACCCTTTAAGCCATGATGACACATGAGTATTGACTTCTATGCCGAAATGAAGTTCAGGCACTCACAAAGGGGGAGAGATGTGGATAGATGTTATTTCTCAGCAAGATCTCACTATGACGTCTTACAGGTTAACAAAAACATTTTTGAAACACCTGAACACAAAACATACAAAATACCCAATTTAGCCTTGAAATATTGCTCCGATTAATTACAAAGGTGTTACATTTTATGGGGTCTGAATTGTTCTGAATTTGCACAGAATCATTCTTCTAGAGTGTGCCTTTCATGTTTTCTAATGAGACGCTATGCCTGAGGTGGTCTTTAATCAGCTAGTATTTCTCTTGTTCCACCACAATCAGTTGCACATATTTACATGTACGCAGCCACAGTCTGTGCCTGAGCATTTTAAGCCTCTGTTTTAAAGTCTGATGACTTGGTGAGGTAAGTGTTGTGATTATAACACTGTTGTTAGGGATAAGCTTTTTATATAGAAGCCACGGAGGGGAGGAAACCCTGTTTGTGTCATATTGTTAGGACTCATTCACAATGACCTCACTGAGAGACTCTTTTTTTCAGAAAATCCTTGGCTCTCCTTTCCTCTCTCAGTGCGTTATGTACACAGACTCAGGATAAATATGTAAGTTATAGTAGTGTATGCCACCATATACATGTATCTAATGTATCTGTCATTCCAGGTTATTCCATAAACAGACAGTAGTAACTCTCTTATTAGTACACAATAGTTCACAATCAATGATATGAAGGCAAAAACGTTTTGCTTTTCTATCATCAGAAGACTATTCTAGTAATGCAAATAAATTCTTTGGGCATGCAAGTAAAACTATGGAAAGAACCCATTTTCACTTGAAGTAAGCACACCCTTTGGAAACTGACCTCAGGTTTTTTAACTTAAAGCCAAGCACCCAGGGTGAGGCCCACAGAATGCTTTAGTCATCCAGAGAGGGCATGTAGAATGGGGAGGAAAAAAGAGACCTTGTGGTTTGGAAGCAGGATTGTGGTGGCTGGCAGGAAGATGGTTTTCCAACCGATAAAGATCTATAGCTGCTCCTCCTGCAGGGTCAAGGTAGCCTTAGAAGAAGTCTTCCATTGTGACCTGCTCTGAAAACTCTCTTCAATGCCCCCCATTCTCCAAAGTTGTCTGACCTGACGTCACTTGCACCTGGTAGTAGGGCTAGTGAACCGTGACAGAGATTTCTCTTTCTGACCATTGTTTGGGAGGGGGGATATCTTCGAATGGATCTACAGGAGATTAGCAAAGCAAAGTTCTTTTGTGCTGCTTCCTGTTTTGTATGGAAGAATTCTTGGAGGGAGCAACACAGTGATTCATACCGTTGCTCTGCAAATCAGGGTTTGCACAGTGAGGGTTCAAGAATTCAACACATTTTTTCTTCCAAGCATTATTTGGAGTCTTCCAGTGTATAATATTCCAAAGAAGGATGTGAACACAGAGAGAGAGAAAGAGAGATAGATAGAGAGAGAGAGAGAGAGAGAGAGAGAGTTTGCAGATATAGCAATGACTCTTCCAGAGACTTGTCTGTGGGGTGCCATGGGCAATCTGATGTGCAGGAAAAAGGAATGTGAAATTCCAAATGAATGGAGTGTTCTGTTGCCACCATGTGGTATAACTGGAGAGGTCTAGACAGCTCAGTGAGAGAGTGCTGTTCATTTGCATTCACTATTTAGTCATTTTGTATAGGCTACTGTGTGTTCGGTCAGGTAATAGGGACTATTATTACATGTAGTTACATAAACAACTCTAATTTTAGGGTTGTTCTGAAATCCTCAAGTCATTGTAACAGCCATTGTACATTTTACCAGCAATTTGAAGTAGACTTGTAAGCCAATTAGGTAGCAATAGTCCGTTTCAGACAGTGATCCCATTTATATAAGAGCTTAGTTACTCAGTTTCACAGTTGTTTTTTTGTCTCTGCGTCTCCCTTGGTCTCTGATGGCCTCCTGTCTTCAAGGTCCTCTGGAGTTTGGAGCTGAAGATATGTTTCTGATGTATGTGTGTTAATGATGACGAATGTCTTACTTGGGTTAGTAATATTTTGTTAATATTATAAGATACCATCACTTACTACTAAATTGGCTATATCAGCCATTGACGGATGTGCCAGTAAGTGGCCTGGACTTGTTAACATATTGATCTTAATTCCTCTGTGAACAGTGGGGATGCTGCACAAAGGGTAGTGTGGCTGAAAGACACTTTCTGAACTGATGAGGGGAATATATTCCAGCCTTCAGGAAGGCACCAGAAGGAACAAGCACCATCAACCGGGTAACACCCACAGACATCCCAACCTGCAGAAACTCATTTCAAAGGTCAACAACAATATGCGGGTGGTCTACATTGTCGAACTTGACAACCTTCCAACCTTTTCTAGCTTTTCTATCGGATGCCTTAAACATTTTGTTCTTGGTGAAAGGCTGCACTACAGCCCAAGAATTAATTCAAGTTTTGACTGAACCTTCATCACAGGGAAGCTCCACAGATTTAGTTTAACTTTCCCATATGTTGCAAGGTGCAGCACCTGCTGAATGTCCTGTGATAGAAATGCCTTCCAACAACACATTTGCTGCTGTTGTTGTTTTTTCATCTGGCACTGCCAATGCCCACCTCAGTCAACCTGAAGAGAGACCCCATACTAACATTCTGCAGCAGGCTGTGTTGAAGTCTTGTTTTTTTAAACAACATTTGTTTTAAACAAAACAAATGACACTAAATTCAGTTGTCTAGTCAAGCTAATTGTCAAGTTGGTATAAGTAGGAGTTTTGAAATAGCAGCATATTTTGTGGGTTGACAACATCCCAGGAGTCAGAGACAAGTGTACCAAGAGAACATTATGTGGCCTACCTGGGGGAAAAAAAACCTTTTTCCAGGAGGACATTTACGGAGACCTCCCCAGAGCACCACAGGCAGCAGAGGAGCTTGCTCTATGAGACGACCAATGGACGCTGAATCTACACAGCACGTGTGACAAAGAGTACAGCCAAGTCAAGCCACACGAGGATAGTTGGGTAATCCTTATATGTAGGTTATGTGTTATTTAATTACAAAAGTTTGGAAAATATTGGTTCTGTAAACTTTAACTGATTGTCGTCATGTACACATCCGATTAACCTGAACTTAGCTTTTTGTTTCCTTCCTTCAGGGGCCTCCTTATCTCAGATGTCACAGAATAGATCATTTTGCCACGGACCAATTTTCTAGAATAGGAAACATAGTCAGTGGATGGGTAGTGGAGAGAAGTATATGTATACCCATTAAACAATAAAAAAATATAAACCCTTTACAACAAACATACATTGCTAAGGAGTTTGTGTAGTAAGATGTACTTGTCTTGTAAGATGTAAGCTGTACTGTCTAACTGAAATTCACTCATCATTGTGGTGTATTTCCAACACTGACAAAACCTTTGAAATGGTCTTTTTTTGAAAATGCAATTTCTTTATTTCTTATGTCGAGGAGGCCACATAAGTGTGTTTGAGTGAGCAGAGGGGGACATCTAATCATCAGAAAGTAGACATCTTGCCATATGGTGCTTTCAAACATTCACTGAATCAGCTGATCCAGCACAGTATCAGCAAGATCGGCTAGAGGCAATACATGGCAGGACTTAAAGTTTCTGAGGTCATGCTGTTCACCTTGGAGTACAAGTGTGTGTATTTAAAATACGGAGTACGGCCAATACCCTGCAAGAAACTGGAAACTATGGGTAAACATGTCTTCCAGACTTCAGCACATGATAACTTGGAAATGCAAAGCAGTTTGTGTGACAATTTATGTTGAATTCAAATAAAATACTAGCTACGGTTTTATCTTTTAAAAAAATAACGATAGTAAAACAGTAATAATAGATTGTCCCCTAAAGAATAATGTTTTCTGGTGGTGAAATTATGTTTAATATACTGGCAACCGCACACAGAACTGCAGTGCTTAACATATATGAAGTTTCCTGCAGACATATGACAGTAACGGACCACCATACACTCTAAAAAATAATGGGACCAGGACTGCTTCTTCGATGCCATAGAAGAACCTAAATGGTTCTTTAACCATCCAGAGGGATACTTTTAGCGTGTATGTGAAAGGTACTTCACATTGTAAATGGTTCTTCAGAGCCTCAGGTCATAATGGGCTATGGTGTGTCATATTGGCGTCAAATGGTTCCTTAAAGAACTGTTGCCTTGATGCTTTTTTGAAGCACTGAAAAAGGTTCTTTTATGGCATCACTCTGAAAAGCCATTATTTTTTAGAGTGTACAGCACATTCTTTACCACCCACTCCGGGGTGCCTGTCACAATAACATCACTCCAAGCCCGAGCTGGGCAAACCGGACTGAGAAAGTGAAAGTCCTGCCAAGTTTTCCTTCTGCCTGTGCTCTCAAAACAAGTGATTTCACTAATTATGTCTTAGTAGGGAAGCAATCAAATCAACACAAAACTACACATTTTACTTACACATACCATATGTACATTTTATTAAGCTGTAATCCAATTATCTTGTAAAGTCTTAAAATCATGACACAGTTGTAGAGTGTTCCTGGTGGGAGACACAGACAAGGCAGCCTAAAAGCAGCACCAAAAATTAACATTGACACAAATGAGTGGCTGGTTCATTTTTTTGTGGTGTTGGTGGCAGTGTAGCATACTTGTCATGTGTGTGAGTGTAAACAATGGCTTGGAAAATGGTTAGGTGATTGTCTCTGTTCGTTTACTGTCAACAGGAGCATACCACAAACCACAGAGTAAAAGAAGAAGATTGAATAGGGTTTGGAATTTTTTTTCCCTAAATGTCTACATACATTTTAAATAAGTAGTATAAATAATAACATTATTTGTCAAATCAGTACTGCTGCACAATAAACATGTAACATTTTTGAAACGTGCAAAACAAAAATACAATAATGAAATAAAATGCACCCTGTGGCACTATGTGTAAAACAGATTACACAGAAAACTGTGTAAGACCTTGTTATTTTCCCAACTTAATTGGATACTTTGATATATATTAATAACAAATTTAAACTTTCCCAAGGCACACTGCAAGGATATTGTAACAATGGGCTTGCACACCATCACATACTGAGGGACGGAACAGCAGAAGTTGTTTAAATAATAGGTTAACCAAACACATGTTTAGGGTGAAGTGCAATGTGTAAGGCTGCACATGTGTGGATGTAATGAGTATTTCAGGATGTTACATATGTTAAATGTATGTAAGTTAGATTTGTTAAGTGTATGTAAAGTGATTCCCATTGTGATCACACAGCACACCGTGTACACAACAAATTTCTAACTCTGCATTTAACCCAGCACACCTGTGAGCAGGGGCCAGCCATGACAATGGTGCCCAGGGAATACTGTGTGGGGGACAGTGCCATGCTCAGGGCACCTCAATCACAGGGGGCTGGGAGCTGGGGGAGAGAGGTGGTCATTCACTCACTCCCCCACCCACCTGTCAGTATGGAGAATTGAATCTGTGACTCTTTGGCTGCAAGTCTGACTCCTTAACCACTAGACCATGACTGTCCAAAAGAGGGGTGGGGGGGGGGGGGGCATAAGGAAGAGATTGAGAGAAGAGGAGAGAGTGAGGGAGAACAAAGAAGATGCTTGCAAGAACAGAGAGAAGTGCCTACTTAGAGAGCCCATTATGGAGCCCCACCCCAAGGTGCGTGTATACTCAATAATCTAACTGGGCACCTATAGGCCCAGTCCTACTTGTGCACTGACAGTGCTGGACCTGAAGGGGGCTCAAACAGGCAGAAAACATAACACCGTACTCAATAAAAGAGAAGCTCTGGAAAACCTCAAACTAAGTCAAAAAAGAACAATGAATATGGTGTGGGAATACAATTTACATCATGTATTAAAAGTGTATAATCAATGGGTTTTAATGAATTTAAATTGTGTCTTTGTGTAACTTGTGTGTTCAAACTTCATAGTCATAGGGATGTATAACCATTTTTGTCCTTCACTGTCTGGAACAATCTGTGGCCTTTCTTATGGCCTTGTTGATTTAAGATTCCTTCCTGGAATGTGTGAAAACATACAGGAGAGTGGGGTGATTTGCGGGGACATCTGTGTTGTGTCTTGCGGGTTGACTGTTTATGCCATCTCTCCATGAGATAAGGTGCGTCCCTAGAGATGGACCGTCAGGAGGGGCCAGAGAAGTGGCACCTCACCTACAATTTAAGGGGGGTTAGGTCAGCCTTGAAGAAGTAACACAGATGTTAGTCGCGATGGCTGTCCCCTGGGTCCCTTAGATAAATAGATAACGTGAATAGATTAATGTGCAACATGCAGTGTTGCTGTATGGATTTCTGAGGGTATAAGGACGAATGATTTTGTGTGTAACGGCAGACTACGCCTGTTTGCTACACGATGTGAGTCTCCAGTGCCGTAATAAAGCTCTCTGAGATTTCTTGATTGCCAGACAACTCTGCCTGAGTTTATTTAATATCCAGCAATTTGAACCACAATTGTCCTTAACAAAGGCTAACTTCCAAAGCATGGGCCCTAGCACTAGGAAAGCAGGTGAGACAAAAAAAAACAAAAACAATTATAGGTTATCAAAGCCTGGACAGGACTTTTGCAATCTATCCTGCTAATGTGCAAGAACCAAAAGGAATATTGTTGTAGGACTTAACTCCAGTGCATGATGCATTGATTCTGGTTGCACATGTGATCAATGAAAACCAATAGCTTATCTGGGTGCCTTCCTGAATTCTGTTTCAATATCTGACCATGTAGCCTATTCAATTCAATTCAATTCAATTCAATTTATCTTATTTTAAAGTGCAATATTAGCATTGGATCTCAAAACACTTCAGGACAAAAATCTCTCTCTGGTCTTAGCTCTCTGGTCTTAGAAATGAGCTCTTAGCTAGCTGTCTAATCTAGAAATTAGCTCTCTGATCACGTCTCTATTGTGATGGAGCCTGTGATGGAGCCTATCGGCTTCAGGTTCGACCAAAACGAATCAAATGTATTAATGAAGCCTCGCCCTGTCGTAGTACAATCATTTAGAAGCCAATGGTGCCGACTAAATAGTCGACTGATGCGCTCATTGCCGCGTTTAACTGGTGGGATAAAACAGGACAGAATGCATCTTCATGCCCAGATTCTGTTGTGTCTAGAGGACACAACATGTTTTGATTTCGTTGCAAATGTCAGGCCTTGTTGGGGCCCTCGTGATCCCAGGGGAACCAGGAGCTGAAAATGGAAGGGAGGGTCTAATTGCCCATTGCTGCGCATAGAATTCTGAACACCACGCCCCTATGCGACCACCACTCCTCTCAGGTCTGGAAAATAGTGGCCTTTCTCTGTATGTTTTTTTTCCCCCCTGAATTATCAACGAACTTCAAAATGTCTTTTACCATTAAGACCCTTTCAGTAACATACGACAAAATTAACGAGAGCAATACTTTCACTCGCGGGGATTGTATTTCTGGACATGTTACTTTAGAGGTCACGAAAGAAACGAAGATCAACTCCTTCAAAATTAAAGCTACAGGGAAAGCGAGGGTTAGTTGGACGGACCATAGCGGAACAATCAGTGATTATTACTTCGACAATGAGATGTACTTTGAGTCTACCCAACACTTTATTCAAGAGAAGAAAGATAAAGGTATGCTATCTTTATGCTTAGACTGCCATCGCTGTGAAACAAGTCGTTTTATGACTTGCTGGTTACTTCTCTGTAGGAATACTATGCGCAAACTTCCATTCACTCTTTGTGAAATTCTAGTGAATGTCCCAAGTTATAATAGTCTTATTTCAGGATTTGTAAGTAGGCTACGTGGTAGTATCACTACCACTTACAACCCAGTAGTATATTGGGCCACAGTGTCAAATTTTACGTTTAGGTTTTGATTGGCAAATCCATCATTCAATCGCGGTGTACTATGAGGAGGCAGGTCCGCCCATTGAGATATCTGGGCCCCTGAAAAGATCCAATTATTGGGGCCCCTCCTCCCCAAAAATAATGCATTCCGTTTGCAGTGGAACTTGGCTTCCAAGTCCTACAAAGTTAAAGCAGCACAGAGGACTCCGAGTTCACAATTCAAGATGGCTGTGCAGTGCAAGCACACTAAGTGAATGCTATGATATTCCCCATGTATACGTTTGTCATGATGTTTGGTGTTGTCATCAGCCTTGCACATAGTCAGTGTTGTTTTAGTCGATACTACACACTATTATTGTCATGTTATTTGTGAAATACAACATTATGTGTCTATTAAGTGTCAATCCAAGTTTGGCAAATGGAGCGCGTTGTGTTTACCAGATGTGACCTAAGTCTGACCTCCGCACCTTGGTTGGTGAATGCCCAGACAAATGGCATTCACTAAACCCCATGGTTTTCCATTGACTAATAGCCTTTAACTCTTACCCTGTTGGCTGGATGTAGAAATACTGGTAAAAAAATGCAAGATATATTTAAACACACTGCATATACAGTACATCAACTCTATTTTTCAGACCAAGATGGAATTCCACTATTGACAGACCAGGCTGGGATACCCTGTAGGTACCGCAGACATTGAACATTGAATTACTGACTTTTTTTTTTCTTACCAAGAAGGCTTATCAACATTTCATTTTTGTTACAAATTCTAGATTCAAATACACTTGCACCAGGATGCCATCTGTTTCCCTTTACCTTTCAACTTCCCGATCAGTGAGTGGACTTACAACTGTACAAATTACAATAATAATAATGAAACAACGGCCAAACTCTCGATGTTCAGCTATAGGTTACAGAAACTTTCAACATTTTCTCTTTCAGAGACTACCCTCCATCTTTCAAAGGAGTGCATTGCAAGATTGTCTATTACTTGGAGGCAAAATTAAGTAGATCAATGCGGATCCCAAGCAAAGCCAGAACAGAGTTCACCTTTGTCTCAAAACTGGACCCCAACCACAGAGATCTGCAGGTGCAGTTGTACTTTATTGCACTTTGATTTTGATACCTATCATGTGTATTGCAATTTGTATGTGTTAGGCAAGTTATGTTAGGCAAGGCCTTTCCAAACAAAAAACAAACAAACAACTTGTCAAGGACATGGATTAACTTTATTAAGGCAGATACAACTGTAAAAGACATGTCAACATTCGCAACGACAACTTTTTTACTAAAGTATTCTCTGTAATACTAGCAACGAGTCCGTACCTGCTCAGCGTATGTACCAAATGTTCTCAATTTAAGAGTGATGTGCTTTATGAAAATGATTTTGACAATTGAGCAGCGACTCAGCAGTGATCCTGCAGAATTTTCTTGTAGCAGCATGTGCTGCCTGTTGACAGACATTGTTAACCCAGCTATGCGAGCTTGATAGCCCCAGTAAAAGTGACGTCTGGCAACTGCTAAGCTAAGAAATGAACAGATTGAGACATAAAAATAAGGCTTTGGGTGTAGTGCTCCCAAAGTGTGCAAAGCAAAGGCATTACTGTAATAGTGATCTTACTGATCAGTATTGGCACTGGGCTCAGCATATCACACTGTAAATACATTAGGAACTGTAATGTTGGGTTTTTAGAAATCACTACTAACTATTAGGAAAAGTAAAACTTATTGCTAAAATATAAATTACTGCCCCATCTCCACTATGCAATTCATATTTCTGTGCAAGTGTGCAAGTGCAACATATACATAACATTCAGTTCTCATGTTTGACTATTGTTTGCATCAAAACACAAAGTACAATCAAAAGTAGATGTTACAGGGATACTTGTGAAACATCGAATTAAAACTGGTTTTTGTCTTACATCCAGCTTGTTCAACAAGATTTCAAAGAGGAAAAACTAAGAATGTTCAATAATGGGAGCGTGTCTATGAATATAAGTATAGACAACACGGAGTATTCTCTGGGTAAGCACCTTTATTTATTTAAAGTGTAACATTGTAAACATTAGGTGTTAACATGTGAGGTTTAAACATTTGAGAGTTGATTTTAACTCCTTAAGTCTAATTTTAACATTTTCGGATTAAAATAATGCCCAGAGTTGCGGATATTTCATATTTTGAAAGTGTTAATTTAACTCTGGAGAGTGTGTAGCTGTATTAACCTTCAAATGACCAATTGCATGTCCTACTCTACCCAATATCTGACAATTAACCATCCTTGTACCCCTTGTATTCTTGTAAAAGTGTTAAACTGTGGGTCTCAATTCAACTATGGTCTTTTTGCTGTGTAATACACTACGTTCAAGTATTAATGCACAATTTAGACACCATTTAAGTAATCATTGGACCTTTAGCTTATTTCATCAACACTGCATGGATTGTCCCTTCAGCACCGCAGTTTTCGTGTGCACATAGAATTGCATTTGAATTGATTGCACAAAAGCATGCAAGTGTTCAAGCACTGGCTTAAGTTTTAGAGAAAGCTATGCTAAATGCATTTTAAGTTGTTTATTTATTTAGCACATACTGTTTTTCAAAATGACTCGCAATGTGGATTCACAGCTTCATATAAGTAGCTAATGATTATTTGATAGAGTAAAGATTTATAAATGGGCAGAGATCAAGTGATTAAGTGTATGCCCTGAGAGCCATCTTTGCAACATCAAAACCTGCAGACCCAGTATTCAATGGAGGCACAAAAGCACACACGTATCGATGTTGCACAGACATACAATAGATGTTGTGGGCTAGACCCACGCTGTAAGTGTGCAACTTAACATGTAAGAATGTCATGAGTTGCAGAATGCTTGGGCCCTCTGTCACCATTTGCCACTAAATTAAAAAACAACAAAACAACATCGAATGTGTTGCATATATTCTTTCAACAGCAATCAGCATTATGCTTTTGTAAGAACTTTCCTGTCTCTTTTGCTCATCAGGAGAGGGCATAACAGTCACAGGGCTGATAGAGAACAGCTCGTCTCGTCCAGTCAGGCCTATATACTGCTTGTACCAGAAACAGAGCTGTTTCGCCGACAAGAAGAGAAAGGTTAACACTCGAGATATTTTGAAGGAAGAAGGAGACCCTGTTGAGCCATCCACGTCCGCAACTGTCACTAAAGTGCTGAGCATTCCATGCAACATCCCCACCACCGTTCTCAACAGTAACATCTTTGCTATAGAGTACAGGCTTAGGGTAGGTATCACTGAGCATTTTACCTTTTTACGTGCTAAATAGGTTTTTTATTCGAACACACACATCATTACCAAATAATTAGGGTGTTTTTGTAACACTGATGAAATTCTGAATACCTGCTATAGACACCAGTAAATAGCAATGTGCATGCTTTGCTGCAGTTGTACTCCAGTTGTAATTCTGGGAATTGTATGCAGCTCTTGTGATTACACTTTGTGACACATTAAAGAAAAAAAGTACCATGTTCTGTTGTTGTTTTTTTGCATGCATGCATTTAAAGTAGGCATGAGGCCCGCTGGTGTCATCACTAAACTTGATGTCTGTGCACAAGCTGCCACACACCTTTCTTTATAATATTCTTCCCTCGAAATAAATATACAGATCATACTGTACTCTGTCCTTTTCCAGGTGTATCTTGATGTCAAATTTGGGTTTGGCCCTGTGATCAAGTTTGAGGTTGGGCTCCTTCCTCCAAGGGTGGGGACAGGATGGATGCCCCTACCACAGGATGAGGACAGCAGTGACATGGGGGCATCAGGGGGCCCCAGCCAAGAGGAGTCCTACACATTCTCCTACTCCGATTCTCCCCCCTCTTACGCTGAGTGTGAAAAGTACCCCAGCTGTTCTGATGTCGTATTGAAGGAATGAAGTCAAAAAGAGAATGGGTTAATGCCACCTAAAGGTAGAATGTTTTTTTAGTGCATTGGCATGAATGATGTTATGCCACTTAGAAAAAAAAACATTTTCACAGCACTTGTAGGTGCAACCACAGACATGTCTTTAGGTCAGTCACTTGTCTTTTTCTATATATATTTATATTATATTTTTTATATATATAATATAATACTAATATATATAGGAGTCTTATATTGCTTTTACACAACAGTTCGATTGCCAACACAATTAGTGTATAGACACAATTTTAAAATTTGTTTTATTTCATTGTATTTCAGTTCCCTCCAGTCTCAGCTCCACGAAATAGTTCCAGGTCGAGTTAACGGTGTCTATGGTTGCTATGCAACAAGTGTCCTACACGTTGATTTGTACATTCCCCGGCAGCCGCTGAGATATGATTGTTGTCGTTGTTCACAGTCCGAACACACACAGACTTAATGCACAGCTGCTGTTTTGCAGTCTTGGGTGTTTTGTGAAGGTCTGCCATAAATTCTAAAAGCATTTAGCTTTTTGGGTTTTCTCTCTCACTTTTTTATGAACTAGATAGAATGAAATGGTGGTGTAAATTTGTAATGGTTACATTGTATCTTTGGCGGATTGATTATCAACTGTAAACAGTCAACCATGGTATACCGTGGGATATCCTTACTCCTAGTGACGCTTAGAATGTGTCTCATCCAATCAGAAATTTCTAAATAGTTAAACTGGACTTAACTGTTGTATAACTATACGGCACCTCACCTACCTGCTTTGCTGCTTACAGGTGTATTCCGCGTTCGCCCTCCTCCCTCCCCAGCAACCAACCATGATTCTGGTCCTGGTCCAGAGGGTCCTGCTCTCGATGACGCATTGTGTTCCTATCCGCTTCTTTAGTGACCGGCCCTAGATTCAAGGTTTCTTTCTCATTAAAATGCTCAAAAGGAAGTTTTTGCTTGCCCCAGTGCTCCAGGGGGGCCCAAGATTGTGTTATTGAAGTCCCTTGATTCCTTTTAGATTTCTTTTTGTTTTTTTAATTTTTTAATTTCATGTTTGTGTTTTCTTTTATCATCTATACCGTATGCCTTCATGTTAAGTGTTTGTCAATTTTGACTACCACCAGTCGGTTCCTGTCTTTCTGTACAGGTGGTTAATATGCCCTACCTTTACTACTGTAAGAATCTGTAGAGATAATTTGTATCGAGCAAGACAAAGGACAGGACCTACGCCAAAGTTTTGTTGTGCCATGTTATTATTTGACATCAAATTAAATTTAGTAGGCCCACAAAAACAATTACTTCACTATGCTGTAATATGCCCTTGTTTTTATGTACGTGCAGACGTACAAGCCTAGGTGGCAATAGTCTAGTCATCAAAGATATGGGCACTGAGTGGATTACCAGACGGTTGTGTTTTGCAGAGGTGTCAATCCCGGGTTCAGAAAGTAAAAACCCTGCCACAAATTTGATCCAACCAGCTCTGAATCAGCTGATTGTAATGAGCACTCAAGACAGGTAGATCAGCTAGTCAGTGAAGTCACCTGTGTTAGAAGGAAAACGTGGCAGGTTTTTTACTTTCTGAACCCGGGATTGACACCTCTGGTGTTTTGCTCACAGAAGCCGCCATAATTAAGGCCCTGAGCAAGGCACTTTACCCAAAATGTGCCATTGCAGAACTGTGCGTGTTATTTGTGCTCTGCAAGTCACACTGGATAAGAGCATGTGCTGAATGACTGTAATATTGACATGTTTGATTGAAGTCATAACTGCCTAGGCTGTGGAGTAAATTCAGCTGAGATTTAGTGACATTGCAAAAAAAAAAAAAAAAAAACTACTGAAACTACCATATTTAGTTGGAAGTCTGTCACATCACAGCCTGGCTCCATAACTCCTATGTGTTGCACACACACCACCTCTATGCTGGACACCAAATCAATCATGAATCTGTATGAAAATGTTGACAAATGCCTATGTTTTTAGATGCAGAGGATGTGGTTCAAGTATAGTATGCAACACCAAGTTGTCAGGTTTCTCCTTAAAATAAAAAAAATAATGTTAAACTAAGTTTAAAAAAAAGCTTTTTGAATGTCAAGTCACTTGTACTCTACTGAATGGCCTTGAAAATCCACAGGTTAAATGACATTTAGCGTTGGTAACTGCTAAAGCACACATCTGCATTCAGTCTGCCCCTTGTTCAAGATGCAGTTACCGATTAGTGTATTTAACATTTTGTGGAAGACAAACACATTGGACAAAGATGTTCAGACGTACAGACACTACACTCGCTAGCGTTCGACCTGCTCGGCAGAGAGCGGCAGAGAGGGGCAAAATCGGGTGCTGGCAAAGGGCGGGTTTGAAGAAGGAGAGGAATTGGAGAGGCATCAGATTTCACATGCTCGCCCCTTCTTGCTCAGGATTGGGAAGCTCTTTCTTGAGATGCAGGAAGTAAAAACTTAACACAGCTGTGGGTATTGCCAAATTATAGTCAACCCGCGTTCTCCAGACTGTTTGTTGGTGGTCATATGGAATCAATTTAGGTGACTTGTTCTCCTAGTTCGCATTAAAAAACCCTGTCTGACAAGTAATAGTTGTTTACTCGTGCCTTTCACTACAGGTCAGCTCATAACTTCTCAAAAATGAGTCCATCGATCAAGCACATTTCAGTAGCTTACGACCCAATTAACGAAAACAACACTTTTAGTAGTGGCGACTACATTTCTGGGCGTGTTACGCTTGACGTTGAGAAGGAAACGGAGATACAATCTTTTTTTGTTCAAGCGAAAGGCAAAGCAAGCGTTTTATGGACTAGACGATATGGCCAGGTTACTATGGTTTTCTATGATAAAGAAACAATATTCAACATCAAGCATTTCTTCATTCAAGACACGGAAAGTGGCGGTAAGATATTTTAATGCAGTGCATTCCAAAGGTATTTTGGTACCCCCTTGAATTCCCCAGTTTGACAACTGCTGTTGGATTGATGGATTGATATTGAACATTCAACTGGTGTCCCATAAGTCTGGGCCAATAGGAAACAAACAATAACATCACAAAGTTGTATTACATAGTGTGTCCTCGTTTTTTTGGACCTATGTAATGTGCTCAAAGTAACTTGTACTTGCTCCTCAGAAGAAAAACAGAAATCCCTATGAGACTATTTGGACACCCTGTATACATTTCAAAAATTACATTTTGCCATCCATGTAGCTCAGTCTGTCACTACATGGAACCAGAACTTTGTCATTAATAACAAATCATTTCTTCCATGTCCTAGACTCAGCAATCCAGCAAGACCAAGCAGGGGAGACCTGTGAGTACAAACAACCAGCGAAACAGCACATAACAGTAAAGCGCAGGAAGACTAACGATATCCCTTTTTCTTCAGATCCAACTGTTGTTTCTCCTGGACGCCATGAGTACCCTTTCACATTTCAAATTCCTCAGCAGTAAGTCTGTTGCAGATACATTGTATTTTTTAAAAAGAAAATGTTGAACGATAAAGCACAAAAAGGACAAAAAGCTAAACAAATGTTAAACATATTTGACAGGGATATGCCTTCATCCTACACTGGCCAATGTGGAAAAGTGGTTTACTCCCTGAAAGCACAGGTGTCCCGGCAGAGGCGGTTGTCATCAAAAGAGAAAACTGCGTTCACTTTTGTGTCCAGGATGCCTATGCCTGATCCATACATGAATGTAAAAAAATACTTTTCATGTACTCTCTATAACTTGAAGTGTTGTCGGCCATTACCTTTTAAAGTGTTAATGTCTATGCTACATCCTGAAAATCTACACTGTTTTCAAGACTTCAAGATCTTAATTGGCACTGAACAGTTGCCTGTACAATGAAATTAGACAGCAAGGCCAGAGTGGGTCAAAGACAAAGTCAAAAGTGAAGGTGTCAGGTGAGGAAGTATTGTCAACACAAAAGAAAGAAGGGTGTACATACATGGGCATAATAATAAAAAGTAAAAGGTAAATGGGCTATGTATAGAGAGTATGGATAATAATACTGTACTATGAAGTAGGTATAGCACATTATGCTGTAGGTATTGCACAGTGAGAGGTAGCGTGGTAAACCCATATTGAACATAAACAACAGCAGCAGTGAGGTAGCAAAACCAAATTTGATATTAGTCTACATTAGTCAGCAGCAGTGAAGTGACACTTGACTTTTCGAGAAGCAGCATCACTGTCCCAGTGCATTTAAAATTCTGACAGCCCATGGGAAGATGCTGTCATTTAGTCTGTTTATTTTTATTGGATTGTTGTAACTCTTTTGTTGTGCTTCATTGCAGGAGGCTCAGTCTGCAGATGTAGAAAAAAAATTGCACTTTCTGAACTCTGGAGATGTTTCAGTTCATGCTAGTATTAACAGCACAAATTATTACCTTGGTGGGTATGACACAGGAGTCCAACCTGAGGAGGGGTGGGGTCCCTAAGTTTTTTTTTTTGGGAGGGGGCGGGGTGTGTGTAAAAGTTGAAGAAACACTGCTGGGATAACCAGGTGTTTCTTAAACTATCCATTTCTGTTTATGGCGGTCTCGACTTGAAGACCGTGCAGTAAATGATGCAATACAGCAAGCCAATCGCAGCTCCAGGCAAAGCAGAGATGTCTGTGGAGGGGCTTTGTGTGGCCGCGGAGGCTCTGCATAACCATGGCGACAATTTGGCGCATAAACACAAATTGCCCTTTAGACATAAGCCTATAGGATTTCATTCACAGAATTTAGACAAAAAACAAAGGTAATTCATTATTAAAAATAATTGTTTGTTGTAGTTCTAAAATCAGCACATTCATTTTCCTATTCAGAAAACCCATTAGATATAAACCTACATGGTTTTACTTACCAAATGGTAAGTAAAATGATCTATCATAATCCCTATCTATTCTGCTGCAGTTGGTTTCGTTTCTTAATAATGAATTTTAATAATCCCAACAGAACCATGAAAGAACTACCATGTCATTTAAATTGTCTATGATATAGTGATGACTGAGTTCTTGTGCTGAAGTGTTTGTTCATACAAGATTATTTATCATCTACAGGAGATGAAGTCAAGATTACAGCGGAAGTCCACAACAACTCCTCTCGTGCTATTAAGCCCAAATATCGGCTGTACCAGAAACAAAGTTTCTATGCTCTTGGTACTGAGTGCATTCATGAGCAAGATATTGTCAAGGAGGAAGGGGAGCCTATTCAGCCATCATCAAAAAAAACTGTGACCTATTCGCTGCCAATCCCTTCAGATGCCAGCCCCACCATCCTCAACTTCAGAATCCTCAAACTGGAATATTACATGAAGGTAGGCTATGCCATTGTCTAGTAATTAATAGAATAGAATAGAATAGAATAGAATAGAATAAAGCTTTCAGAGAAATTGAGATTCTGGTAGCATAGCCCCAAATCATAGTAGATGCAAATAAACACAAATATTGCACAGGTAGAAGTATGAATAAAAAAAAGACAGATATTCAATTCCAAACAGTAAAGTGTGTGTGTGTGTGCGTGTGCCCAGTTTAGTCCCTAAGGCGGACGTTTTCTCTTATTACCCTTAGTGGTACCCATATTATTCCTACACCTCCCCCTCACCCTAAGTGCATTGACATCTGTTGGTTTATTTTGTGTCAGTAATAATTATTGTGATTAGACATTTCACCGAATTCTAGAAAATATGAAGAAGTGAAGAAGTTCAGAGTGTATGTTTTACAAGGATACAAGGATGGTTTAGTGTGACATGCATACATTACATTACATTACATTACATTTGGCAGACGCTTTTATCCAAAGCGACTTACAAAAAAAGGAGGACATAAGCAAACGGAGGTGTGAAGGGACACAGGGTACAGGGTAGAGTAGGACATGGCGTGAACTTGGTGATTGTTGGTCTAAAACTGTGCATGGGGAGGGGGGAGTAAAGTGCGTAGAATGCAGTTTGGGGATGGGTACCTGATGAATGGCAGAGGTAGCTGGGTGATGTGTGGGGTGGGGGCATAAACTGCAGTTGGGGTTGGGAGGGAGGATTGACTTTGGTGGCCGATGATGGGCTGTGTGTGTGGAAGGGGAGGAGTGTGTGTGTGTGTAGCCAGCAACACCAAGGTGGGGATGGGATAATGCGAGTGGGGATGAGGTGGCTTGTTGCGACAGGGGGTAGGGGGGTGGTTGTATTGTATAAAATGTATGTTATGGTGCTAACATGTGCACATGTGTGCATAGTGATGGTGTGAATAGTAATTGCAGTATGAGTAGTATGTACATTCTAGGGTGATTTTGCTTGAATTTGTTAAGTCAGGTCTCCTGTCTACTCCTCAGGTTTATCTCGATGTGAAGTATTCCAGAGATCCTGGCGTGTCGTTTCCAGTGGGTATCTTTGGTCCACCGCTGAACATAGGCGGAGCATCAGCATCAGCATCCGCGTCAGCGTTCCCATCAGCACCACCACAGGAGGCCATCGACAGAGCAGAACCACCTCCTCCATATGAATCTCTCTACCCTGGCGTGGCTGCTCTGTCTCTCAATCCCTGAGAATATGTTTTTTTTTTCAGTCAGTCTGGTGAGATTAATTCATTTCGTTAATTTCATTGTACAAAAAAAGTTGGAAAACACTTGTCATTTTTAGACATGTCAATCCAATCCTAATGCCATTTTTATAACTTTGGATATATATTGTACTACAGTGTTATGTTGTGGTCTACAGGGTGACATACTTTTTTTTTTTCATATTTTGTCGGTTACATTTCTAAACTGCACATCTTTTAAACATTTGACACGTTTGGTGTCAATCTCCATTACTTATGGGCCATGAATACTGTTGTCTGATATGAAAATTGTCTGATATGTGTGAGTGTTGTGTGGTGTGGGTGTGGGTGTGTGTTAACATTTAGCTTTTTTGTTTCTTTTTTACTGTTACGTAATGATATGATGTATACAGTCTCAAGGGACCTTAGGTGAACAAAACACCTGTCAGTACTCACCCAAGTTTACATGGTGTATTAGTAAGCTACTGATTGCCTTTTAGTGGATGCTATTTTTTTGTGTCTGACAATTACACAAGGCATTAACTTTTAGAGTCTTCCAGTGGGATTTGAAACCCTTTGATCAGTTCTCAACTTAATCGGGATTTGTGTGCAATTATTAAAGTCTGTGTCACCATGTTGACTATGACTTGACACTCATTTGGTGTATATTTTTTTATAATCATTAAGTAAGTGCCAGTGGCAAAGTTTTCAAAAAGATGGTGGTGAGGAGAGACAGAAATGTCTGTTCTTTCCAGCTGTCTCTGGCATCTATTCCTGGCTTTTGGGATTATTTACAATTCTTGATCCTTAATCTTTATGCTATCGTAATGGTTTCATTATAATTACCACAACTACCTATAAATGTATCAGCAGTATTATGTGTCATTCTTCAACCATATAATCTTTTCTATGTAGTGTTTAATAATTATCTCCATTGTCTCCATGGTATGTTGTTTACAGTGACAAATATTAAAACTATGAAAATAAAAAAAAATGTCCCAGTATACAGTGGACTTCTCAAATACTAGACCAAAGTGCAAAACGTGCTCTGTTTGGAGGTGAAGTAGGAACATGCTGTGTTTTTTTCATTTCATATATATATATATATATATATATATATATATATATATATATATATATATATATATAAATATTATATATATATATATGAAATATATTACTTTTTATAATGTTCATTTGTAATACATTTTCCTAATCATGCTTTTTGTCTCAGTTGTTGTTCTTAATGTTGTGTCATTGTATATATGAGCCTATGGGCCTATATTGGGCAGTTGTGGCCTAGTGATTAGAGAGTTGGTCTTGTGAGTGATGATGTCACTTGTGTGTACTAAATTTCACTTATAGCCTAAATGTGGATGTAGATCAGCAATGGCAGCGGAGAACGAAGTAAGCAAGGCTATTCAGTCTGTTGTGGCAACGCTTCAGAATATCAAGGAATTTAAGTTGGAGCAAGAAGAATGTTTAAGGAGTTTAATTTGTGGAAGAGACATTGTGGCCCTACTCCCCATGAGGTTTGGGGAAAGTTTAATCTTCCAGCTTGCTCCATTAGTTGTTAGTCCATTAGTCCATTATATTTCTCAATATAGCACTGCCAGAGACTCTCTGTACAAAATGAAGTGAAGTACTAGGGGCTGGTTTACCAGGCTAGTAACATGAGGCATTTTGTTACACTTGTTATCATTGTGATCTGTGTGAGAAGTTTTGTTCTGCAATCTTCACACCAAACACAACTTTCAAGTGTTCTGTGACTCCTGTAACCAAGAACTTTTAGACAACGTCTATGGGTTAAAAGATGTACGCTCTCCAAAAATTTTCACATAATAGTAAAATAAAATCATACTAAAACACAACATTCAACGCAGAACTGGCCAAATGCAATGAAACTCAATTGTAAAATCACCTAAGACGTGTTTTACTTTTGTAGCCTTATTAGTAAATCTTAGACACAGTTGAAGAAAGGAATTGTATGTTTGCTTTTTAAAATATTATTTTTATTCAATATTGCACTATTCTAGTCTATTCTATGGAATTTAAAAGAGAAAGACACTTAACAGTATACATAACTTGTATGCTTAAAATAATATGTCTTACATTACAGTATTACCAATAACACTCAGTGGCTCAACTTGCCCTTGCTCTATTGGCTCATTCTGCCCAGTACCACCATACTGATAACACAATGCTTCTCATGCCTACCTATAGGCTAACATTCATGACTTCATTTAGCCCTTATATCATACTCTATGAGAGTAACTGTAAAGATGGGCTGCATCTAAGTATTTATCTATTCAAGTTTTCTGTAAAAAAAAACAACAAAAAAAAACACCTTAATCAGCCTCACATACACAATTCACTTGGAGAGCAAAAAACAAAACAAAAAAACAACAACATTTTCCTTACTACATTCTCTACGTGCTGCCCTTCTCCATGGGTTATAGGAAACGGTTCCCTCTTTGTAAAAATGCTGGCACACAATTTCGTTTTCTCACCATTTTCTAGAAACAATGGTGGGAGGCCCATCTTTCCCCGTTCTGCCCTACATATCAAAAAAGGCCTACAGATACTGAGGCTGACCAGCAGGGAAACTGTTACAGGAAGACCATGAAAAGAACCTAGGATGACAACACTCACAGCTGTGCTAAAACCATATCCACACCCATGGAAAATAAGGGCGGCTGCTATCTTGGTGTGGTAAGCACAATGGCTTTATAGGGGAGAGAGAATTTACAGTTAAGACGCCCCTGAACCAGGCGGCTTAATAATAATAATAATAATAATTATTATTATTATTATTATCATATTATTTATTCGTATTATTTATTCTTCTATTCTTCTTCGTATTCTTATTATTTATTATTATTAAGAAGAAGAAGAAGAAAAAGAAGAGGAAGAGATTAGTGTTTGTTAGTTATGTTAGTTTTGCTTCCCTTCCTAACAACACTAATCCAACTCTCTCTCTCTCTGTCCATATGACATTGTACATATGTCTGCTGTGTCCCTACTCCCTTTGTCTACTGTGTCCTTGGTACACCTCTGTTGCTTATGTCCTCCCTTTTTGTAAGTCACTTTGGATAAAAGCGTCTGCCAACTGCAATGTAATGTAATAATGTAATATAATGTAAAAGAGAACAAAGCTTAGTTGCGGGAGTTTCAGCGCCAGCTCTCCAGCAGTGGGAACCTGGTAAATAGCCTAAATGGATTAGAATTAAACTCAACCATACAGGGAGGACGACGGGAGATGCAGTAGTACCCTGGATGACCTGGCTTACTTGTCAACAAGTTCAAAGCGGTTGAAAGATGCTGAACGATGTTGAATACCCATTCGGGCTTTACAGAGTACGCACATGGCCTTACTAAGTTGGGACTAATACCTGGAGGTGACACCCTGCTACAGCATCATAAAAAAACAACATCCTTGGGGGAGGTAATTATCTGCTTCGGCCCAAATCATGGCAGTTTATGGCAGTCATGTGATCATGCCGTGTTGACGTCGACATAAAACGTGCCCGCTCTGACACACCTACCAGGTGTTTACCTGTGACATTCGGATCAACCGGCAACTTGGCAAAATGTGTACAGAAATTAAGCGAATTTCCGTGTCATACGACGCAATTAATACAAGCAACACTTTCAGTAGTGGCGATTGCATTTCTGGGCGTGTTACCCTTGAAGTTGAAAAGGAAACGAAGATAAAATCATTTTTAGTGAAAGCTAAGGGTAAAGCAAGCGTTATGTGGACGGAACATTATGGCACAACTACGGTCGTTTACCACGACAAAGAAACGTGTTTCAAGTCTGAACATTTCTTCATTCAAGAGAAGAAAAGTATTGGTAAGATCACTTAAACAGAATAAAACAAGGTTTTGAGTATCACATAGCCTAGCCACAACTAAGAACTTAACCATGTGTTTTTCAATTATGGCTTTATTATTAGAAAAAGATGGCTTTTCACTCCTGCAAGACCAATCATCAGAGATGTGTGAGTCCAAGCAATCCCTGATACATTAAATGCACATTAAGAACAAAAGGAAGACTGTGCTGTTAACCTCAATGCCTTGTCTTTAGATTCGGATGTTGTACCACCTGGATGCCATGTGTACCCATTCACCTTTCATATACCACAGCAGTAAGTATATTTTCTAAATAAAATAGATAGCACTGTTTGAATAAAATAGATAAAACAACGAATGCTGCTAAAAGAAATGGGCTGTCATTTTTCACACAACAGGGACATGCCATCCTCCTTCAAAGGGTCAGCGGGGAAAGTGGTTTATTTTCTAGAGGCAAAGTTGAACCGGTCGTTGCGGTTGCCAGCCAAAGACAAAGTTGAATTCACTTATTTGTCCAAAAGAGATATGCTCGTTCCAGACATGAAGGTACAACAAATGCGACCGGTCTTCTGCCGCCCTCTTAAGCATGTTATTTTAACTTTATTGTCTTTGTGCCTGCTTTCATTGAATAGGTATGTTGTGTGACCATTTTCCTGTCTATTCACTTGTGTTTGTAGGAAGCTCAGTTTGGAGTTGCAGAGAAGAACTTAAAGTTTCTGAACTCTGGAAACATCTCAGTTAATGCGAGTGTGAACAGCATGAAGTATTACTCTGGTAGGTGCAAGACTTACCTGAAGTATGTGTTGCCGTAAGCTCACCTTGCTGTAGAACTAACAACACTAATCTCTTGTACAACAAATACAGGATTAAATTCTAGTTTTCTGTTGGACCATTTTACTTATAAAGTTCGAGCAAAGTAACACATTACTGCTTGCTATTAGTAGATAAGTACAGGGGGGAGGGGGCGTCGGTAGGTTGCCTGGGCAGCAGACCAGAGCAACCAGACAACGTGAGCAGCCTTACCCAAGAGAGCACTGTAGAAGGACAAGGATGCAGTTTTTCTCCTGGGATTTAGCGACAATCACAGCACTCAGAGTTGGCACCTAATGCTAATTTTGTTAATGTTATAAGCTAAAGTTAGTTTTGTTATTAGAAAACATTTTAATGTTAACATTTTGCACATTAATGCACATGCACATTAGTGTACACTTCATATGGTTTCAATGGTGATCGCTGACAGCTTTCATACCTGTCAGCCCATTTAGAAATTACCAACTATTTTGATACTTCAACATTAGCTTTCTTAATATTTACAGAAAGAAATGTCTGATATCAGCCTTTTATATATGTATATTGTCTGGTTTCTGCATACCTTTTTGAACAAAATTTTGCAGGATGTGGACTTTTAGAAACATTGATGGCATTTTCTCACATTTCATAGATGAAACAATTAGTTGATAATCAAATAAGAAAATACCTAATCCTTAGTTGCAGTCCTTTATTTCCATAATTATAAATCCCTTCAGATATGAACCAACATATACATGTGCTTTAATACACTAGCTGGGGCTTATACCTAGGATCTGTTCTCTTCTAATACTGCTGTTCATGCGTTAGTATGCTTAATAGCAATTTGTTTTTACTTATCCAATTAAAAAGTATGGCATTATTATTCATATCGATAACATACAAACCCACAAACATCACCACAACATAAGTCAGGCTGATGTGGGCCTTGAAAGGCATTACCACCACTGCTAAAATGTCTGGTATCACACCTAGGCTAGAAATGTACTGTGTAGTGTGGTGGTTGTAACGTCTGACGTCCTGAGCTTTAACATTACTGCAAAAGAGGATTCTTTATCATCTACAGGAGATGAGTTGAGGATTACAGCAGAAATCCAGAACAACTCTTCTCGCCCCATCAAGCCTAAGTATTGCTTGTACCAGAAACAAAGTTTCTTTGCGTGTAAAAGAAGACGGGTCCACACTAAAGATATCATCAAGGAGGAAGGGCAGCCTGTCGAGCCATCAGCAAGACAAACTGTGACCTTATCGCTGACAATTCCCTCAGATATCACCCCCAACATCCTCAACTGCAAAGTCCTTCAAGTGGAATATAGACTGAAGGTACGTCATCATTTTACAATGAAATTTAATTATATTGGTTTATTTCATGTCATTTATAATTAGTTGTAATACTACGTCCCCCCCCCCCCCCCCCCCCCCCCCCAAATCTAACAAGTGTTTTTGTTTTGCTGTACTCCATACAATGGCAATAAACAGATTATGTAATTGACTTAACACTTGCCATTTTTATATAGTGTTTACTACTGACTGCAAACAAAATTGGATGATGAATGGCTTTGTTTGTTCCGTACATGTCATGTTGGCTAGGTGGACAGTTCATATTTAAACATTAAATACCTTAAAAATAATACATTTAAAATGATGTGCTTTTTAAGTGAATTTGGCACACTTTGGTTGTGAAGTTCAGCTTCATGTCAACTTTTCAGGTGTATCTCGATGTGAAGTACTCCAGAGATCCTGAGATCAAGTTTCCGTTGATCTTTCTTGCTGCTCCAAAGAACACAGATGAAAAAGCAGCAACATCAGAGGCTTTGGAGAGAATGGAACAGCCTCCTCCATACAGCGTTTACGGGCTTTATCCCTCCACTTCTGATCTATCGTGGAGTAAATGAGTTGATGTGCATGAGTTTGTCTTCGTGAGTCTACTGTTAAGTATTTCTGCTGTAGCAGTGATCATTTCATTGTGAACATTTCTAGTTTAAAAGAACATTGTAAGAAATGTCTGTGAAATTAATGTTTTTTGGTTTGTCTAATTTCCACTAACTGTGAACATAGTCGTATGTGTGATATTTTAGCATCACATTGTGTGTTTTTTTGTGTTGTTGCTGTGTGATGTTTTTGTATTTATTTATTAATTACATGAATAACTGCCTATAAAATTACAAACAGATCTGTCCAAGTGGAGGTTGAAGTGAAGCTGAACATTATCGAGTAGGAAACATCTAATCCTCCCCTTATTACTTACCTTTTACCCACATAACGCCCCAACAGTGCCTGAGGTTGTTTAGCCATTGCAGGCAGCTTTGTTGGTCGTGTGTTAATTGTTTATTTATTTGCTTCATGTTTAGAAGTACGTTTGCGTTGCTGTCCTTGGGTGACGCAACCACAGGGGGAAATGAGTCAATAGCACATGACTTCTTAGCTTCTCTTTTATTACCAGTGGAGGTAATGGAAACTTGACTGTTGTACACACTGTAGTACTTTATAACCACTGAGGCTTGACAGAAATAGGCGATTGGGCCATGTAGATTATTACTATTAGGACTAAAGGAACTGTAGGCTGCATGCACTATGAGTAAAAAGATAAGATTAGCATTGTTAGACCTAGATTTTGAATTACTACAGATGCACAGCAGTCAAATGGGGTCTAAATAGGTTAGAGTTGAACAGTTGAGGTTTACGTTTTTTGAATCCATTCAGCATACGGCAAAGCTACTGGTCTAATCTGATTCAATGATTTATGCCAAGACAATAGTGCATATAGCAATAGTGCAGTGAAGTGCTTCTGTCAGATTCAGAGATCCCAGATCTTCTATGTACGTTTTAAATTAAATGTAAGGTGAAAGCTAATAATCTCAATCCTGAATACTGCACTGGTAAGTAACTGGAACTACTTCTTGGTGAAGGTAAACATAGGGTCAAAGGTTAGATTTACTACAGTGCTATCATATGACCATTCTGGATACTATGCTTATGACTCATAAAGCCTTGGTTATCATGGGCACGTCTACTGATAACTGCATATATTTCAACCTCAGCTGTCTACGCTGTAAATACATTTTAAAAAGCTACAGTTTATTATTAGAACTATAAATTAGTTTAATACCGTATGTACAGCAAAGATGTACATACAGTAGTTAAGACTAAACTGCAGTTATGTTACATATTGTCTATGGAATCAGTAAATCAACTTTATTTACTGCTGAATGAAATGTGTTGGTGTCCACTTTGACTCAGTCCGAAGGTCAGCCTTCTTCTGCCTACCATATATTACCCAAGGGTCAAGAACTGGTAAACTATCAGACAACTGTTGAGACCAGCTGCTTACTTTCCACATGTAAGTGTCCTTCCAGAACAGCAACATGGAGATTACATTACACAAAGTTTCCCATGACGCGAGTGTTTCCACAACTCAGACTTAGTTGTGGAAATGTGAAACTTGACTGCAAGCATTGGAAGTCAGTTAATTGTCATTAGGGTAGATAGGGTTTGCCGAATTTGTTAGTAATTCCATACCATGCTTTCTGGTAAAGCAAGCATCACACCCATATGCCTATGAGAAAGCAAAGTAATATATCACTTCCATTGTGTAAGGTGGCAGCTGTGGCCCAATGGTTGGGGCGTTGGTCTCTAAGCATTGGAGTGTCACAGGTTCGATTCCTATACCAGTAGCACAAAAAATGTGGGTGGAGGATTGAGGAGGCAGCACTGTCCTGCACCCCCATCAATGGCTGAAATGCCTTTAAGCAAGGCATCTAACCCTGTGTCAGCTAAATGTAATGTAAAACATATTGACACACATTTACCATTCTGTATGGAGATTTAAAAATTATATTTATTATATCTGTTAAATAGCCTGTGTTTATGTGATGATAAGTCTGTGCTTTTCACAATTACACACAACACAGTTTTATATTGACATTGGCAGATATTGTTTTCAGTAATGTACGGAAAGTACAGAACACATATTAAATGCCTATATCTTGGATTATGAAAATGGTACAGAGTACCAAATACATTTGTTGTAAAGTTTTTGATACATAGGTTAATTTTACTGGATACCACTTTTGAAGTGAATGAAAGGCGTCTTAAAATGTAGTTTTTTTTTAATCAAAAACGTAGCCAAGAATGTTTCAAATTATAGGTCTGAATTAAAAATTATGACGAGTCATTAAACATTGTCAGTGGAAATATTTCAAAGTTAAAATTTGTAAAAGATAGTAAAACTATCTATGATTTGTGAAGTGGGCTCTGCTGTGGACCAATCTAAATGCAGGACACTGTTGCACCCCTTCAAGATTTCCTGATAAGGTTGCAGACTTTAAAACAAATTATGCCCTGTATTTTTGGCCCACCCTGTACAACAAATAATCAGCCAGACTTGCCATAGCATACAACCAACACAAATTTTGACACTGACTGTGCTTACAAAACTAGACACCTGCAATATGGGCACAGTCAGAATTTAAAGGCTTAGACTGGGCTTAACAGTGTTGGCTACACGTAGGAACCCTGTAGCAGTTACTGCCAAACTAGGCCCATCAATATTGGTTATTGTAGGTGAATAGGCTACATTTAGAAATAAGTTCTTTTTAAACTATTACTAAACAATTTACTACATCGGTAAAGTCTTTATTCACCAGCTATTAAAAAAAATGTAGCCTACTTTGGTCACTTCACAATTCATGATTACTAAAGTAATGCATGAGTTGTGCCACTGGCATAAATTAACCCAGGCCCTCTGGCACAAATCACTCCAACCCCACAACTTTCAAAAATTCCACGATCCAGCTGTTTAGAGATAACATCATGCTAAATGTATCTTATTGTGTAGCCTACTAATGCACTAAAACAAATGTGAAATGTTTTCAAACTAGTCTGTGGTTGTTCAGATAGAACAATTAAAAAATCTTGATCGTGGAAATTTTACTTTGAAAGGCAAAAAAAAAACCTTTTTTTGAGCAGTTTGTTTTGTTTTGTTTTTTTTTTTTTTTTTGTTTTTTGTTTGTTTTTTTTTTTTGCTAAAATGTGCTTACTTCCCACGTAGGCCTAATGTGTCTCCCTTCTTTGGAGGATGAGTGAAATGGATGGCTCTTCAAAAACATGTGCTCAGTTTACCATTTATTTCTATGGTTTTCTAGAAACAAACGGTGGCACTACTTCCCTCCCCCGGTACAAATCACCCACTTTCCCCTACAGCAACATGTTCAGTGCTTTTAACACTGTAGACACCGTCTCTACTGGCTGGAAATAGTCAGTTCACATTTCACATGTTCGACATTCTGTTTATTCATAACAGGTAAAAAAAGATTACCTAAACTTAGTCTTTTACTTGATGTAAGAAACTTATAGGCTAATAACTAAACAAACACCCGCTAGGCTCACGTGATATTTTTGTTTTCTTCCTGGAGTTGGACAAACTGTCCTGGCGTTCACGCCCAACAACTCTGGGTGTGTCTGGGGGCTGTAACCTGAGCGGATAATTTGCAAACCCACACACAGGGTAGACATGCCTGCTATGCGGTCGACGACTTGACGATCGCACTACTCAAGATGTCCCAAACTATTAAGAAGATTTCGGTTACCTACGATGCCATTAATGCCACCAACACTTTTACCTGCGGAGACATACTGCATGGACGGGTTACAGTTGAAATAGCAAAAGACGCCAAGATAGACTCGCTTCTGATTAAATTTAAAGGAAAAGCGCGAGTGTTCTGGACTGAGCGTCATGGTAAACGCACAGTCACATACCATGACAAGGACAAATACTTTCAGTTGAAGCAATTCTTCATTCGGGAAGCCAAGGGCAACGGTAATGCAAAAGCGCGGTATCGAACTCAAAACTGACTTTGTATTATCTAAGTGTGTTTTAAATAAGCATGTTCTTTGCGTTTTAACACTGTATGATAGCCTTTGCTTTCTCTTGCAGACGATGACACTTGTCCACTACTAAAAAATGAAGGTGGAGAGCCTTGTAAGTTTAAATTGACATAGAAATATTGACTTATGTGCAAACATGCTACGTGTAAACATGCAAATAGCTACTTGAATTACAAAAGTAGTCTATAAGTACCCTCCATTTTCAAAAAGAACTAGCCTAAATGTACCTGTTCATTAATCTGACAAATGATCCAACGTTGTGTATTTGTCAAACGCTTTCTTCAAGTTGCTGTAAACTTCAACAACAATTTAGAGGTGTAGCAAGCCTGGACACATACAATGCATATTTTCAAAAAAAAAAAAAAAAGAAAGAAAATAAATGTCTGTGGTAATAAATAGACTTTTATGTGCGCAATAACATACTTGCGCTGTGTAGGCTAGATATAGGTTAAAACAACACTAAGTAGTTTTTTCAACTTTAAAATAATGTTTCCAAAATCGTTTCAATGGTTCATTTGTAACAGGGCGCAAATATACGTGTGAAGAGAGGGTATGAGGGGGGAAGGCCTGTATTTTAGTTTTGTTACATCTATTTAAACTTGTATTCTGTTTCCAGATTGTGATGTTGTTGCCCCAGGAACTCACACGTACCCATTCACATTCCAGTTCCCCCAGCAGTAAGTCCTAATAATACTGTACACGGCAGCAAATATTACCCAGGTCTCAGAGTGGGAATTGAACATTTTTTGATTCCCATTTGCCCAGGAATCTCCCGGCATCCTTTCGAGGAGCAGTTGGATTTATTGCCTACACCTTGGAGGCTAAACTGAGTAGGTCGATGCGACTCTCCAGCAAAGCCAAAGCAGAGATTCCCTATGTACCAAAGCCAGACCTGACAGTTCCAGATCTAATGGTGAGCCTGTACCTACATATCCCTATAAATCAGATGATCCCGTCCTAGGCAAGAGACCCTATACATTTATGACATCTTAATTTTTTTTTATGGATAGCAACCATCTTGTGGTAGCTCTACATGCTTTATCAGTTGTGAACTTCAGAGGGCCATGTGACTTGTAGGGTGTAAGAAATTAAAGTTGCCCTGCCTGAAAATGTATGATCAAACAGCCACTTTGATTGCTAAGATGGTGGTCTCCAGGATGTGATGGTAATTTTTATACACAGATGATTCTGGAGACTCACTCAGCATGGCATGTATTGGGCAACTGTAAAAAATGGTCTTTTGTTACAATTTGGCTGTAGTGGGGGTGCTCCTTCCGGGTGTCAAATGTTTGTATGTCAATTAGAGGAATTCGACAGTTCTTGAGACGGCCAAACCGGTAGGACCACCACTCAAGCTCAAAATATGCAGATAACACCTCACCTTTTAAGGCAGAGACACACATATTGCCAGTACTTAGGAAACTGACATAAAAATCTCTGATTTTGATAGAAAGAGTTATAAGAATACAAAATAACTTAGGAATACACAATAGTAATAAAGAAATGTGTTAACATTAAAATTTGTATGTACAGCATCATTATTATTACTCGGATTTCTTCAGATGATAAATCACATTATGGTAACAAGAACGGCCCACACTCACTCAACACCCAGATACCTGGGTTGAGGACGCAAACTAGGTGTGACGGCACCAACCAATTGTAATATAGGTTGTGGGGGTAGACCACTGAGAACTATCACAGGGAATGTTTCAAAGTAAGGTAATTATCATACAGAGTGACAAAAGGTCTCCAGACCCGTTTGACTGATCAACTTAGTTCATTTACATCAATGACATAGAAGGAATGTTAGCAGTATAAATGGTTAGGGTTTAAGTTAAAGTCAAAGTCAAAGTCAGCTTTATTGTCAAAAACCATATGTACAGGTTGCAGACACTGAATTTGAAATTGCAATGCTCCCTAGGCCCACAGCGAATATTAACTCATTGACTGCCAGCCATTTTCAAAATTGTTCCACCCGTGGTGCCAGCCATTTTTCACCATTTTGGGTGTTTTTTGAAGCCCAACAGAAAATTGAGTTATTTGTCTATGTCAACACCAAAGACATCAAAATAAAGCTTAAAGTCTCATCTTTCATCTAAAAAAAACGGTGTGTTGATAGCTCTTTCCATTCCTTTGCAATCATGCATAGAACAGAGGTGGGTTTCCCCAAAATGCTGCTTTCAGACCAAAAAACTGAGAAAAATGGCTTTTTGTGAAAACCAACATTTTAAGCAGAAAATGTTTTTTGATGGCCATATTTTTGCATTACTGGCATCTAAAACATTTCATCCAAATGTAATACAACATAAATACGAATAAAAACACTGAAAATGGTTTTAGACAGTAAAAATAATAATTTGAATTGTACATGATGAATACATTTCTTCGACATTTTACTTGGCAAAATAAAAAGTTTATTTGCCTATATACATAAATCCTGTCACAAAAATATGATTCATGTCTGTCATAACTGTCCACCTATACAAACAATACTGTACTGTAACCATGTAAATATAACATGACAAAATTCAGCCACCAGGGGGCTATATTTCATAGTCAAAAACAGTAGTAGCTAGTAAAAGCAAAATGCAAAAAAACCTAGCATTCATTCAAGTGTTTCTTTGTGTGTGTGTGTGTGTGTGTGTCTCCATTCCTACAGCAAGTAGCGGTAATAACTATGTAAATACTACATACACAGGCAAAATAAGTAAAACACAAACATATGCAAGAGTATGTTCTCCCGTCCACCACGAGTGCGCTTCACCATTGTCGTATGCTAGCTACATCTGATTGTCTTGGGTTTATATACACAAGCATCTTCCTCGACGTGAAAAAACATCAAAATACAGACAAACGCAGTGCTGCCATCTATGATCGGATCCCTTTCCGCAATGTGAGCATGAGGTGTCAGAGCTCTCCAGACCAGACTAATCTGAAGACTGTTTTTATTTCATCTATATTTTATTCCTTTATCTTTTGTTTATTTGTTTAGCACGGTTGCAAATGAAGTGTAGGCTATAGCCAGTGCATCTTTGATCTTACTCATACAGTGTTTCATCACAGTGATCGGATTCGGTAGCGTGCATATTACAAAATATCGTAACATTGATAGCAGTCCCAGAGGGTCAGCTCTACCATCTGGTGGCCACCAGAGAGTGACCACATGAGTGACCACATGAGACTTCTGACTCTTATAGGATCAGTTCCGAAAGCCGTAGAAGCCTGAAATTTCTACACAACATAGATGAGGTGCCCCACGATGCGTAACTGTAAAAAAACGTGTTTGACGTCGGAAGACGTCAATGGTAAGCGCCGTTACTTTTTGAAATGACGTCTGCAGACGTCAATGGTAATGAATGAGTTAAACATCTTATAAACAAGACAGGAAAACATGATGACAAACATAATATAAACATAACAGAAAGTACAATACACACCACAATTAAGATGCTTGTGGTTCAGATTTATACCACTGAATCCAGAGTATGTTTCCATACTTCATCTCTACTTTTTACTGGAATAAAGTGTAATTGCTGCATCAACCAAGAGAAGCACACTTTCTTTTTTCTTACATAGGGTGACACACCCTTCTGTGTTCTCCCATCAGGTGCCTCAGCATGGGTCGAAAGACAAGAATATGAAGGTGTTTACTTCTGGAAATGCTTCATTCAGTATCCATACGGAGAGAATGGGGTACTATTTGGGTAAGAAAACACAGATATTAGGCATATTTATGTACAATATTAGCCACGTGTGTGTGTGTTTGGAGATCACTCTACTTTTGGGCTGCTTTGACCCTTCTTTATGCTTGAGCTCAGTCTTTTGTTCTTTATTCATTCTGTGTGTTTTTCTAAAATATCACATTTGTGAACAGGGTTTATATATCCAAGGTTACAAGTGCTGGATTTGATATTTGGTAGAGTTTGTGTCCGGACAAATACAGCTACTGTACAGCTGTAAAAATAAATGTCTGTATTGGCTATCATTGAGAGAATCCATGTTAGGGTTCTTTTGGTCTTCCATAATATTTATACCACGGCTTAGTTCAATTTCCCATTGTGATGATGAGCAGAAGGAAGTACACAGAGTATTAACATATTAAGTGCCACTGAGATCCATTTTAGTGCTGTCACAATGCATTTGGACTCACAACCAACATAATTTTGCTAGCTAGGCTTTACAGAACTTTGAAATGGCTAGCTTGACAGCCAAAGACATGGAACTAACGGCTGAGTCTTGGCCATAGCAACCTACAGTTTGGAATTGGTAATGGCAGTATGTCCAGTAAGTTATGAAAAGACACATCTTGTGGCGAGGGAAGTAGTTCTACTAACAAGTTTGTTTTTGTGGAATTTTTAACATCTAAATAACATAAGGCAAGTGTGGTAACCGTGTTATAAGCGGGATAATGGACTTAACGCAGCTGGTATATCAGAAAGTTAATACACTTCCAGGTGTAACAGTATCATTTTCTTACATACAAACGCCATGTCGTCCATTATCCCTTACATAATAGTTATATATTATATCGAAATAATGCAAAAGTAAAATTATGTGATTTATTATGATGTCACTGTTTTTGTGACAGGAGAACAAATAAAGGTTGTGGCCGAAGTCCAGAACAACTCATCTCGTGACCTCAAACTGAAGTACTGCCTTTATGAGAAGATGAGTTTCTTCGCCAGACATAAAAGGAAGTTACACATACAAGAGATACTCAAAGAGGAAGGAGAGTCCATCGCACAGTCCACACGTCAAACCGTAACCAAGGTGATCACTATCCCACCAGGTCTCACCATGTCCATCCTGGACTGCAGGATCATAAAGGTGGAGTACAGACTTAAGGTAAAGAACCCTCTATGATGAGACAAACCGAACGGTGCTCATTACATTGCATTTGGCAGACACTTTTATCCAAAGTGACTTACAAAAAAGGAGGACGTAAGCAACAGAGGTGTAGAAGGACATATGTACTTCTGCAAAGGGACAGAGAGAGAGAGGGAGTTGGTTTAGTTATTGTTAGTTATGATAGTTTTGTTAGGAAGGAAAGCAATCTCGGAAGAGAAGGGTTTTTACAATGTGCTCAATGTGCAGAACCTTATTTGGTTTGTGGCAGAACTAATAGGGGTGTTTTACTGCAGTGTGTGTGTGTAAATAGCCCACACCAAAACACTTTCAGCATGACAGACAAACCTTTGACCTTTTGGGTTCATTTTAAACGTTTTTGGATAAGTATGCAGAAATGAAAAAAAAAAAAAAAAAAAAACGATCCAAGATCCCTTTTCAACAACTTGTTATGCAGATTTTCAAGTACCAATTGTAGACGTTAAATAAGAGTCACTTTTGTGTGACCTTTGATGTGACCAAGGTCTATGTTTGCAGTGTCATGACCTCACGTAACGGGTGCTTGTGTTTTGTTATTACAGTCTACAGAAACACACACACACACACACCCTTTCAATATCCATAGACAAACAATAGCATTGAATAGGCCAGGCTATTACAGTGCCAGTGTTTTTTTCAACATCCTATTGAGTACAGGATATTAAAATGGTGATAAATCATAATTTAACCTTTAATGTCTAAAAGCTGTCATGTGGAAGTTGTTGTTGTCATGTGCCACACCCATAGTTCAAACATTCTCTCTCCACCAGGTCTACCTCGACGTCCCTTACGCATCAGATCCAGAGATCAAGTTTCCTATCGTCATTCTCCCCGTTACGTCAGCCAGTGCAACTGGAAAGGCTGCACCCCCAACTTCCTCCATTGGGTTTGGGGGTGGGTGGAACCCAGATCAACCAGCATGGAATAGCGCCCCCTATACTACCCCTGAACCAGCAGCATGGAATAGCGGTGCACCCTACACTACCCCTGAACCAGCAGCATGGAATAGCGGTGCACCCTACACTATGCCTCAACCAGCATGGACTAGTGGACCACCGACTGTGGCTCAACCAGCATGGAATAGTGGACCATCGACTGTGGCTCAACCAGCATGGAATACTGTGCCCCCCAGTACTCCTCCACCACCATGGGATAGTGCACCCGCAACTGCCCCTCCAGCAGCATGGAACAGCACCCCCCCAACTGCCCCCCCTCCCGCCTATGATTCCTATAAGTTGTATCCTCGCTTGCCTAACTCCTTTGGAAACCCCTAAATCATTGATTAATGACCGCTAGTGTGTATACCACCAGGTTTTTTTTACAGCAAATACAAGATATTTTTTTAACATATGGACTATAGTGTTTGTTCAAGGAGGCTGAGGCCATGAAGTCAGACTCCTTATCACTGTCAGCTGGAGGTCTGCAGATAATATTTATAAATAAAGGAGTGCACTTGCTCAAAGGTATGCCTGTGGCTCCCTAGGTGCCCCATGCTTGTATAATTCCCCCTGTGTGGGAAGTATGTGTATCTGTAGTGTCCCTGCTCTGGGAAACTTAGGCACATTGTATGTATGAAGGTAGTCTGCTTACTCTGTGTTCCTCTACACCTCTGTTAGCTTATGTCCCCCTTTTTGTAAGTCGCTTTGGATAATAGCGTCTGTTTAGTGCAATGTAATGTAATGTAATAAGGCTTGAGACACTTTTAGAAGAAGGCCATTCACCTTCGGTTGATACAATTGCCATTTTTTGCCAAGTTGATAATGAAATTACTGACCGTTCCACATGGAATTAAAATTCAACAACAAAGTGACAAAAAAACATCATGTTGAATTCTCACAATGAATCCTCCTACTTGCAACCTAATTATCATTTCCTGATAAGATGGAGTTAACGTGATCTCTTCGTCTAGGAAAAACCTTTGTTCACATTATTTTCAGATTACACATTTAACATATTCCAGGTGCCATTCACTGAAGAATGCAGATGCATTCTTTCTAATGTACCCACCATGTTTAAGTCAAGTCTAACCATTCCATTGGGCAACAGCTGGTGAACTGGACTGTGATGGAACACACCCGAAATGAAAAATTTGCCTGTGTTGTATTCAGGGGCGGTGCCATCGTAGGGCAAGGTCAGGCTATTGCCCAAAGCCCCAGCCACCAGGGGGCCTCTTTATCACATTATTCATTTTTCACATCTTTCACGTTAAATAATAAGAAGAAGAACAACAATAATAATAATAATAATAGCAATAATAACAACAATAACATGGTATTATTATTATTAGTATTAGTAGTAGTAGTTGTTGTATTGTTGTTATTATGTAATTATTTATTGTCATTGCAAACAGCCAATAATCCATAGTAATCCATAAATCCATAATAATTTATCCCAAATCATCCTTTGCCCAGGGCCTTAAATTTCCTAAAACTGCCCCTGGTTGTATTCACACTCTTGAACTAGTTGCAGATATAGAACCTTAATAAAAAAAAATTGGCAGGGCAGCCTAGTAAGTTTATACTAGTACACTAGTGGTGTGTTTTCAGATGTGCCAAACCTCAGAAATGCAATGAAATGCATAAGAACTGTGTTGGTAAATAACAACTGTCAAAACTCATCTAGGACCATCTAAATGGATGGTCTGTTGTCCTCTGGTTGCTATGCCCTCTACACTATGTCCTGTTGTTTTCCTTAAAATTAAGGAAAAGATTAACCTGTTCATTGCTGTTCGTATTTTAGAAGCGTGCATGTGTGTGTGTGTGTGTGTGTGTGTGTGTGTGTGTGTGTGAAAGAGAGAGAGAGAGAGAGAGAGAAAGAAAAGCACATGTGCATTGTGTATATGTATTATTTGCCTGTTTTGAATAGATGTCCAGTCCTTCTGCCTGTGAGTCCCTTGTCCTTTTGTTTCCATTGGAAGTCTGTACATAAATGGCACCTGAGTAAGGACCACTCACACCTTTAGGTTCCTCTGCACTCACATCTCTGCCAACCTGTCCTGGACCGAGAACACCACAGCAACCACCAAGAAGACCCCGGCCCAGCCACATTTGCACTTCCTGAGAGAAACAATCTAGACAGGATGCTGCTGCTGACCTTCTACAGAACCTGCATAGAGAGTATGTTGACATCACCCTGGTCAAAACCTAGTAAGGTAAGCCAGCCTACATTTCGTACAGAGGGTCTGGCTGTGCTGTATTGAGAAACGTTTTCTTCCTGGAGGTGTAGACTGAAGTTAAAGTTAAAACAATTGGATCTCTCATACCCAATCGCTAACATCTGGCTGTGATGTATACAATTAGCATGGCTATAAGCCTTCCTACACACTACAATTTAAATGTAGCACACAAAGTCCGGTAAGATGCTACCCAGATAATAGTAGAAGTGCATAGACAGGATTTAGCCAAGCTATGTTGACATAGGCACAGTCAAAGACAGCTCACACCCATATTACCACTGCCTTAACCTGCTTTCCTCTGGAAGGCTCTACAGGAGCATTCAGACCACGAACAGACTAAAAAGCAGTTTAATTCCCAGGGCCACAGCCTTACTGAACTCCCACATGTAATACCCCACCCCCTTCTCAGCCCTGTAACTACTGCTTATATGTCTATATAGCCAATAAATATCTAGATTTGTTTTTATTAGTGGTAGCATTATTTTCATTATTTTTTATTTTTCTTTGCACCAAACACCAGCTATTTTAATTTCGGTGTGGTTTCACGATAACAATAAATTCTGATTCTAATTCTGAGATGTTTTACATTACTTACTATAGGTTAGTAAGGCCACTAAGCACAATTGTTTTTGGAACACCAGACAGGCCAAGACTGGCTACTGTCAGCATTTATTTAAATATATTTGTTCTAGTTTTTAAACACACGATAAACTGCATTTGCCATAGCTTACAGTTGACATAAGCCTACACTGTTGTCTATGCATTACATTACATTACATTACATTGCATTTGGCAGACGCTTTTATCCAAAGCGACTTACAAAAAGGAGGACATAAGCAAACAGAGGCGTAAAGGGACACCTTTAGGGACACAAAGCAGACAACCTTTACATACAGGGAGGTGCATGTGTCTGAATAAGTTTCCCGGGGCAGGGAATCTACAGACATAATACTCCCACATAGGGACAGAGAAAGAGAGAGTTGGTTTAGTGATTGTTAGTTTTGTTAGGAAGGGAAGGACTCTCTGAAGAGAAAGGTTTTTACAAGTTTTTTAAAGGTAGGGAGGGGTGTTGCTGTTCTTGTCGCAACTGGTCGTTCCACTCCATATTGGACAATGACTGTCACCCCCTGCACACCATCTTCATTAATCAGAGGAGTTTGATCAGTGACAGACTCCGGTCCCTCCCCTGCAGGACTGACAGGCTTCGGAGGTCCTTTGTTCACAGGGCCATACAGCTTTACAACACCACACAGAGGGAGCTGGGCATAATTGACTGGACTGCTTGAGCTGCACCCCACATACACACACGCACACACACACACACACACACACACTCACACACTCACACTCACACACCACGCTGTGCTGGTGACCCCTACACCTTCCTGGACATACATTGCACTGCACTACCCGGATTACATCCTCCACTACATGACTATTCCATGGTCAACCTACACTATCCTACACTACCCTGGACAACGTGTACTGCACTGTTTGCATTGCCACTTTATTTTTACTTGCACTAAGGACCATTCCCCAACTCAAACTTAACCTGTTCACTTAAATTACGGCAATGCACCTTATATAGACACGTCTTAGTACCCCCCCCCCCCTCCTAACCCATTTCAGTGAATGTTGTATGTATGTTGATGTGTGCAATATGGTGATTCGTCTTGATTTGTTTTGTAATGTGTATTTATTATGGGTAATGTGTATTATGTGTATGCTACAAGACACCTTAATTTCCTTCGGGATTAATAAAGTTACTCTACTCTACTCTACTACTACACCATTTGGGGACAACCACGGAGAAAAGTTTAGAGTGACCTCGCTTTATGAGAGGCGAGGGTACAGATAGACGATTTGTATGAGCGGATCTATGCGTAGCAAACTACAAGCTTTTTTAATTGTGCGTAGACTTCCATATTGCCTGGTTTGATGTCTATTTTAAACTCAAGCAACATGTACAATGTTTTTTTACACTGTGGATTCAGCCTCTCCTGGGTACAAAGTGCCGTAGTTATATAATGCTTTTGTCAGATTACTCTCTAAGGTGTTGTCGTTTTGTTGTTCTGTTCATTTATAATAGGTAGGCCTATAAAAGATAAATATCAACTTGTACTCGCCTTGGGGGTAGCCTACAGGCTAAAAACACAGACTAAAAACTAAAAACCTACAAACTAAAAAACTCACTAAATAAACTAATCCGCTAATAATCACGCCCAATATGGCCCAACACCTGATAAGCACGCCCAACCACTCCTCTAGGTGTGTCTGTGGGCTATAACAGGAGCGGCTCCTTTGCAAACCCATGACTCTACACATACTTCCTTTACTGGAGACGTGAACTGTCACACTACTCGAGATGCTGTCCCAAACTATTAAGAAGATTTCGGTTACCTACGATGCAGTTAATTCCAACAACACGTTCACCTGCGGAGACATAATACATGGACGGGTTATAGTTGAAGTCGCAAAAGACACCAAGATCGAGTCGTTTCGGATTAAATTTAAAGGAAAGGCGCAAGTACGTTGGACTGAGCATGATAATCGTCATGGTCATATGCATAGGCATGGTCATATGCATGGCCACATGCATGGGCATGGTCATATGCATGGCCATGGTCATATGCATAGTCATGGTCATTTGCATGGGCATGGACATCATAACAACACAGTCACATACTTTGACAAGGAGAAATACTTCAAGATTGAGCAATATTTCGTACGGGAAGTTAAGGGTATGTAAAAGTGCAGTAACATCGAACTCAATATTGACTAAATTGTTTTCTGGTGTGTTTTGAATAAGTATGTTTCTTGCGTTGTGAAAGTCGTACTGTGCTTGATTTTGCAGATGGCATGTGTCCGGTACTAAAAAATGAAGCTGGAGAGCCCTGTAAGTAGTCTACACTCGAATCACAAACAGAACTAGCCTAAATGTACTTTTATTCATTCATTTGACAAGTGATCCAATCTGGCATTAGGGTGAGTACATTAGAGTGTAAGTACATTTGTGAAATAGTTGCTTCAAGCTTCAGCCTCAACTGACCCAGATGAAACTTTCATCAATCCTGTGCAGGACTAATTATGCAGGATGTCTGTAAAGTATGGACAAATACACAGCATATTTTCTTAATGAAAACAAAAACGCATTATTTGATTGATGGAAACAAGTGTGCTGCTGTGAACTTTTCATGTTTGCTGTTGTTTAGGCTCTCTTTGATATTATAAAAGAGTGTAGGCTTTCTAATCATAGACTGCAGTCACTTACCTGAGCCTACATCACCTAGCTGAGCTACAGTACATGTATTCGATAATGTCATATGTGTATCAAATATGCTTTACAAATAAATTATTACTGCATAACACTAATTTCACTACTACTCTGAGAGGAAAAAAAAATGTCTCTTCTGTTTTCAGATTGTGATGTTATTGGCCCAGGAACTCACACGTACCCATTCACATTCCAGGTCCCTCAGCAGTAAGTCCTAATAATATTGTACAAGGCAGCAAATATCACCCAGGTCATAAATTGGTCATTAAACGTGGCAAATTTTTTTGATTTCCCCTTTTTGCCCAGGAATCTCCCGCCATCCTTTAAAGGAACAGTTGGATTTATTGCCTACACCTTGGAGGCTAAACTGAGTAGGTCAATGCGACTCTCCAGCACAGCCAAAGCAGAGATTCACTTTGCACCAAAGCCAGACCTGACAATTCCAGATCTAATGGTGAGCCTGTACCTATATATCCCTATGAATCAGATGATCCCGTCCCAGGCAAGAGGCCCTATACATTTATGCCATTTTAAATTATGATGTCCTTTTTTTTCTGGATAGCTGTCATATTGTGGTAAGCACCTAGCTGCACCTGCTTCACCAAGTGGGAACTTTAAAAGGTCGTGTAGGGTGACACACTGCTCTGTGTTCTATCCTCAGGTGCCTCAGCATGGGGCGAAAGACAAGCGTATGAAACTGTTTACCTCTGGAAATGCTTCATTCAGTATCCACACAGAGAAAAAGGGCTACTATTTGGGTAAGATTTCAAAAGACAGGTATTAGGCTTGGGACAAGTGTGTGTGTGTGTGTGTGTGTGTGTGTGTGTGTGCACTTCTGCTTTTGGGCTGATTGGGTCCTTCTTTGTGCGTGAGCTCTTTTTTCATTCTGCATTCATTTTGTGTCATTCATTTCCTACAATATCATCCTTGGCCACAGGGTTTGGATATACTGGTTACCAGTGCTGGATTTGATATTTGGTAGAGTTTGTGTCTGATGAACAAATACAGCTACAGTACAACTGTAAAAATAAATGCTATTTATTTGCTATTGGCTATCACCTCCAAAAGAATCTATGTCAGGGAAAATCTCATGTCAGGGTGTCTGGTCTTCTTTAATACGATGTCATTTCTCATGATGTCACTGTTTTTGCAACAGGAGAACAAATGAAGATTGTGGCCGAAGTTCAGAACAGCTCATCTCGTAAGCTCAAAGTGAAGTACTGCCTGTATCAGAAGATCAGTTTCCTTGCCCAAAACAATAGGAAGCTACACAAGCAAGAGGTACTGAAAGAGGAAGGAGAGACTATTCCAGAGTCCACACGCCAAACTGTAACCAAGTTGATCACCATCCCACCAAGTTTCACCCCCTCCATCCACAACTGCAGGATCATACAGGTGGAATACAAGCTCAAGGTAAGAACCCTCTATGATCAGACAAACTGAATGGTGTTTCAATGTAAAGTACCTTTGTTATTAGTGTTATTTGGTTTGTGGCTAAAGGCCAGTTCACACCAAAGCGACGCGACGCGACGAGACGGTTGCCGACAGTCGCAGCGACGAGTTGCAGCGGTGTGAATCAAAAGTTGCAAGCAGTTGCAAGCCGTTGCAAGCCGTCGCTTCAACATTCAACATGTCAAATCGCAGTCGCAAGGTTTTAGAATGTAACCTACTGTGACGTCCCGATGGCCAAGACGTGCAGTGCTATGAATGGTGTAACCAGAGACGGTAAAAGGGCAAAAATGAAAGGTGAAAACCTTTGGTTTATCTATATGATTTGACCGTCGGGACATCCTGAAATTCTTTCTCCACTCCAGGGGCGTCGTTAGACCTGGGCATTCGGGGCTATAGCCACGGATCTTTTGGGAATAGCCCCGGATCAGTGGCGGCTGTACGCACAATGCATCTTGGGGAGAGAGTTTTTTTTTTTTAATTATTATTATTGTTACGGCTATGGATGCTTTGGCAATGCAGCATATGATGTCGTGAGAATAAATTGAATATGAGAGAGACAGAGAGAGACGTCTGTGTAAGAGAACTGAACGCGATTTAATGCACAGAGTTTATACAAACACTTGGCTACCCCTACCCCACTCAAATGATGCATCAGTCAAGAATTACATCGCAGGCTACAGTCCGCTACTTACTACTAGACATGCACAACTGGGTGAATCCCGAGTTCTGGTTGGTCAAATAGTGAGGGTTGCTCGCATACAAAATATACCAACATGCTTGGCCTACAATAAAAGAACTGTTGATGTTAAAAAAGTGCACTTGCAATCGTGAAATTAAACTAAGTAAGATGTCAGGATGGGTTAGCAAGAACACAATTGGATCATAGCTGCATCAACTTAAGGTAGGACAGGGGGTTTCCTTCATGGCATGCCTGCCACTAGTTACCAAGACAGTCACAAGTAATGTTATTTTCATTGCACCTAAAGTCATTTGACGTAGGATTTATCATCTACGTATAGTGACTTCTACTAGCGTCAAATACATAGCATGACAGGCTAGTCACTGTCTGACAGCTAGCGCCACCTTAAACTTTTGACCGCACGCGTAAACCTATTTAGCTAGTAATAATCTGTTGAATATGGCAGGGGGGTTGTAGTCTTTTTGATTGCTGTTAATTTACAACTTAATTCTGTAGGCGTCCATGAATTTACTTTGTTGTTCGCCATGTAGGCCTATGTAGCTGACATTTTAAGTATGGTGTACCCCTGTGTGTGCGGGCGTGTGGCAGTGTTGTTCAAGTTCACTAGATTTGTTCACTAGTGTTTATTGTTCATGTGTAGTTCACGTATCACATATGTTCATATTATTCATCTTCAAGTTTAAGGCCCCGTTTACACATACCTGGGTATTTTAATAAACGCAGACATTCACCTTCGTTTGTGCCTTTCGTTCACAAACAAACGAAGGTTTTCCCTCGATAAACGAAGCTCCAAAAAAACTCCGGCAAAAGTGGAGATTTTTTTAAAACTCCGCGTAGCGTTTGTGTATGAACGGACAAAAACGGAGTTGTAGGCAATATGATTTATGTTGATCAATATCGTGGGTTCTTTTTTGTTTTGTTTTGTTTTTAAAAAAAACGAAGCTGTGTGCACGCAATTTTTTTTTTTACAAACGAACGTTCGAAGGTCTGCGTATACCAAAATACCCGGGTATGTATGAACAGCACCTAAGTTAGTCGTTGTGTTGTAAATATAGATTGACACTTCATAGTAAAACTAGCATAGCCCGCCATTTTTTGGGGGGGGGGGGGGTCGGTCACACAGAACCGAAAGTAAATCTGACCTGACCTATATGGGCTATATGGGCAGATTTAGATTTTTTGTCGCAAATTCAGCGTCGGTAATCTTTCTTGTCTACGTGTAGTATGAAGGTGTTTAATAAGCTATATCAATATCACATTTTGGCTGCTATGTGGTGCACTTTGGCAGAAAAGACGTTCACAAGCTATCCTCTTTAATGCAAACATCGAACTACTGTGCATGGCCCTTGAGTCATGGAGTTGGCCTTTCCTTTTATTCCTAAACTATGTTAAAATTGCATGTTCATCAGCCCAATTTTCAAAAATTCCCCAGAACCCCCTCTTCTGGGCTATAGCCCCGAATGTTCTACATATAGCGACGCCCCTGCCCTACACAACGTAACCACGCCCTGGTCCACCGCCGTTTTTTCCTATTTGTTTGAGTAATTTTAAGTTTTTTTGCGACTAACAGAGCCGCGATGGCAGTAAATAAAACTGGCACCGTCTCCGCATCCATGTCAGAACACTATGGCAACAATGAAACCGTTGCAAGGTGTTGCAGCGGTGTGAATGCGCAGCTTTTAGAACGCCGAGTTGCAAAGTGTTGCCAGTTTTCAGAACGTTGCACACAGTCCCGTCGCGTCGCTTTGGTCTGAACTGGCCTTAATATGGGCATTCTGTGGGAAAGTGTGTTAAAACTACCACATTAAAAAAAACCCTTCATGAGCATGATAGATTAGCTTTTGATCTTTGTTTTCTTTTTAAAAAGGTCAGGGGACAGAGGTAGAAAAACCAGTCTAACAACTTTAGACACCTGTCCAAGAACCTGTTATGCAGCTTTTTGTTGTCCCCTCTCTTCCTCTAGTATCAATTGTAGAAGTAAAATGAAGTGCCTTTTGTCACATTTGATGCAACCAAGATCTATGTGTATAGTTTCATAATGTCATTCGCAGTTTTGTTTTGCCATTACAGTTTACAAACACACACACACACACAGACACACACACACACAGACACACACACACACACACACACACACACACACACACACACCATTTGAATAGGCCAGACTCTCACATGACCAATTTTTTTTTCACCAAAATCCCATTGAGTACAGTATATTAAAATCATGTTATAGCCTGGTCAAATAGAATGCTGTTTTCTGATTGGATGGTGGTGTATGCATTAATTCTGTCGAACTGTTCAACTATGGAAAGTTGTTCTAAATTTCTGGCATAAAGTTTAAGTACCTCTCCATATCAATGCCCCATAGAATGGTAACTATAACAACCATATAGGGTAATTTAGTTGCTTTTCTACTCTACTCTTTAACGGCATGCTGCATTAAACAACAGACAATGATTCGTAATTGTAAAAAAAAATTATAGAATAATTTAAATGTTCCTGCATAAAGTTTTAAATATTTCATAAATTATGAAGTGTTGTTACCAGGCTATAAGCAGGACAACAGAGAATTAAATGCACGCCTCCGCTTCGCATGGGGAAGTTATTCGGCTCGGCCAGTGTTGATTAATTCCATCGAATGCACGCCTCGGCGGCTGTTGTCCCTTACATAATTCATGGTTCACCATTTACAGTCTCTGAAAATGTGAAACACAGGCAGAGGTGGTGTATGTAGCATGGCTAACACATATCAACCTTGGGGTGCAGACTCACAGGATCACAGGATAGGGGATTTGCAAAAGTGGTTGGTGAAACTTTCAGGCCAGCTCCACTGGTAGAGCAGCAATATTTGAATACTAATGCTGTCGAGAGCAGTGGAAAAGCCATCACGTGGAAGTTGTTGTTGTCATGTGCCACACCCAATATTCAAACATTGTCTCTCCACCAGGTCTACCTCGACGTCCCTTACGCCGCAGATCCAGAGATCAAGTTGCCTATTGTCATTCTCCCCGTTGCGTCAGCCAGTGGAACTGGAAAGGCTGCACCACCAACTTCCTCCATTGGGTTTGGGGGTGGGTGGAACCCAGATCAACCAGCATGGAATAGCGGCCCTTATCCTACCCCCCAACCAGCATGGAATAACGCCGCCTATCCTACCCCTCAACCAGCATGGAATAGTGGACCACCGACTGTGGCTCAACCAGCGTGGAACAGCATGCCCCCCAATACTCCTCCACCACCGTGGAACAGTGCCCCCCTATCGGCCCCCCCTCCTGCCTATGAGTCCTACGCAATGTATCCTCCCATGCCTAATTCCTCTGAGAACGAGTGGTCTGACTTGTTATGACCGTCAGCTCAAGACTCGGAGAACCTAACCTGATTCGAGGCACTTGGGAATAATAGGAACATCACCAGTGCTGACGATGATATTCGGAAGTTTCATACATGCGGAAATTAGTCATATGTAAAGGAGTGTATTTAGTCAAAGGTTTGGAAGTATGCCTATTCACCGTTAGGTGATACAACCTTTTGCTGCCAAGTTGACATTTCAATCAATGATGAAGCCCACCTAGATTCACAATTGAACTACAAAGTGACAACAAATTTAACCAATCCTCACAACAAATCCTCCCAATGAATCCTTCTGCTGGTAACTATGCATGTAAAATTTTCCAAAGTTTCCCAATTAGTGTTTCCACATAAGATTGTACATTGATCTTTTCCACTGGCTAAAAGTTTTTTCACATTATTTCCAGATAGCATAAATACATGGTGAATGGCAGGTGGCTTAACTGACCCTTTTGTAGCTGATTGCTTGACTGTTTTATTAGCTATTGGTAGAGATCGTTTTGGGAGCCATATTTCAGTTACTCCAAACTACCTACTTTTGGTGCTGCCTCACTGAGGGCATATACCATCATGTCAATGTCTTGATCTGTTCTGTATAGTTTATGAAGAAAGGTTTGTGGTGCTCCTTAAGTATGTGTTTTATTAGCAGTTGGTAGAGATGGTTTTGGGATCCATATTTCAGTTACTCCAAACTACCTACTCTTGGTGCCTCCTCACTGAAGGCATCTGCCGTGTAAATGTAATCACTGCCATGTCACTGTCTTGATCTGTTCTGTATAGTTTATGAAGAAAGGTTTGTGTTGCTCCTGCACCTTTGGCTCTCTATGTTTGCACATGGATGGTCAAGAAGGCCACAGAACAGAGTCCTACTGCCAGACATAAGATGTAAACAGCAATAAAGAAATTGCTATTTCTGCCTGAAGAGGCCCTCACTGAATTAATGTTATACAGTTAAAAAAAAACTTGGAAAAACAAAATGAAACAAACAAACAAACAAAAGCTTTTCCTGATTTAGTGTAACCCTGCTAGCTTGCTGCTTTAAAACTCCTTAAGAGACACCCCCTATTATAAGTTTGTTGTTACCAGAATGGCAATGACTAAGTTGTAATGTGTTAAGCCTCTTTGTAATGTCCTAGTAATGTTGTAATGTTGTAGTTACAACATGTTGTAGTTGCAACATGTTGTTGCACAGTGAGTCGTTCTACCAGCGGTACGGTGACCACTAAGTGGCTACCTGATTTAAGATGTGTCAGCAGGCCATTTTGACATGACTTAGTTGGCATGTAGTTACGATCTAAGGCTGCAAATGAGTGCACAATGATGATCTGTTTATTTTCCTACCTTGATTCTAATGACAATGCTGTCTGGACTGTGGTGGTTGTATTTAGAAGTGTAGAGAGTAAGAGAGTAGTTCACTTTATTAGATAAAATAAGATAAGCCTTTATTGCCTCTTTAAAAGATAAATTTGTCTTGGGCAATCGAGAGAGTGTGATTACATATAACATATATTATCACAGTAAACAAGACACAGAACACATGTAAAACATAAATATAGACTAACTCACATCCATTCAAAAACACCCATAATAACAATCTAGTGAATTTATATTTGTCAGTACTGAAGTGGAAGTTCAGACCATTTTTTCTTTTGGATGAAATAAGATGATGATGGAAGTGATATGTTTAGGGGAAACTGATATATATATCGCATTGCTGAAGTATATTCAGTAGATATTCTGAAGTGTTTTCAGTAGTCTCTATGCTAGGTCTTTTTGTATTACTTGTATTACATACTTACAACATTTGTTCATCAGCCCTGGCATTTTTAATGGCACACATTTGTGACATTCCACAGTTACATAGTTCTCATTCCTCACCAAATACTGCCATTGCTGCCTGAGGTGGGAAGAAGTGCTTGTAATATTATTTTGTAAAGGGCGCCACCTGCTGGCGGCACCCTGTGAAAGGGCCAGCTCCAGAAATGGCCAGACCTCTATGACCCAGCATGCTCAGTCAGAGGGGTACAAAATAAAACGAAGAAAATAATAATCTACTCTCTCCAGGCCCAACCGGACAATCTTCAGCTGGAATTTCTATAAGAATATTCAAGCAATGACTCATCACTTTTGATATCTGTTGCACACATGCAGTCCGCCAAGACAGATGATAGCATTTCTATTTCTATATTTTTCTGGCAAACATAACAGTTATGCTTCACTACAGATACTCTTGATAGAACAGTTTTTGGTTACAAAACCTGCACAATCAATCAGAAATTATAAATCAGTTATAAAATTGCAGTGAACTGCTTTTGATCAGCTTTGGCATCAAGTATTAACATAGAAAGACAATTTCCATCTGGAGGTTAACATAAAATTATATGTGACCTGAAATGAAGAGAGTCTGAAGTTGAAAATTCTAATTTTAAGGTACAGGCCAATTTTGGTAAAAAACTTTACAAATATATATTTTTGTTTTTTGTTCTTTCATGAAACAAAAAAGTGTTCAAAACCATCTCCCCACTTTTCATTGTCAATATAACTATGTTAAGGTTAAAATTGGCTATCTGAAACGTAATTGCACCATTGAAATATTACCAACATTTCCAAAATAAATGTGATGAATGCATGAAGATGGTGGGGTGTCATATTTGAAATGACTATATATTGACAACGGTTAAAGGAATCGTTTTAAAGTGTTTAAACCGTCTTGTCTTTTCACTGGTACCGAAATCTCAATTTTAAATTTTGGGTCATTGTGACTCATTTTACCAGATCTGGTCGCATATGTTATGATATGATACATTGCAACAACTAGAAGAAGGGCTTTAATGCCCTACATGGCTTTAGTATGCAGCATTAATTTAGAAATTGTGGCCAGAGTCTTCCAGTGTAATCACTCTGTGAAGATATGCACACTGATAGTCACTATTCGCTTATATGTGTTAATAGTATAACTGGCTGTGAAATATTATTATTATTTTACAAAACATATCACTTATAATATAGCCAAAGTATTTATCGTGACTGACACTAGCTAGACCACTGTTTCTCAAAGTGTGCTCCACAAGAAATCCCAAGTGGTCCGCGAGCAGTTGTGTCAAAATATAATTTTTTCATGTTTCCTAAGCTACCTATGCTATGCACAGTGTGTATAAACGATATGTATAAGGTCTTCATGGAATTCCGTAGTTGGGGCTGTGATGCTGCCCCAATTCATGCATTAACATAGACCTGTTAGCCTCAGGTTGTATTTGGTGGGGGAGGTGGTCCTCGGTCTGAAAAACCTTGAGAAACACTGATCATGACTTACCTGTCTGAAATGTTTACCTCTTCACTTGTGAGAAAGACATTATGTTATAACATAGTTATGGTATCAATAATAGTAACAGTTGAAAATGTACCAATATTTTCGCACATTTTGATAAAGATAATTCATACACATTAAACACTTGAGTTTACATTGTGTGTTGTGAGACGATGTAAGAGTTCACTGCATGAAATGTCTAACACATTATGTTGATTTCAGCATGTTTTGCAAAGGTGTGTGTGTGTGTGTGTGCGTGTGTGTGTGTGTGTGTGTGTGTGTGTGTGTGTGTGTGTATGCGTGTGATCTGCATATTAGTTCCAGTACTGATGAAGAGAATGTAACTTGAGGCACAGGGGATGTTTTTGGCTGATCAGCTACAACAGCAGACAGCGAAAATATCTTGGCTCTATAACTACTCCTTTGAAATCATAGCAGCATTTGGAGCGGTCTGATACTGCTTGTAACCCAGTCCTGATCAGAATCACATCATATTTGAGCAAGTTATTCGACTTCACATAATTACTTCCACATACATTTTAAATAAGAAAGAGGTAGTGGGGATTTCAGTGTTTTTGAGACAAGTACTAAGTGGCTCTTTCTAACATCTACTGAGAAAATGTTCCAAACTTGATAGGTAGCAATGCTTCTCCGAAGAATGTAGTGACCAAAAACCTCCTTCGCGCTTACTTTGGAAAAGACTTTTCCTATAAATCTCAGATTTCATAGAGATTTGTTAATGGTTTTAACAGCTCTCCAGTGTTGTGTCGCATCCCATAAAAGCATAAATGACATAGATCATGGTGAAAGGTTTACAATACATAAAATAATCCTAATGGTTTTGGCACGTATATGCCTTCACATAAATGGAACCATAAGAGGAGGAATGAGAACCGTATGCATGGTAACAAACCTGTCAATCATAGACGCGTAAGCATTCTAGAGCATTCAAAGCCAAATGTCTGGATAAGGGACAGACCCACATCATTTAATCAGGTAACCAAATTCTTTGTTTAGTTCACCATTAATTAATTTGTGGATGGATCTTCATATCTCTTAATAAAAAATAATGCAAAGAATAAACATTTTGAAAAAAGATGCTGTTTCCTGCCATGTTCATTAATCAGGTTGAAACCTGATTTTTTTTTCCAATTTCAGGCTGTTTACCTTTACACATGACAACTGGAAAACTGCATGTGAAGGCCAGTTACACATCTTAACCCCTTACACACCCCTAGGTTATCAAAAACAATCACACAGTTTTAAAAAATAGCAGTTGTTTAGTATGGTCAGTTCACCAGTAAACACTATTTAGAGAGCATGCCTCCATGTCTCCTTCCTTCAGAGAAAACAGGCCACATGGCTGTGTATTACTGTCACTGGTACACATTCTCCATTGCAGCCCATGCAAATCTTGAGTCACAATAGAATACCCAGTGTCCCTTTTGCACTCCCGTGCTGGGGAGGCTGTTTTTGGAAAGGAGGGCTGGAGGAGTGGTTTAGAGAGATCTCCCACCCCAACCGCCAGTGAGTACCCATGACAACAGTTTGAGCCTGCTGGCAACTCCCTGTCTTCGCTGGTTGGGGTTGCCATGGAGACTCCCCGTGGGACTCCCCCAGATCAACGGGAGGGGCGTCCAGTTGACTAACCCTCTCCCAGTTGGGGAGCTGCGGGGAAAATGCACTGCAGTAGATCTGAGAGACCAAAAAAACCCCTCGCTCGCTAGGACCAGAGGCCCTGGACTCTGAATAACCACTAGAAAGAATGAAAGAGAGGCAGACAGAGGGAGAGAGAGAAAACAAGCCTACAAAAAACACATGTACCCACCACTCCGTGGCCATCAAAATGAATCCTGTTAGCTTGGCTATTCACGCAGGCTCTCATTCGCAAAAGTGTGGCATGCATGCCGTTCTGGCTTTGGGATGAATGCCCTACCACGGTGCCTGAAGGCAATGTTGCTTCCTGTGCCAAACATTTTCATTTCTGGGAGCCTGCGTTTTTGCAAGAAAGCCTCGAGAAGGTTTGTGGTGTACTTCATTGAGGCAGAAAAAAAGACATTGCTTAAATGACACAATATGTGACACAGAATAAAAAAAAATGTACAAGTCCTACTCCAGTGTCCCGAGAACAGCTTTTGTAGACCTACACATTTCTACAGATCATTGAAGGTGTCAGATTTCTGTTAACAATAGCATGTGGCTGCAAGGGCAGGAACAACAAAGGACAACTGTTCACAGCTCAACCAAAAAAGCAATGTAATGCTCCATAGTCACTCAACATATGTACCATTACCTGGTAATGGGATCCATATTTAACAGTCATAACATCTACACTCCAGGACAAGACTTCTGTATTGCTGTGCTGAATGCTACACGGCAGAGAATAAGGAATTCAATAGCTCCAAACTGTGTAATGTTTTGAGTGATGGCCATGTTTCCAGGTGAATGGAGCGATTCAAAAGAAATATTTATGCAACTGATGACAAGTGAAGGCCAGCGTTACTAGAGTTTGCAATACGTGATGAAGAGATGAGCCCTTGTGCTGTGCACCTTGTGTGTGCTGTGAATGAATGAGCTATTATCAGCCTGATGCACTTCAAATGAGTAATGTGGCCCCCACTTAACTGGAACACTCCTCACAAGTACACATAATGTAAGGGGTTCTCTGAGAGCTCTCTTCAATGTAATCCCACATTTTTTTGAGTATTTCATTGACATGCAGTATACTCACATTTTGCTTATCATCTCCCAGATGGTCTTTGCCGTGGAGCTTGAAGTGCCTTTAAAATGGCACCAATCTGTCTGTCCGTGAGGTAAAACACGGAGCGGAGGGAAGTCTATTGGCCTTGTAATTGCTGCAAGCTGCGCCCTGCCTTCAAGATGCAACAATTACCTTTAGCACACTGTGGCAACTGTGTGCGCTTTGTTGTGACTACGATAACTCATTTTCGAAAAAAAAAAGTGAGGGACAGTCTTTTTTTATGGAGAATTTATTTTGGAAAAGCATAAGAAGGTCTCACAGAAAAACATTTTCCACTTTAATGGCTTCAAAGTTATCTAGCTTTAGTGTTTTTAATAAATGTTTTTTTTTCTTTCCTGTAATATAAAAAAGTGACACAAGGCCTTGTTTGTTGTCTTATGAAAGGCAATTTGACGAATTCCACATTAATGCAACTAAGGATAACAGATTTCATTGCTAATTGAAACGTGCGTTACTATCCTAACAATTATGACTAGTTAACAATTACTACTGAAATCTAAGTATGACGTGTACAGTACCTGTAATGATAACCTTTGGATAACAAACTTCAAAAGTTTTTTTTTTTTTTTGTTGTTTTCTCTGATGTCACATTAGAACAAAACAAGCAACTGTAAATAAGAGATAAGAAAAAAACAAAACAAAAACAAAAAACAAAGAAATACGAATAAAAAGGCTTATTTATGGAATTCTGAGAAGCAGCCCCCGCGGCAGAGGTGCACGTTGCAGATCTTGCAGCCGAACACGCTCTCGTGGCGCAGGCCCTTGTTGGTGCAGTTCCTGCAGCGGCGCGAGCGCTCGGACATGCGCTCCAGCCGGTGGCCGTACTCCAGCGGCGAGTCTGCGTGGCGCTTGCGGGCGGCGCGCTCCATGCCCCGCGCGCCCTGGTAGTCCCCGATGAGCTGCTGGGCGAGGCGCACGCGGAAGTGGCGCTGCGTGAACTGTTTCCCGTTGAAGCCGACCGGCGGCGCCCCGGCGCGGGTCTCCCGCAGGATGACGTAGGCGTTGACGATGCACAGGTTGACGTAGAACCACAGGAAGTAGCGCCACCACTTCTTGCACGGACGGCCCACCTGGTAGCACTCGCGCAGCTGGTCGCACAGGTCCACGCCGCGCATGTTCTCCTGGTACAGCAGCAGGGGCAGCGGCCTCGGCACCCCCAGACCCATGCCGCAGGCCCCCGCGCTGCCGCTGCAGTCCCCGTCGCTGTCTCCGTCCCTCTGCCTGCTCGGACTGATGCCCACGATGCCCGGCGCGGAGTTGGTGGACAGGCAGCTCATCACCTTGGCATCCCGCGTCACCGTGGCCACCAGGTTGCCGTGCTGGCACTGGTAGAACTCGCCGGGGGCCAGCTTGCCCACGTTGCGCGGCTTGAGGGCGTCAGGGTAGCCGCGGCGGGACGGATGGGTGGGGCCGCAGGCGTAGAGGCCATCCCTCAGCAGCCTCTGTAGCAGGGGCACGGAGGTGAAGAAGCTGTCCATGAAGATGTGGTGGTGCTTGGCCTCCAGGCCGCGTACCAGCGAGGTGACCGCCTTGCGCGCCACGCCGAGCGCCGCCTCTTCGCCCGGCTTGCCCACGTAGACGCGCGTGCGATGGCAATAGCCCGAGCGCGAGTCGCAGAGCATCCACACCTTTAACCCTTTCCGCAGGGGCTTGGAGGGCATGTACTGTGTCGGGGAGAAGCGGCCCTTGGAGGCGATGGCGCACTCGTCGATGGTGAGGCAGCGGTTGGGCACGTACGAGTCCCACATGGTGTTTTCCACCACGTCCAGCAGGGGGCGGATTTTGTAAAGGCCGTCGTAGCCCAGTTCGCCGCGCGTCGGTTCGGACTCTCGATCACACAAGTGGAGGTTTTGGTTAAGCTTCTCAAAGCGCCGCGCTGTCATAGTCTTTTTGAAGCCAGCGTTCCCTATGAATATGTCACTAGCCCAATACATGCCGTAGTCAGGGAGTTGGTTGATGCCCATGAGAATGTTCAGACCTATGTAAGCCCTCATCTCCCTCAGGTCAGTGGGATGCCAATGGGCATCTGATCTCCCGCTCCTCCTTTGCCTATAGAGGGCGTAGTTGTTTGTTTGTTCTACCATGTGTTCAAACAATGAATCTGGGAAGAGCAACCGGAAGTAGTCTAGTGTGTCAGCATCATCCCCCAGCGAGTGCTGAGGGCCACTGACAGCAGTGAATGGCTCAATTGATATTACCTGATCAGGCTCTCCCCAGAAGTCCGGAGAAGTGCAGTCTTCGTCTAAAAGATCATCAGAACTGAATAATCCCGAGTGTTCCTCCTCCTCTAAATCAGAAAAATCAATGTCCGAGTCGGTAGACGTTGTTTCAGAGCAGTTATTGGAGGTAGAATAATAGGACTCCTCAGCGTACTCCTCTGCGTACTCCTCGTGCTTGATCCCATTTCCAGTGACTAAAATAATATTGCAACCGCCTCCCGCGATGTAGCTGGCTGAGTCCGCAGTCTCGTCTGCTGCCGCTGTGCTTTTGAATTCAGTCTCCCCCTCGTTCTCCTGTAGTTCTTCTTCCTCATAGTCCGAGTCCGGCTCTCTAAAAGGAATCTCGAACCACTTCACATCTGCTGAAAGATTTAACGGACACTCTTCACTGTCGGAGACGGTATTAGTTTCTGTGTCCGCGCTAGTTTCCAAAATAGTAAAAAGCTCTCTCCTTTTTCTTGCCGCCATGTCGGGGTATTGAACTGCCCCTGCATGAGTCTTTTATTTATGTTAGCGGGGTAAATATTTCTAAAAACTAGCCGCAAATTTAAAAATGATTTGAAATGTACTTATGTGCGTCCACGGGAAACTCGTTGGTCTTTAAACCATGCTGTTTTGGGAGCCTTGATTCTCATTGTTTCCGCTCTTGGTTTTTGTACGCTTTGTAGCGCAGTGTGGCCGCAGACGTCAGAAGCTGCTTGCATGTCCTGCTTTGTAAGGGCGTTTTGCGACTGCAGCTGGTGGGGTTGCTAGTTCGCTAGGCTGGCAGATGGCCGCTTGCTGTTGAAATGCCCGCTGGCAGTCGCCACTCTTTGTAGCTGGCCACCAATCTCGAAAAAAGCCCAGGGAAAAGCCAGGTATAAGGGTAATGTGCCCAAGCATAATGTAAACACTCTTGATATGACAAATGATAGTTTTAATGAAAAATTAGTTAGCCAACATGGCTTAAACACATGCAGGGAATCTATTAGTAACAACATCGTTGTTATGGAAGCAGCAGTTGCCAGCCCCTTGCGCATCGTGACATTGCCTGACGCCGATGTTTGACAGGTAAATGTACCGGCAACACTTAATGTACGTGTCATGTTTACGCTCTGCAGTGAAACAAACATCAATCACAACCGCTGACAACAGCAGCTTAAATATACTTTGGGGCTACAACCACTCTATATAATTCCAAGATCAGTGAGGGGAGCAGAGGGCAGAAGGATAGGCTACACAGAAGAAATTGTAAAGTTTGTGTCAAACAAGCACACCAGTTATTTCCCCTCCCCTCTCTGTTTAAAAAGCCTTGGGAGTCATCTATATCTCTCCTCCCCTCCCTTCCTCGTGTTCAGTCGGTGGTTGGCGCTGTGCTTGGTTGAGCATGCAGCTCTGGAAAAAAAAATGTAACTTCAAGATAGCACAGAGGCAAGAACCACCATTCTCCTATCCATACTGGTAACTTAATGCATAAGGCACTAAGATTATTCTGCCATCTTCACCTGAAGAAGGCAACACTCTGAGCACCAGTTTTGGTGTGAAGGGTCTGTGCTACACTCCCTAAGCATTTACTATTACTACTAAATTACTGATGTGTGCCAGTTATGTTTAATGTTCATGAATGTCAAGATGTGGGGAGAAAACACTGGGATGGGCATAATCTAGCACACTCCCCAGGATATTACTGGGTGTTCATATGGTTGTTGGAAATGTGGGCTAAGCTGGGAGAGTTGCTAGTGTTCTGGGGGGGAGCACTGCAGTGCAGTGAGAGAAGAATGTGAACTATTGCAGGAAGCCAAGCCTGAAGAAAATGTCCATGCCTAACGCCGGCGTTCAGCCTGGTGGTAAAATGGCAGCCGCTGCATGTGCCATGGGCATTGAAAAAAAACTCACAGGAATACTTTGTCCATGTGTCTCTAGTTTTTTTGTTTTGTTCTGTTTGAAACCTCTGCATATACATTTTTTTGTTTGTTTTTTTGGGGAGCTAAGGGTTTTTAGCTCTAGTCAAGGCGACACCGCTGACTGAGCTAAAAGAGGAGTTTTAATTTTAGTACGAGACGCTCTGTGACGCCTTTGGTTCTCTCTGGAAGTGTTGGTGTGTCCATGGTAGCCACAACCACTGTAGGGCACACCTCTTTGGAATGCTCATTTCTTTTTCTGTAACGACGCAAGCCAGCAGTGAATTGGCAATGGTTAGGCATTGAGAAAGAAATAGAGAGAGGGGGAGAGAGAGCGTTGGTGTGCTTAAAAAGATAACTCCACCAAAAATAGAAAGGGAGGGGAAAAAACCCTCACTCCAGCATTTCAAGGCCCCTGGAGCTCAGGGCTGCAGCAGACCCCATGGAGACTCCAATGGTGGGGTGGAGAGAGGCGCTGACCAATAGGGGCTGAGACTGTACGTGTGTGTGTGTGTCTGTGTGTGGGTGTGTGTGTATGTGTGTGTGAATGTGTGTGTGTGTGTGTACGCACGCACAGTGTGTGGTGGTGTGAGAGAGACAGAGTGTGTGTGTGTGCTGGGGGAAGGTGGTGGTGGTGGGGTGGGTTGGTTGAGCAGAAGGGGGAGGGGGCGTGAGGAGAGAAGGAGAGCTTGAGCATGCGGGCGAAAGAGTGGCTGAGCGAGAGAGAGAAAAAGAGAGAGTGCAGGAGGGAGAGGGAATGAGGGGAGGTGGAGGGAATGAGGGAAGGTGGAGGGAAGGGGTTGGCTCCTCCCTCCCTCCCTCGTTTTTTTCTCCCTCCCTCCTCTACGTAATATCAGAGATTGTGGCATCTTGTTTTTTGATATTGGCAGCTTAAAATTATGGGTTGTCATGGCTTATAAACAGTGAAAGACAAACACACACACACACACAAACAAACAAACACACACATCACACACAGACACACACACACACACACACACACACACACTAATAGCACAGGGCTTAGTGGTCTAGCTGTGATAAGTTGAAAATGACAGCAAGTGTATCACAGGGCAATATGTCAGTTATTAAATGCAGAATTGACCAGATACATTAACAATGGGCTTTTTGTAGTTGAGTTGAGTTCATTCAAGGATATTTAAAACGAGTTATACATATGGGTGAATAAATTACATGAAAAAAAATCCCATTTCATTAGAGCATATTGTATTTGTCATTAATTTTGCGGGTTGCTTTAATTTGCATGAATTTGCACATATTATTTCCATCCGTTAACACTGTTATAAATGAAAAAAGAGTGTAAGAGTTTTTATGTCTCTAGCTGACTTAGAGTTTATGTGTGTAAATTTTGTTACATTTTTAGGCAGAAAGTCTCTAAGGATACATTCAAATTCTAACTCGATGACAGAATCTGTATCCTGTCCAACTGTGTTGTAACCTTTAAGGGTTGGGAACAATACTATGACATGGCATGACATGACATTGCATGGACAAAGCAGAAAGCTGCTGATTCCAGCATGCATATGGCCCTCTACTGGCCTTGGTTCTCTGTAGTGGTGCCAAACCGGCTCTTGTACACGCTATTGTACATGTGTCATGTTAAAGAATTATTTCCAGCTTCTCATTGTAATTGGACCAGACAAAGCTATTGATTTGAATATTATACTGCAGTACTCTAGTAAGGCTACAATGTGGGGAAGTCAAGCTCGGTTAGTGGGTGCCACTCTAGATAGTTTGTTAAAATGCCCTATTTTAACCCAGTAAAACCAGTACCTGGTTTCTATAAACACACACACACACACACACACACACACACACACACACACACTGATGTTACACATGGATTTTACCACCAGACCACTGCTGTCCAGCTGAACCAGCTCCATTTTGCGCCGTCATCCTCCTGACATTCCTTCCCCACTTCCTTCCTGTGTCTGGGCGGCTGGGAAGAGGATGGCAGTGGCCATCTTGGTCTTCTCTGGGCAAAGTGACCTCCAGAGGGCAGATGAGAGCATGCCTGCTGCCTGTCTGTCTGAGGACACAGGACGTAGCGTAGGGGCGGTTGGGTGACTGTGGCGACACCCCCCTGCTTCTGGCTCTGGTTTCTGTGGTGCATATGGTTGCCTTGTTGTTCAGACATGTTGTGTCAGTTGTATGCTGCTGACACGTTTTTTTCCCATCCCGTTCTGTTTTCTAATGTGTGAATGGTGTGGCTAGGTCATTTTTTAAAATCTGAAGTAGATCTTAAACCTCATCGTGTTAATCCTCAGCATGTATCTAAACAACAAGCATGTTCACTGTGCCTCATGTGTTTGGACAATCATATATGTGTGTGTGGGGTGGGGTGGGGGTGGGGGTGGGGGTGGGGGGGTCTGGCTTTTAATTTTCGATGTAAGACGATAGCGGGGACAGATTGTGCGATCCACTGGCCAAAGAGGGCAAATGTGTTGCTGTAAACTCTGTCTGCGGGGAAACAGGGAGGGAAAAAAAAACGAAACAGGGAGGAAACAGAACCCAGTTGTCATTTCGCCATGCCCACCAGATGGCTTGTGTTGAGCGGGATTTATGTCAGGAGAGCAGATCAGGAAGTGGGTGCCTACCCAAGTGACACAGCGGCCGACCATGAACCATGGACCAGCAATTAGCCATCCACACCACAATGTGATCTTGGACTGTACATAAAGGAGTGCATACACTTGGGAGAGCCTGTGACTGGAGTCTGAATGCCCCAAGTGGGATACCTCTGGGTCTTGATCACTGTCTGGAGGGCATCTTCATGTATTTGTCTATCGGACCTGGAGAACCAATTAGAATCCATCGTTTTAGGTTCAGAGTGATATGAGTTGCACCATAGTTTGCATTGCATGTTTTCCCATCCAGTATTTGAATTTGAGAATGAAGAAAGAGCAACTAAATAAAAAAATAAAGTAATAACAAAAGTGTTATAACAAAAGTGTTCCTGAAAGATACTACATTACTGTGCCTCTGTCTTCTGTGCATGTAAATATATTAATGTAGATGCTTTTATAGATATGTAAAGATAGTACAGGTATTGGACCTGCAAAGAGAATTATGACAGAACTGTACCATGCCAGTGGAAGAACTGTATTATAATGCTTTTAGTGTACCAAATACCATTATAAGTTAACTTTTTCCCCCCTGAAAAAACAACTGCTCAATGCTCTTGTGAAAGACTATAGCAGTGATGGATATGTGAGAGTGGGAAGATGACAGGGCCCATAATGAAGCTTTTTCTTATTTTTCTCTTATCTGCTGTGTGTTGGAGGCCAGATTTCTTTAGATATACTCACTGAGCATTTTTCAATCATCTTGTTTTTTTTTCTAATCTGAATGGGACCAGATTTATTCTACAGCTGTTTATTATTAATGAGAAAAAGTGACATTCATTAAACATTTAGGAAACAAATGTAAAATCAAGATGTTCTGTAAATATTTGAAATACACTGCAAGTAGAACCACAACAGTGGGACATGATTTGGTACTCCTTTGTTTTCCAATGAGCGCATACATCAGGATAGTAGCATACACTAAAATGTAATAATGGGTCAAGTGTATGACTTAATGTCACAAATCATGTTTCAGTACAGATGTGCTTAAAGCAGATGTTTATGATCTAAAAAACAAAAAAACAATTGACATCCAAATCAATTGAAATCCAAATCCGAAGAGTCATTTACAAACTACGCTAATGAGTTTTCTAATATTTAATTAGAATTGTTTTCAAAGCACAAAATGATCCATATGTTATCTTCCTTATATTGTTGATATTGTTGATTACTAAGCGATATCTGGCAAATAAACTGTCTAGACTGTATTATTCAGGAGTTATCAGTACAAATGTGTGGCAAAGCTAAGAGGATAAGAAGATCATTTTGCTCTCAAAAGATTGTGTGGTGTAGGTTTACATTACCACAAGATGGTGCTATGAATTAAGGCCTGACAGACTTCATGTTTTTTTTTCTGGACCATTAACATTTGTAACGCTCATATACATCAGAAATGTCTTTTTATCTATATTAATTTTTAATTATTTGAGATCCTCAACTCCTTCTAATGACTCACATCAATGGAGCTTTTGATCTTATTCTTTTAATGGACATAGGATATCTACCAAGTCTTAATAAGACATTAAACTGAAAAAAAGACATTTAACTGAAAGAGTGACAGCATGGCTTTAGTAATGGACACCTACTCTAAAATGGTAAACCAACTTAATGTTTGGTTAAGAAATTAACAGAGACGAGTGTGTTCCATCAGTTTAAGCTTCTAATCTCAGGGCTTTCCTCAACACACGTTAACATTAAAACATTCCTGTTTGTTTGCCATTGCTTTGTCATACGTTGCGGCATGCATGGAGTATGCTGTATTTTAGCAGGTTGTTATACACTTTTAAGCCTGTTCCTCTTCTGTAATAAGCTGGATAACAGAGGAGCTAATGGTTTGCCTTTGGGGTGGTTTTGTTACCTGTATACACAGGGATCTTTAGCTAAAGGCTGTGCTTCTTTCCCACAGTGCCAAGCTTGCTTCACCCAGTGTAACCAAACATGACAAAACACAATATTGAATCAATATGACTCTTCACTTACAGGAAAAAAAAGATCGTAAAAATTGATCACCAACAGAAGCGTTTCTCACAGTCATTTACAAAAGGAGTGGCTTTAGTTGGATTGGCTGGACTGTAGTTGAGGCAGAACAAAAACCTTTACAAATGTCTGGCCAAAGTGAAATGATCCCCAGCTGTATTATGTTAGTCTGTGTTTTTAGTTGATCCAAAGTTGGCGATGTAGTTGTTTGATGTAAAAGACTATTCTGTAATTGGAAAGGGAAACAGAGGTTAGTGGCTATTTAAAAAACCATTACAACTGTGAGTGTAACTTTCCAGTGGAGATGAGCTAATTAACTTTTTGGACCGAGTTTCCTGCTTGTTACAATGGAATTACCAGTTGGGCTCAGTGGGAATGTGTGTTTGGCAGAGGTGTCAATCCCGGGTTCAGAAAGTAAAAACCCTGCCATGTTTTCCTTATAGCACAGGTAACTTCACCGAGTAGCTGATATACCTGTCTTGAGTGCTCGTTATGATCAGCTGATTCAGAGCTGGCAGGATTTATACTTCCTAAACCCAGAACTGACAGCTATGGTGGAAAGCAACATACCTATGTATCATACTAGGCATTGGATCAACAACTGTGGTTCTCAATGTTGCTGGAATAACCTTCATTAATGAATCGTGTCACTAGAGCATTTTGAAAGCTCTCCTGACCCTGGTCTTCTGTCCTGAGCTCTACTGTTCAGTGTCACCTGACCTTTATAGCCAGGTTTGTCTATTGAACACTAGAGGGAGTCATGACACAACAGAGAGATCCAAAGAAACCACCTGATTTCCTGGTCTCCCTGGAATTCACTCCTGTGGAATCCTGATCAATGTGTGTGTGTGTGTGTTTGTGTGTGTGTGTGTGTGTGTGTGTGATAAAAGATGTGCATTACATACACTTTTGTGTAAATCGTGCAACATTTGGACAATCAACTATTAAACAATGATGGAAATTGATGACAAACCATCAGGAGGACACATATACTGCCTCAATTCAGTGGCTTTCCTCAGAGAAAAAAAGATTTTTTGTTTTTTTTTTCCAGCTTTTATGACAAACATCATTTTAAGTACAAAGCAAAATGTGATTAAATAAACAGTTTCCTTCCTTCTTTGTTTCCCAAAGGCTGACTCATGTAAATCAGAAATTATCAATGTTAGGGTCAGCTCAATGGCAAGAGGAAGATGGTATCTCATTCCCAGGGATTGCGCAGAGTAGGGTGGGGCTGGTGCTTCCTCGCCATGCTTGTACCAGCAGGTAGTTTACATCTTAGAGTCACGCTTCACCACAAATAGGTAGTGTCACTGTATATTCTCACCGTGGCCTGGGTTTGCTCATTGTCTGTCTCACTCTTATCTTCTGTTTATCTAAGCCAGTAGGTAGCATGTAAGCAAGCACAGTGGATAAGCCATATTCCCACACAATGGACACACAGCTCTCACAGCTGTGAAACACGACACTCAGCTTTTCTGGGGAAAAGCCTACAGACGTCATTATGCTGAATGGAGCAATCATGGCAATGTTGCTTTGACTAACTTGCATTAAACTACTATGGGGGTAAGTGGGGACATGATTCATTGAGTGTTCCTCAGAATAATGTGGGAGACACAATGCAACAGTTCAATCATAAAGCCATGTGTTATTTGTCATTTCCTACGTCAGCACGTAAAGGCCACTCTGTTCATTTGTGTGTTTCACTATACAACATTTGTCCTTTGAAAAAATTACAAAGTGTGTGGTTTTTAATTTTTCCTTCCTGGGTGCACCAAGTAAACAAATTCAACTGGTGCTCCTCTGCTCATAACATAAGCACATGTCAGCAATTAATCACTTAGATAGAACATGGGAACTCCAGGCTCAGGGTCGAGTCGCCCTGGAAAAAGGGAACCACACCCCATGTGCCTGTATTTTTATTGCCACCATTTCCTTACTCATTTATTTATTACCATTTCTTTGTTTACAATGTTGATTTTTTTATTGCGCTGTTTATATGTTTGTCTGTTGGTGATGATGCCGTAAAGCAATAGCTGACTTTAACATGTGTTTTTAAACTGGAATGGGATGAGTAGAAGCAAAACATCTACCAAATAACTGTACTAGTAATTAGAAATTTTTTTTTTTTTTTACTTCAGTATTATTATTTTATTTAGCAGCTTTGCTTCCACTACAAGTATTATATATCTTCTTTCGAAATAAAATGAAATAGCAGAAGCTATATAGAAGATATCCCTTTCCATCTTAATGTTTTATTTCAAATGAAGTTCCAAAGGTTCTATTTGAAATATTGACAAATTATGACCCTTTATAAGCCTTTATAAGCCTTCAGCTTCTTATGAAACCGATTATGCCGTTTTAAGATATCATTATGAAAATATTCTAGATAAGTGATGTTAGAAGTGTTAAAAGAACAACATCTATAGAATAACAACATGTGTCAGTTTTTATATGTGACATAATTTGTCATCATCACACGATTCCTACTCTTCTTTGTACTTCATACCTGTATAAACATTTAGACTCAGAGTTGGCCCTAATGGTGATGCATGAGAATGGCTGTTGTCTCTTACATAAACCTCATACGTCAGTAGTATCCATGGGCTTTTGGGTGGTCTGGTTATCTGTGTGATGCTGTTCTGTGGACAGCTGTTTGATTTCTCTGTTTTGCTTGAGAGTTGGAAGTTTTTTGTTGAACACTTGCATGTACAGCAACAGGGACAGGAAAACATGTTAAATGATATATATATAATGTAATGTTAGCAATGTAGCATTAGCTTTAGTATTAGCATTATTATGCAAACAATTAGCCAATTTACATTCACCAAATTAAGACTTCTTAGAGGAGACTATAGACTAATTGCAGACAGAACACACACTAAGAATTGATAAACTTAACCAGGGCCACGTCAGAGGCTGTATAGTGACTAAAGCCCTGAAACACTCAGTGATCTTGCAGGTGCAGTACTAACGAAGTGTGCTGGAAATTTTCAGAGACCAACTAGACCCCGCAACTTTGCAAACAATCTTAACAATAGAATGACTGACTGAGGACTCAGGAAATAATAGAATAACAATAATAAAACCTAAAGTGCTCTCCCAAGTAATAGTATGTTAGAATAAGGTTTGTAGTCAGGAAGACTTAAATCTGTTCTGCCAAAGGTACTCTTTCTATAGGTGGACAAGTATCTTGTGTTTTCTCTGAACTAGTGCCATTATATTCATAGATCACTGTAAAATATCTCACTTCTGGCATATACCTATCTCATTCAGGGAAACAAGTAAGGACTCTCATCGTGTGTTGCTTTAAATGATTATAAAATAAGTAGAGTTAATAATGAAATATGCAGTTATACACAAATATCACAGCTGCATTTTAAGATCTTAAGATTGTTTTGTACTGTGCCATTAGTTCTGGTAAGTGTGTGGCAACTGCTACAGTCATGCACATTTTCCAACTTGTAGAAAATTCAGTGTTCAGTATTCCCCTCTCTTTCTCTCTCTTTCTTTCTTTCTTTCTTTCTTTCTTTCTTTCTTTCTTATCTGGTCTCATTATATCAGTTTCCTTTCTTCCTGTTCGTTTTGTGCCAACTGATTTATAGCCCCTCCAGAACCCCCTACCCCACGAAGCTTCAGTGGAACCCTGGGAGGAGCTGGCCACATATGGCACTGGTTATCATGTCCCCAGCCTGACACAGGAACCGCATCATACGGGTAGCAGAATGGAAAGAACTTCCAATCAGAATGGACTTACGGATCCACAGGATTGACCTCTCTTCCTGCCGGATGCCCAACCTACACAATCTGTAGCCCCCCTGTGAAGGGACAGAGGTGAACGTGGTCTGCTACCTGGGAAAAGGATAAAAAGCCATCAGTCATTCTCGGGGTATACGCTCCCTCTCCCCACTGAATACCTCTCTTGGGCTTTGGTCGTAGAACCGTCCTATTTACTGTGTGTTTACTTCTTACGATGTGTCTTGACCGTCTGGTTAATGATGCTAAGGTTGGCTGCAGGATGAAACAAGGTCACCTTTTTGCTAGCAGAACTGAATGAGTAATGGTGAGCAAATAAACCCATGAGTTTACTGTCACAAACAGATGGATGATCCCAAACACTGTGTGTCATCTACTAAATGTATACACATAGTCTATAGGCCCCAGAGGAAAAACACACATGAAAAGTATAGATTTACACCTCAGGAATTGGTTTCAATTAATAACATATACATCTCTCTCTCTCTCTCTCTCTATCTCTCTCTCTCTCTTTCCCTCTCTCTCTCTTTCTCTCTCTCTCACACACACACACGCACATTCTCACACTGTCTCTCTCTGTTTTGTTTGATGTACTGCTTTCACAACGGGAGACGTGCATTAGAGTAATCTGGCCTGTCCTGACAGATGTGCTTTGTCTATGTGGTGTCTGTGCTGTGCTGTGCTGATGTGTCCCTGTAGTGTATAGTTCTGATTCATGGGTGTCTCGGGCCTGCTGACGCAGTGTCCACATACGACGGACGTGTGGATGGATTGCGTAACACTGTGCCACAACACAGAATAACTTTTTCTCCCCCCTCAGCTTTGGTAAGCGCACTCCTCCTGAGTCGCTGAGTCATGTCTGACAGGAGGCCAAGAGGAAACAGGGGTGTTATTGTCCTCCGCACAGTCCTCAGAGTCAACCTTGGTGGGGAATCAGCAGTCATAAGGATGGGTCACTGGGTGTGTGTGTGTGTGTGTGTGTGTGTGTGTGTGTGTGTGTGTGTGTAGGGGATTTTTCTTTGCAACATTTTAGCTGTGCAATGATCATCATTTCTAAGACTTTCTAAATACTATGAACCCAAACTCCTTATTTGTCCATAGTAAGTATGACTTGACCAGTTCTTAGATATGAATACGGTAATATGTGCTGTAAACCACCAATGGCGCCCTTTGCTATTTTCATATTTATTGCTGAATAATAGATAAGGGTGAGTGTGATTTTTTTTTGCTAAATGGCACAAAGTAGCACAGCAATCCACAGTGGTTTGTTGAAGTGGAGCAGAGTAGAGCAGAGGACAACAACAGAGAGAGTTGTGATGTCAGCATGTACAAACTGATGTCTAACATCTCCGAGATGATTACAGGGAAGATCGGTGTCCATGCCGCGCGGGGACAAGAGCTGTTTACCATTTCTGTTCCAATGTGACACAGAACGCATGCTTCTGAAGAGTAATAGCTGTCCCGCTGGCGGAAATTACTTTTGAAAATTAAAATGGAGTTCCCCCAGATAGATAGAGACAATTGTTGTTTGTGTGTTAAAACAAATGTTTGCTATAACCTTAGGTCAAGTGAATTCATTTACTCTCCCACACATGACAGAAGAGACAACCAGAAAGAGAGAGGATTTTTGGCACTATTATTATTTGGACTTTTTTTCCAAGTAAACAAAAAGCCATGCTGATAACCATGTTTTAACAACAGCAACAATAAAATCTGTCTTGATGGATTAATTGTGTCCATGGGACAGCCACAGTGTTTTAATCTGTGTGTGGTATAGCTTGTATTGGATAGCCTTTGACCCTTGCCCTGCCACTTGCCCCTTTTATCCCATGAGGGACAATGGTGTGTGTGTGTGTGTGTGTGTGTTTTTTTTTTGTGGGTGTGTACATACACACATGCACACACGTTTCACACGTTCAGCATGCATGGAGCAGGCACAAGCACGTACCTCACGTCCAGTGCGGAGTCACATGTGAAACACAAACACGCATGACAAACAGATAGATAGATAGATAGATAGATAGATAGATAGATAGATAGATAGATAGATAGATAGATAGATAGATAGATAGATAGATAGATAAACAGACAGAGATAAATAGGTAGATAAATAGATAGATAGATTCCTCACCCCACTAACCTTTTTATTCAACAGGCTTTTAACAAGGTCGAAATGATGCACAGTGTCTTGAATTCACTGAGGAAGCAGCATTACTACATCAAACGGTGATTGATGAGATTAAAGGGAGAATTATACATATTGTGTCAACACTGCCTGCTTCAAAGGTATAATCACAATCTGCATGCTCCATGCCGCTATAATGAAAGTCATCTATCAATATCTGTATTGCAAAATGAACCTATTGTTTTGACTTCCAAGACAGAGCACTTGGACTGCAGACGCCCTCCATCTGCAGAAGTGTATACGCATAGTCAGATAGGGTAGTGCTTAAGAAAGTAAGCAAAGTACAGGGGCACTTTAAGGACATGGTGAAATCGTACCCTCTCACATCTACATACAGCACCAGGCCAACAGCACAGCAGTCTATGTGCCCATTCCAGGCCAAGGCCCTTGTGTTTTCATCTGCGAAAGTCATCACGGAAAAGAGCAGGGAAGGTCTCTCTTACAGGAGTGAGAGAAGAGAGAGAAGAAAAAAAGACAGAAAAAGAGAAAAGGAAAAGGAGAGAAAGAGACAGGGAAAGAGAAAAAAAGAGAGTGCGTGTATGTGTTTTTTTGTCTCAATTCGAGCGGATTTCAGGTAATCTTAAGAGCTTTGTACAGCCACTCGGGTGACTGGTGGTGTGTTATTTACAGTGGTTTCCAAGGAAGGACTGACGAAACAGGGAACACCAGCAGGAGAGAAATCCCTTGATCCATCACCATCAGCGACCCAGCCGCACGCTCGCAGCTCATGCTTGGCCACACGCCTGCTGGACAGTGCAGTCCGAAAACACAGTCTTGGAAGAAAGGGAAGAAAACTTGTAAAAAAAGGGCAGCTAATCTTTCAGCCTAACTCATTTCCTTTTACCTTGTGCCTGCGTGTAATTCTGTAATCTAGTCAAGGGACCTGTTTTATGAGACATGACATTTAAAAGCCACTTAATCAATTTCATATAATAAAACAGTAGATCTCAGTATGGATGGACTAAAATTGGCACATTTTTTGTTACACTTCAGAAGATTTAAAAGATTTAAGAAATTATTTAAAAACAGTACAAATTCAATCCTAATGAATTGAAGTAAGTCACTGGTTAGAGGTAATGTGATAGTCTTGTCAGTAGTAGGAAAGACCCTTAACACCTACAACAGGTGCTCACATCACTGTCACATCACAGACTCTCATTACTGTCAGCCGCAGTGTTGCTGTGGTGTGATGATTGGCACTGGGCAAACACACTCACACACACACACACACACACACACACACACACACACACACACACACACACACACCATTGACACGTTCAGCCGAGGCTCATCCCGGTTGCATCTGGAGTCACAGGAGTGTTCAGTCGATCGAACACATGTGTTGAGGTCATCACAACACAGACTCTCTCAATTAGCCCACCTATTTGGTTTAGCTCGGTTTTCCCAAAGCACAGACCTCCATCCTCGCCTCGACCCGCTTCAAAGCCCTCTACCCTAAACGGTCAGTTCACGGTTGCTCCCCTGAACCCCCTGAATCCTCAGAAAGCCATGTTGATCACGGCTGTCATCACGTCCCCCGGTGTCGCAGATAAACAACGAGGGAACCCGATGCCACGTCCTGCTTAGGAGCCTCATAACACATCCCTCTATCAGCTTGTTCTGAGCTCGGCGGTTCAGTGCATCTATCATGGCCTGGAGAGGCCTGTTTAGGATGATTGAGGGATGGAGCCTCCCTCCTTCCCTTCGCTTGCCCTCAGATTGACTAAAGGCTCTATAAAGTCTGCACATATAGATAGCCATCCCATAATTTATAAGAATTTATGAGATGACTGCCTTTTTTGGTGGTGTTTTTTTTTTTTTTGGGGGGGGGGGGGGGGGGGGCAGTAAAAAATGATGGGGTTTTTCCCTACTGTCAACTTCAGTACACAGAGCCACAGCCACAGAGAATGGGAGACATCTGTGCATGATTGTGCATTGTGTAGAGATACGTAGGATGGGTTCAATATGGGTTGAGGCCTTAATTTATTGTCAATTAAAAATACAGATGTATCTAATCTAATACAGACTACTAATACCTGGACTACTACAGTGATGCATGTGGCGACACTGTTTAGGTAGCGAAAGCTTTGTTTCAGGTTCTGAAGGATTGTGAAGGTTGTGAAACAACCTGGCGAAAATACTGATTGCGGAATGGACAGTGTGTGGGAGTTCTTTCTTTTCAACATATCACATTATTAAGGCTGGGTTGCCCAAGCACATGCATTGTGCTTGTGTGACACATTGATCTTACAATCTCACATCCTAACTCTTAATTGTTTTAAGAATAAAGGCCAAATTCACATTTAGACCTACACTGCAAGGCACTACTGCTTTATCAACATCCAACAGAGAATTGGAGACATCTGTGCATGATTGTGCATTGTGGAGAGATACGTAGGATGGGTTCAATATGGGTATTGTCAATTAGAGGTACAGATGTATCTAATCTAATACAGACAACTAATACTACTCCAGCACTACTGCACTGGTGCATGTGGGAGACAGTGTTTGAGTGGGTAGCAAAAGGGTAGTACAGGTAATGTACAAGTAGTGTTTAAAATATTAAATACTGAAAAAAAAAATATTTCGCTGACAGACACATACTGACATTCAGGTTACACTTGTACCTTGAGGTACACGCAAAGCTTGACACTATGAAAATTTAAACAAGCTTGAAATAACATGTTGCCTTTTTTCCATATCACATGTTACCAAGGGTGGGCTGCCCAAGCACATGGACTGTTTTTGTGTGACACATTGATCTTATAGCTTTAGATCCTAACTCTCAATTAGGCCAAATTCACAATTAGACATACAATGCAATACACTACTGTCTTATCATTCATTTCCCCACAGAACAAAACATCTCAGCCGGCTTATGTTTTTCATATTGATTTCTTTTTTTTCCAGAATTGTAATCAATCTTTGCTAATTCAAAACATGTCCCAGTATATCTCAATGGCAATGTCTGATGCTGGGGATTTCCCCACTGAAAACACACACTGTGGCTGTGGCTTTGTGTCTCCTCTTGCATGCAAAACGCCTTTGCCCCAGATTTACAGCCGGAGCTACAGGGAGAGGACATGTTGCTGGGTTCCACAGCGAGCTCCAAGAAGGAGCGTCAGAGTTTCTGTGTGCATGCACAGTGTTTAAGTGGTGCTGACAACACTGATATAAGTGGTGGGGGCGGTGTGCTTAGGCAAGGATGCCCATCGGGAGCCATTTTGATTATTGTGTTCAGTTTTCTGTGTCTCCATGGGCTGGTATGTGACAGTGGGTCTGCAGATTGCATTGCCAGCACTAATGCAAACTGATTCTGACTGGTTGAATTAACATGTTTTTGTTTTGAGGGAGGTTTCTAAAATTTCGATGGATATTCACATTAGAAAGTGACAAACCCTCTCATGCTGTGTCCAATACTCTGTCTCTTTACTGCGTCCTACAGTTAGTTAGTTTTATACTGGACTTTTAGTAGCAAAGGTTTCTGGTTTGTTGATAAAACTAATGTCCATCTTTTATTATTTTCTAAATGACATGACAATGACCTTGTCAATTTTTAAGGAAGTTCGCAGGTCATTAAAGTCTGCATTTTATGCTATTCATTTCCTGTGGTTGGTCCCTGAAGTAAATGAGACACTCAGCTTATCCATCTTATCTTTTTAACAAAACCACTCATGACTTAATAAGTTCATCCATCAAACCACAAGCACACTATCGTCATAAAATAATAACAATTAAGTGTTTGTATCAAGGGAATTATAATGACGATCATATCCAATGTTAGATCGGTAATTAAATGTCCGAGAACAATGTGGGAAGGAGGAAGTGGAGATAGGATGTGACAGGTTCCTTATACCATGCAGTTTGGAAGTGCTTTGATCCAGCCCCCTCTCTCCATCAGCCACTGTCTGAGAGAGGATCACTCCATTCGGGGAAAGTGATTTGGACAGGTCTTGACCTCAGTGGGGCCCTTTCCACTGATCCCCACTTGGCCCGGCTGCTTTGAAGTTGAAGTTGCCCGACCACTTTTTTTTTTTTACATCTCAATTTATCCTCCTTTTCCCTGACTGTCCACCATTACAGACTGCTGGTTCTAGAATCTTCTGTACTAACTCTTGCAGGCTTTTTTTTTTACATTTTAATTTATCCGTCTTTTCCCTGACTGTCCACCGTTCCAGACTGCTGGTTCTAGAATCTTCTGTCCTGACTGTCGCCGGCCAGGCAAGGCCAGGCCAGGCCAGTCCTGCCCTGTCCTTCCTCTCCCCTCCCCTCCTCTCTGCGGCCTCGTGGGAACAGCTCGTTAGCTCTGCACGGCGATGTCGTAGGACGCGACGGTGGCAGGAGTGGCCCCAGGAGTAAGTGCGCCTCTTCAAAGCGAGACTCGCCGCGGGAGGCCTCTGACTAAGCCGTGGCTGGGAGGCACCGGGGTGCGTCAGTTTTTTATATGTGCTGAACGCCCGGCTACATCTGTTTGCAAGCAGCAGTGATGACGCTGTTGTTAGCTTTACGCAGCAGCTACATCTGTTTACACTAGGGGTCAAGTTAGCGCTTCCCTGCTCTCTGGCTTTGATTTTTGACTATTGGGGTAATATGACCTTGGAGCACCTATACTGTCACACACCTACAGGGATATGCACACACACACACACACACACACACACACACACAGATTTTCTTGCTTGCTTACGAACTAAACATATTCGTAACATATAACTATATATATATAATTTGTACCACTTTTTTTGTTGTTATGTGTTACAGTGCATCTACCTTATTAGGTACATTGGTACAGCCTGTGTAATATCATGTACTAGTGTTGTACTTACATAATGAATTTTGTCACAAAAACTACAAACAGTAAAACTGTAAAATAAAGTGTTACCACAAGCTACAATCATAAGACACTGTATTGTTGAAGGAGTTCATGTGACAAAAGCAATGGACAAGAGGATAGTGCTAACAAGCAGTCTCATCCCAGAGCCATGGCAATCTATCTCACAAGTCAGGGTTTGGTTGAAACTGTAATACCTCCCTCCTCCCTACCACCACCACTGGACTTTCTCTCCCTTTATTACAGGACTGCTGGGGCAATAAAATGGCCGTGCCCTTGAGCACACTCTTTTAAGGTGAGGGTCTCCTCTGACTCCCACAGTGATGCCCACAGGCAAGATGGGACAATTTGTTGGCCTGTTCAGCAATAACAGCATCAAATAACCTCTCTCTGATGATCAAAAGAAGGCAAAAGACACCCTCCACACAGAGACAACACATTGGTCAATGTTTGTACACTTACACAGAACCATACAAACTGTTAAAATACTTTCCCCCCGATATTTCTTAAATTGAAAGGTCATCTTGCTTATATACGGTACGTACAGCCAATTCTCAATACTACATTCAGCTATCACCCAAATTATATATAAAACCAAACATACAGTTAGCCAGACAGTATCATGAAGACAACTATGACAGAAAGGCATGGCATGCAGTATTTTCTGATTACTATTAGGATGTACTAGGATGTGTAAAGATATCAGTGACTGGACCCAGAACATTCATATGCTGTTGCCCCATATCCCTCTGCAGGCGTTTGTAACCTCCTGACTAGTGAAGTGATAAAGATATAAAGCATTTCCCCTTTTAAAAAAATGTTCCAGAGTTGCCTGTGAACATTCTGTTCATATTGAGTTGTCTATAAAATGAGTGTTTGATTATGACTACATCCTGCTGGTATTCCTACAGTGTATGTGGCCTGTAAGTTTGACGTCAATATCAGGCTAACAAGGTATGTTTACTAAGGTGGTAGTGTGTTTTACTGGCACTGACGTGTTTATGGTTTATGGAAGAGAATGCATTATTGACTATACAGGGACAAAACTATTATTTCATTTCACAGTTTTTCCGAATGTCCAGCCGGCTGTCCCCCTGACAGTGCATGTGTGCCAATGCAAATACGTTAGCGATTGCACAAGGAGGAAGCATTCACCTCATCCCTCACACTGTGACTCTGGGACCATCAGGGGTTCTTCTGTTGGTTTAGGCAAACGTGTAAATCCCTGTGTGTTGGGCATGGTCCCGGCTGAATGTTACGAGTACACATAATTAGATGTTTGCTGGAGTTCCAAGACTTTTGACACAGTGTTGATTTGGCAGCAACCATCACAAATCATTGCACATCTTTGGTTTGTTGTCTTCCATGCTAAGTTAACGCTGTATGCAACATATGAAAGATATCTTAAATAAGACAAACTCTGTGTTTAAAAATTGCATTCACACACTAGTATTCTGTTTTTTGAGATCTGATACTTGCAACTTGTGTATGCTTTGGGATTACCATGTTCATCAAAAGCATTCACACCCAGACATCTACAAAAGGAAAGTAAAATCTTTAATACCTGTTCTGTTCTAGACAAAAATATCTAGAACTTTTCAATCAGACATCTACACAGTTAGGCCCTATCAGACATTAAGCCTCACACCTCTTGCAGTGTTTGTTTCTGGCAGGCTAAAGCATCAGGTGTCTAAGAGAATTCCCCTTGAAAAGTAATGGTAAACAAGTGCAACTGCCACATGGTTCAATCCCACAGTTCGTCAAGGAGATAACACAAGGGTCGTATCCTTTTGAGTGCTCTTTGGTCACAGTATCTAAATCAGCCCCGATAATAACTGCATTAGCTTCAGCGACCTGGTGGGTTATCTTTCCTGAATGTACCAGAACGGATGTGTTCAAATAAGGGCATGTGTGTGGGTGGCAACCCCTGTGATCATATCTGTGTGCTGATACCCAAGATGGCTGCCCCCTGTCATCACATTTCAGGTGTTTTCTCCTGAGGGACCAGAGATTGTAGACAGAGTATAAGGGTCTAAACATACTGAATGTGATGGGAGCTTGTGATGTTTGAGAAGGTTTCCCTTTCCTGTAAGTGAAAAAGGTCAGTTAATCTGGTAATTCTGGTAACACCTAAGCACAGGTTTTGTGTACAGGGTTCAGATCCTGGCCTTTTAAAAGTACCTTTAAACAGTTTCAATATTTATCACAACAGAATAAATACATTTGAATTTCAGTGAACAATATAACCACCATTCTACAATTGCGACTGTGAAAAGAACAAAACTTACTTGGAAATATTTGCATAATGCTGTCTGAGTAGCTAAGCCTGCAAAGGAATATTTACCTACTGTGAATTGATTTCCTGACACCAGTCATGTCGCCTGAAGAGTCAAGCAGGCCCAAAAAATGCAGCCACAGTGAAGCAATGGAACCGCAGTTCAGTTAACCAGTACACAACATCACCCCATTCAAAGTGAATGAGAAGCATCTCTGTTCAAGCTTGGAGTAATACAGCCACTCTCAATAAAGCTTAAATAGAGTGAATCTAACTTGGTTCCATAAAAGCAGTTGGTCTTCTGCTCTCAGTGGGTTTGGTGGTTAGTTTGTTCAACTTTGTTCAGTTGCCAGTTTTTAAGTGCATACTTATTGTCATATTTGATCATTGTACCATAATTTTATTTTGAAATTTGGTTAAATAATGTAGTTAAAAGGACGCTTTTATGACAAGTCCGTTCTCTGAAGAGAAAGAACAACACTTGTAAGAGATTGGATGTGTTACAAAAAACACACTGCTTGCATCCTTTTGTCCTTGGGCCCTCTCTTGTTTGTTAGCACTGGGACGGCTAACATCTGCAGGCCAAGTGCAGTGACTGGTGACTGTGCGTCTCTATGGGCTCAGCAGTTATTATATCACTCAGTTTGTCCTCCCAAGAAAAATAAATGGATGTTTTGGTGGGGCGAATGGGCAAGAGCCTTGCATTCATGATGAGTGCCTTATTCACTTAAAACACAGAAAAAAAGAGGCCATGAGATGACGAAGAACCAAGGCAACAGCACACCACACACTGACAGTCAATTCCCTGCACAGCTTTGCCCTTTGCTAAATCGCATGGATAAATAAAGTAATTCACAATGGCAGCCCTAATGGGCCAAACGGTTTGTTTTGGATAGCCTCTTGTAACATTTTATTTTCCTATAATTTGTTTATATGAAGTAACCATTTAACACACTAACAGACTCTGTCAGTTAGAGTTCACAACTACCTGCCAAGTATCTGAAAAGCATTACCTATTGATCACCTTACTTGAATTATCCCACTATTAAAAAAATGCACATTTTGTGCACAGTAAATGTAAAGCTTACTTCATGTGTAGCTATCAACAGTGTTAGCAACAGCAAGACTATAACTAAAAAATGGGATGAAATTTTCTTTCTATGGCTATCGTTATAGTTTTTATAACTTATGTTCAAAAACATATTAAACAGTATATAAATCATGTAAAAGTTGTTAAAATGATAAATAAATAAGTTTGTCAGTACACACTCTCGGCTTAAAACGTATTCTTTCCAGGTATCACTCGAACGAGTAAAAGTGGTCTTGATGCATACATTCTTGGCTTAAATTTTCCCTTTCCCCCTTTTTTTTTCAACCATGCCACAAGTGGTCATTACCATGTAATTCCTAGACACCAGCAGGACAAACAGACCGTCAGAAGACAAATCGCTGCTGAAATTCTCTGCGCCCAGCTGTTCGTGTTGGTCAATGACAAGGTAAACAGTATGGGAGCAGGGTAGGCCTGTGGCCCTCTCCCGTTCTCAAGTCAAGGGTCACCCTCGCCTCTGAGAGCGGGGGAGGGGACAAGGTACTCTGCCTGCTCAGTAGAGAGGGGGGGAGCACAGAGTCACAGCTATTTGACGCCATGGCCAGGGGCACTAACGTCATCAGGAATGTATATAGATGGAACATTAACTAATACAGTCATGAGAAACTGTGACTGGAACTGTGTTCTGTGCACACCTTCATTTTGGTTAGGAAAAGAATTAAACGTCTGTGAGAAACAATATCTAGAGCCTAATAGCCATTCTGCTTATTACCTGACATAACCTTCACCTTTCAATCATCTAGGCCAAAACATGCCAAGTAGGACAAAAACAAGTAAATGACTTCAAACCTGCGAACAAAACTGAGCTTTCATTAAGGATACAAACTATGCTGCAGTCTCCATGGTGATAAGGTTATGGCAGGGCATTTAAAAAACTTCTCTTCAGACTAATCTCGCACTAAGACTGACACATTTATTATCACATCACATAGTGATAAAATGAATCCTCATTTGTTGTTATTGTGCTTCACCAGCAAGAAACTTGGAAGAACTCCAGGATAATTCTCACTCTCATTACACGCGGAATGCCTGTGGTCCAACATCCTAACGAGCCCTTAAACATATAAGCCTCTCCACCCAAAAAAGCAATTCCCATCTTGATTGGATTTCAAGTGTTTTCCAATGCCTTTATCCTCCTTTGCCTTTGGCCATTCATTATATTAGAGCAATGTTAAAAATCTCTTGAGTGACCAAACTATAAACCACACATAAATTACTCACTAAACATCTCTCCTTTATATAATGGTCCAATTAGTAAGCACAGAGGAAATATCAATTGTTGTGATTACTCCGAATGGGGAACCTGCTGATTTGAACGCAAACAGTTGAATCCTGTAAATAAGTTGTCAGATCATAAATAGTATGCATTTAAATTTAAATTGAGTAACTCTGTTGTTATCGATGCAAAACTTACTGGCTGTTGACAGTTTTGTGGTGAATGTGGTCAATCAAGCCTGAAAAGTGATATGGAAGGGGGACATTTTAATTTGGGATATGCTGCAGAATTAAGCACACAGTCTCTACACTGTTATGTAGGTATTTTCTTACCAAACAGAAACTCATATGCAAGGGCTCTTCAGACGTTTTTTTTTTCTCTACTATTCGCATCACAGAGAATGGCCATGGATCTAAATAGTAGGTCTGCCCTCTGTTGGTGAGTGTACTGTATGTCACTTACACATCTGATTTTGTTCCTCTGCAAAATATGCTGACTGTTCCCACCCTGTGCTGACACCAGTGACGATTTTAAACTCTTTTTAGTGGTGCTTAAGCAACCCTACATTTGAACTTAGCCCCCCCCTTAAAAAATAAAGACACCATCATTATATATATAAACATTGTACTTAACATGGAGCACCACTGTCAGCACTGGGGGCTAAGCACCCCTAAAGGTCAGATCCTAGAATCGGCCCCAGGCTAACAAGATGACCTGAGAGGGAAAACCGCAGGACACAACATGATTAATCACATAACACAGTCATATCCTACTCAACCTGTGACAAAGTGTAGTTTTTTCAGGGTTTTTTTTTCTTTTTCGGACGCCTCACCACTTTTAAACAAATGTTACTTTTACGACCCAATAGCATGTTGAGAATGCTGGTAGTGGTCTGCTGTGGTGCGTGGCCTATGCTCTGTGTTATTACAGAACCACTAATCTCACAGCAGCACTTTGAATTAGTGGCCGAGATTATCTTACCTGGACTCGCTGGGCGATAAATCACACACACAGCGTCTGACCTCTTATCAGGCTCTGTTTTCTTAGGTTTAGGTGTGACAGTATGGGAATACCGTAGTCTGCCATAAATCCCTGAGAACCATCCAACATATTTTTTGTCAGGATTTGTGGAAGAACCCACACTTTCTGTTTGACGTAACATTTGGCTGTTAGTATTTAACTCCCACTGATTTGTCAACCTCTGAAGGTAATACTGGTAACCTCTCATGTTGATATAAATCTTTATATGCTTTAACTTCAACAAGTAAAATAAGTGTAGTGTAATAGTGTATTAACTGTAGTGATGACTAAAAAAAGCTTAATTTCATTGATACATGTAACACCAGGCTGATAAATATCAGTGTGTGTGAGATATGACTCCGTTTCATTTTAGATGGTGTAAGATTTTGACCTTGCAGACGTTTGTCTGGTTAGGGAGTATGTTTAAAACACTATTTGTGTAAGAACTACATGCCCTCTTTCAGGCTATCATGACTGTGCAGGACTGTAGCACTTCACTTTAGGCCCTATACAGGAGCAGTCTCTCTTGCCCCTCCTTCCTTTCTATATTTCTCATTCATGTTGCTTGCTACACTCTCATAAAATAAGGTACATTTAGGGGTTATAGGAATTGTACTTTTAGCGGTACAAAGATTGTCACACCAACAGTACCCTCAAAGGCACATAACTGTACCTTTTAACCACTGTTTTTCAGCTAGTTTGTACCTTTTCCAGAGCTGAAGAGGTACTTATCAGCACCTCAAGATCCAAATATTAGCCTTTGGGGGTATACTAATGCTGACTGTACTTTAATATACACATTTCTACCTATACTGTCACATTATTCCTGAGAGTGTAGGGCCCGTTCTGCCATTGGGCCTGTGCCAGGCCAGTCAACATTATGGATTTTAGAGGGGTGTGACAGAGACAGTGTACAGTGTCATGTCTCTGATAGAGAGAGTGGGGGAGGGGGGGAGAGGGTAAGACAGACAAAATGAGAAAGAGACAGAGACAAAGAGTCAGAGAGAGAAAGGGGGTGGGGAGGGGGGTGGATGCACAGAGCATGTTTCAACATGAACGTGACATAAGCTGAAGGAAAAGCTGCACCACACTCCCATACTCCCATACTCTACTCCTGGTGCCTTTCTGCACATTGATTACTCAACGGTAGGCAGAAGACTGAGAGATGTTTTTTGTGTGTGTGTGTGTGTGTGTGTGTGTGTGTGTGTGTGTGTGTGTGTGTGTGTGTGTGTGTGTGTGTGTGTGCATGTGTGTGTATGTGTGTGTCTAACTGGACTGATGTCAACCTACAGTGGTCTCAAGCAGGAGCAACTGACACTGCCCCTTTGGATACTATAATAACAGATAGAAACATTACTGTAAGCGCAATGATACTGGATGATGATCCACAATACACGCTCATTCCAGCATAAAACCGTGCTTCCCTGCTGTCAATCAAATATTATCAGTGCTAGAAACACTGGACTGGACTGACACTCTAGGGAAAACTAGCTTGCAATTCTCCAGCAAACCATTATGTCTCCCACACTTTTTTTTAAAATGTCCCAATTGAGGAGGATATTCAGATTTTTACAAAAAGGAGTAGACTCCAAATATTACCAACTTGGTTTAGTCTGTCAGTCTGGTACCCTAACTCCTTTTGTATTCACCATGGTCAAGATCAACTAGTTAAATCTGTGTACTGAATCATGTACTGAATGGCTGCACTTTCTATAATGAGCTGTATATATCCAGTCATGATAAGATTGTGGACATCTTACTAAAACAACTATCATCTGTTTTTCTGTTCTTCAGTAACAGTCTATACACAATGTGTTGTCAAACCTCAGATGTTTGCTTTGCATCATGTATTTGTATTTTCTCATATGAATACCAGTAGATTCAATTTAATCAACATTGACGAGACCAATAGAAATGTTTTTATTCAGGAAGTAGGCTGCTTTTTTGACTGTTTTTTGGGAAGAAGCCTAATTAGGAAAGCTTGTTAAGTGTCAACATCTTGTGCAACATGTCAGTGATCTTGGTTATAACCGCCAGTATTTTGTGCTCATTTTGGCCCTCTGGGCCATTTGCACAGGCCTGTTACTGGGGCTAAGGATGGTTGGCTTTAGCAAATGCAAAACATCTAGCTAAGTATTGCTCAATATCATCCATAATTGTAAGCTGTCATATTTGGAGAAGGTACTGTGTGTATCCATAAGAGCATATGAACTTTTTTGCTATGGACTGCTACATTGATCAATGTTGTGGTCATTTAACTGAATCACGCCAGAGCAACCTTTGCAACTGCCAAATTTGTGTCCTTGTGTAATTTATTGTGAATTGTGAACACAAAGTGTGTGTGTGTGTGTGTGTGTGTGTGTGTGTGTGTGTGTGTGTGTGTGTGTGTGTGTGTGTGTGTGTGTGTATGTGTGTGTTTGTGTGTGTTTGTGTGTGTGTGTGTTTGTGTGTGTGTGTATATGTATATGTGTATGTGTTTGTGTGTGTGTGTGTGCACAACCTCACGTCGTCTCTGACTAACCCTCTTCTCTCCAGCCACCCCTCCACCCTGCCAGCTCCAGTATCAATACTGACAGGCTGAACCTCTACAGTGCTTCCTGATAGAAACCCCCACAGATGGTGACTCAGTACAGACATGTATCTCACCTATATTGGCTCATTGCTGTCTTTGGCACAATTTCAAACAGGAACTCTGTCTGGGTACGTGAGCAAGCTGATGCATCTAATACCAAGTCCATGAGGTTAACTAAACTACTTGAACATACAGTAACTATGATCTCAGACTCCCGAGATTTAAGTGTTCAGACTGTGGTTGAAAAAATCTCAATTTACAGGGCTGAGCAGCTGTTTATTATTTGTGCTTAACCCAGCATGCACAAACCTCAGTGGTACAACAGTTTTACCCCTACATACTGCATCTGATATTGTTGAAAGACACCTTGAGATGTAACTGGTACATATAGGAGCGCATGAAAGCATGCATAGGTCACGCGACTGATGACAGATGTCATGAAATGAGTCCTGAGTCACGAAATGTCTCTGGCGTCGTATTTACGGTAAAACAGAGGCTCAGAGGGTCACAGTTAAACGGCCAAACTCGCTGTAAAACCAAATGTGGAGAAAAAAAGTAAACCAAGAACAGACGTAATACATGACAGGACTAAGAGTGAAAGGAGGGAGCCTAAGGATGCAGAGTTTGATTTATGAGCTCCTCTTTAACACAAGCACTGTTCCTGTCCTGTCTGAGAACATGTCATGTCCAGCATTCTTTTTTTTCTTTCTTTCTTTCTTTCTTTTTTGCCGCTTTGAAGACCCTCCGTTGCGCTCTCCATTTTTCAGTGGCAGCAAACTATTGATTTAATTTGGCCCAAGCGCCTGTCATTACCCAGGGGTCACCTTCACTGCATTTTGCAGATGTTACTGCTACTAATGAATGGCCCGGCTGGTTTTTATGAGGTTAAAGTTGAGCTCTCTTCACGGAGAGTTAGGTCAGGCTGAACCTATTGAAGGTGGTCTGGTAACGTCTCCGCCCATTCAGAGTTACCTTGACCCAGTGTTGCCATGAGCATTTAGGGGATAGAGGTGGATTTCAGTACAGGCCGTGCAGGAGGTAGTAAGTTATGGCCCAGTGCTGAAAGAGTCATCTATTGACTTTTTTTTCTTTCTTTCTTTCTTTTTTTTTTTTTGCTCCACGTGAGCAAGACAGCTGGCTATTGAGTGGCCTCATTGACAAAGCTATCATAATCACAGCCTTGTTCCTAAGGACACCAGATGCTTTGTGTGTGTGTGTGTGTGTGAACAAAAAAAAATTCAGATGGCCCAAGAGTAATTTTTTTGGGGGGTGGCTCATAACGCATGTGTCTTTTAACATTATGGTTCCTCTGAATGCTGAGCAGTTGCTACATGGTACTATTTCCTTTGATTCAGTGACGCACCTTCAGTGAAACATGACAGACACAGTTTGTGGTAGCAGCTTTTAACCATTAACGCATTGTCCAAACTGGCATGTTCCCAGGACTGACTCTCATGTCTTGGCATGGCAGTGGGCGAAAACCTTGAGCAAGCAGATTTCATTGTTAATTTCACATCACTGTAAAAACATGCACGAACCACCACCGAGCTTTGGGCTGTGAGACCATTCAGGTAGTCCTTTTATTGCCTCAGTGCTCCTGTGTGCTGGAAACCAGATTCTGTAAATATTTTCTGCATGGCTGGATGGCTTTGATCTTACTGCCCACCATACTGGATTTCCACTTGGCACTGAAACTCTTCAGATTTGCCCATAATGGATGGTAGTTAGTGGTCACCCCCCACACCGCCCCCCCACCTAAGTGTGTGGCAGTGCAGAGGGATGAATCATGTTCCTGAGCCAATTTACTGGTGTGATTGCAGTTTATATGAGACCGGACCACAGGCAGGAAATAAGCCCTTCTCAAGATCTGTTTCATCTATGACCTGAAAGGTTCAGCTTGTGGGTAGCATTACAAGATCAACTTTGCAGATTATGCTGAGGTCTGAGGTGTGTGATGATAATATTTGACTGCTGATGATTTCTGTTGGTGACATGATTTCAATTAGAATTTTTCTACACTTTGACTGATTGAAAGTGATTAATATTGATGATGATCTATTGACAGGACTTTAAAGCCCATGTAACAAACTGTGCCTTCTTTCTCTGAGTTGACTGAAGTCAGTTGATTTAGTTAGGTTATGTCAGGGAGGGGAGTCAGAAACAAGACTGTGTTCTGAATTCCAGTTTTTCTTTTCTAGTTGCACATTTCGGTAAAAATGTAAATATCAAAGATGCAAAGTATGTGTTATATGTTGTAGGTTATTTTCTACGGGCTCTTAAATAGTTCCTAAAAGCATTTGGGAAAATGTTTTTGGAATACAAATCTAATTTAAAGAATTTCACTATAGGCACGCAAAACAAGTCCATATTTGTGTGTGCATATTTTTAATATACATTTGTGTATGTGTGCATTTGTGCATGTATACACTATATATCTTCAGATAAGGCCTAACAACATATAACTGTTCACCTGTCATGGTTCACATGAATTGCAGCTCACGCTCAGTGTAAGAATCACTTGTTCTCCAGGGCTACGGTACACAATCACAGTGTTGTGCTTGAGGTAGCTGTGCAGATGGTCATAGCTGATCCTGTGTTGCCTGCACTCTCCACCTACTACCTACCTGGCCCATCTCTGCAAGCACTTTGGCCAGGTGCTTCACATCCTGACGGATGGTGGCAGTCAATCTCTCCTCTCCCAGTCCCAATGTTTAAGACCCTGATTCATTGAAGGCCTTGCCTTTTGGCCCCAGTGCTACCTGCAGTAAACCAGTAATCTTCATATCCACACACTTCTCAAAATACATGTTCGGACACGCAGCTTCCTGTGAAAGGAAGAATAGTGTTGACACACAATTCTGCATCCCGAGTTGTATTGATACTGTACACAGTATCGGTGAGTCCTGCCTTGAGACTCTAAACTGCAGGACAAAACTAGTCTTGGCAGTTGTACGCAATGGCATGGATCCCTGTGTTGAAACTTTTTTTTTAGGACTTACTGGCATGTTTGAAAGGGAATTTGTTTCCAGTTGACTCAGTTTCCAGTTAACAGTAATTCAGCAGAAACAGACTCAAACTGATATACGGGTTGTGTTTGTTCTGGTTTTGGACACCATCTGGGGACCCATCTTCAAGTACTCTATGAGAAGCGCTTAGCCTTCGCTCTGAGCCCCTAAGCTGGAGGAAACCACAGTGGATGAAGTGCCACTAAAAACTCAACATAAAGTGCATACACAGATTTGTCTTCAAGGCCTCCTGGTGAATAGAAATTGGAGGTGTAAAAACCACATAACCACTGTACAATTTTTAACTTTACATCACCAAAAATCCCACTGCTTAGCAGAAAGTAATACTTCCTTGGCTGAAACTTTATCCTGGTTAAGATCTTTTGACCTAAACGTAGTGAAAGAATATCTACTGTATATGCCGTTATTATACAGAGTAAACCTCTGCAAACTATAAAACCTTGTTGTATGACACAGTGTTAGTGTCATTTATTTAATTTTTGGTACCTAAATAATAAATCTTGTGTTAAATTTAACCTGATAGCAATATGGCTTGATTTTGGTTAGTGAATGTTTGATTCATTCAGTTGAAGCATTTTTTTTTAACTTACTTTCTTACTTTCGCACTGTGTCTTTTTTACTATGGGAAATGTGGCCTTTAGGGCCTCAGTTCTCATCCTTTGGCATACAGAGTGGTGCAAGACTAGATGAAAGGGAAGAGGGCTGTGAGACACTACACTATAAACATTAGATTTATGCAGTGGCCTTCACTGGGTCACTGTCTCATAGCATCAGCCTTCAGGAATTATTCATTTCTCTCTGTCTCTGTCCCTGTCCCTCTCTCTCTCTCTCTCTCTCTCTCTCTCTGTTAAGATGCTTATAGAGATAGGCCAGTCTAACATCTTAATCAGAGAGGCTCATAGAGGTAAAAGGCTCTCTCTCGTTCTCTCTGTCACGCACGCGCGCACACACACACACACACACACAAACACACACACACACACACACACACACACACACACACACACACACACACACACACACACACACACACACACACACACACATTGTGTGATGTCTAGCCATGTTGGTTAACAGCTGCTCTTCTTATTCTTTTCTACTCCGGACTACATCACTGAAAAGGACTGAAGCGTTCTTCATCTCTGCCATTCTGGTTAATTTCAGGGTAGCAAAATGGCCAAAATAAGACAAGCTTTTCTCTCTGAGCTCAGAAGAAAGACAGCAGAAACAGGTGGTGAACTTAACCTGACATTAATGTTTTATGAATATGACCCCTTGTTTTAATGATACATGTAATGTGAGGTTTTGCTCTTAAACTGCTTTTCAACAGGTGTTCAAAATGGCTCACTCACACAAAGAGGAACTTCAGAAGATGCCCTATCTTTCCTTTCTGTCTCTACACCAGTGCAAATGGACACAGTGCAAGTATGGATCTCAGTAAAACACAGCAAAGTAAATATGTATAAATGTTTACATTAATTGTAGTAAATTAAATTAAATTATAGTATTAAACTGAACACGTCATACCTGCATAATCACCACTGGACGTGTTTCAAACAGACTTATGTTTCTGAATGGTCCATTTCTGTTCATTGCAGTGATTTACTGCAGATAAGTAGGACCACCTGTGGGTATCACAGCTCTTTTCTCAAACAGAGGACAATATGGAACCCTGACCAGGTGATAAATTCTACTTAAGGGAATTATGGTCCCTCTCAGCACCCATACTTCAACGCCAGTCAGATGGACACACCTGGACCTAATTCGACAAGCCAAACTAATCACACACCTGTGTAGTGTATCTGTAGCCTTTGTGTTTATAGTGCTTCAGCCACAAATATTAGATGGGGCTGATAGAGAATCACTTTGGATGATAGCTTCTATCTATCCAGCTGTTTTTTAACTAAACAGACACTGGGTCACTAGTTCTGCATTTCTATTGTTTGCCATTTTATGGCCTCAATAAATAGTTAAAATATAAACTATGAGGGTGGTCCACCAAACAATGACCAGTTCGCTGTAACATTGGAACACAATAAAAATTAGGTTAAAATAGAGTTAGAGTTTATGTGTAACCTGAGAGGAACTGCTTGCATCTCTCTCTCTCTCTCTCTCTCTCTCTCTCTCTATCTCTCTCTCTCTCTCTCTCTCTCTCTCTGTGTGTGTGTGTGTGTGTGTGTGTGTGCTTGTGACCAAATGACCACCCATGGTGCCCTTTGCGATCCTGTCACTAAAAGGAGGCTCCTGGAGCTCTTGCACAAACACAGGCCTGACATGGCCTCCTCTCCCCCCACTTCCACATTGCATCTATCTAGTGCAGTATGGTCTGTCATCAACTATGTCATGCAATGCACAAAATAGAAGAGAGAGAGGGAGTGAAAGAGAGATAGACAGATAGATAGATAGATAGATAGATAGATAGATAGAGAGAGAGAGAGAGAGAGAGAGAGAGAGAGAGAGAGAGAGAGAGAGAGAGAGAGGTATGTAACTCTATTCATATTTAAGGATGAATCACAGCTGGATTGCTGTTTAATGTGTCTGAGGTCAGTTGAAGTTTTGCTGGTCACACACACCCACCATTCCACCCAACCACCCAGACCCACACCCACAAACTCACACATCCATGTGGATGTACTAACTTTTATATGCATGCGCACCCGCACCCGCATACACACACACACACACAGAAAGACTTTCGCCGCCGTAGCATTGTCCAATCAGTGGACGGTGAGGATGTGACGCTCATGTGAACTCCGCCGGGTTGGTGAATGAGACTTAGCTCTCATAATTTGCACATAATTACTGTCACACAGACGCCTCATCTGTCCCGTTTCCCCACCCTAACCATATATCCCCTGCCCCCTCCCCAAACACACATACACCCTCCTCAGCCACTTCCATAGCCGCGATTCTACAATCATGCAAGGGCGAGCCAGGCCTATCTCAAGGCTACCTGATGCTTGTAGCATGGGGCTTTCCGTATTGACCTAAAAGTCCAGTTGGTTTTGTATTATTGTGACCATGATCCAACAATTTGCCCTCCTCTCCCTGTTTCTTATTATTATGATTTAGACCTTCATTATTACAATTATTATCAATCCATCTACTGAATGATAGTGCTCTGAGGCCTTGCACTTCCCCTCTTGACCCAAAATAAAAGATTCCCCCAGATTGATTTGCAGCACGCTGTCCCACATGACCTCTGCATTAAGCCCAAACATGGCTGCAATTCTGGAAACCCACGGCATTTCCGTTTAATTGCCAGTAATTGGTCCTCAGCTCTCCCTCTCCCTCTCTCTCTTACTCTCTCCACATGCGAGACAGTCCCGCAGCATCTCCCACAGCCAAGTGAGACCACCCCTGCCTTCATCTGAAGCTCCTACAGTACTCGCTGACACACATATTCATTCCCTCGCCCTCTCTGGATGTGGCTCTGGATGGCTGTGAACGGAACATAGTTCACAAGGCTTGAGTTTAATGGCTTGTTTGGGCCCTGGGCCTGGGAGATCTGCTGTCCTCCAGGGCACTGCTGGCAGTACGTTTGGTGTGGTGAAGTGCTTTATGTCCTCCTCTGTGCCTGTGCCCAGGCTGAGTCAGCAGAGAGAGGAGGCAGCAGCATTCAGTGGGTGGGTGACAGGGCATAATGTCGGGCCGTAATGTGGCATTTGAACAAAACAGACAAATCCACCATATTTCTCTTGTCAGGCTTCGAGTTACAAATCATCATCACTGTCTACAGTGGTGGAAATAAAGTTATGGGCAATAAAATATTATACAGTGACTGTTCTTTTGTAGGGGTCAGCCCTCCATCAGTTAAATCATAAATGCAGACTCTGTGTAAAAGCCAGACAGCAGTTGCGTATTGATGAAAAGAGTAACATTACACAGTGCAAATGCAATGCCTTTTACAAAGGAGACTATTGAATGTCGGGTATTGACTGACTACCACATCAAATGCATTTTACTGGATGTGCTAGTATGTCATATTTTCATTTTGACATGATGGAAGGAATATAGTTTATTTTATTTTAGGATTTAACAATATCTAAGTGTGATGCTTTGGACAGTGCCCATGACTCCCATGCTTAAAATTCATTTGAATATATTAGGTGTATTTCTATTCTGTTGAAAGAAAATACAAGTCTGTGCAAGTTTCCCTCTAATGTGTTAGCCAATTAAAGAGGAGGAGCTTGTCCTCACACCTCCTGTCTAAGGGAGTTGTGGAGAACAGCTGGCAGATATGACGGACGTTTACAAAATTGAAATAAATGTGACTTTATGCAAATTACTCTGCTTTTATCAACATAAGTCACATTACATCTGACTGAAATAATTTTCACCAGACTTTGGACAATCAAATTTGGACTATCAAATTTGCATACAAATGTTTTATCTAAATTCCAAATATTTCCATGCATCATTTCTTATTATATAAATGGTCATCATGCATAGCCTGTAGAGACAAAGGAGGAAAAATATCAGAGAAACATCCAGTATAGAACCTTGTTTCTGAACACAAATATGCAATTATGGAAACACTCGTTATATTAATGTACTTGTTTTTTTTTAAAGTCTTACTACTTCTTACTACTTTTTCTTAGCCCCTGCAAAAGGTTGTTGTCTAGATGCTGCCACCTTTCTCTTACTGTAATAAAAAGGTTTCCCAACGTCTAGTGCTTCGTCAGAGACACTAGGTGGTCCGTGCTGTCTGTATTTTGTAATAATTACAAGCACAACATGGCGAGGACACCGCGGAGAAGCATTTATAGTCAGATCATTTTTACAAGCAGCCAACAACCTTTACCTGGCCACGTTTACAAGCTCCTGATCACACGTATTTCTTCGTGCCGTTAAAAGAAAAAAAAATGAATGTGCTCATTTACAGCTAGCCCTGTAATTTTGTAGGTCATTTCTGGGAACCCTCTGCAATCTGACCTCATACTCTCCCCCAAATCAATTACTAGCAAAAGTTTCCAAATTAAAAAAAAAATAAAACAAACTGATTAATACTGTGACACATTTTTTATCGCTGCTTTGGCTTCCAGTGCCCTCAGAGCCATTTCAAATAAAACAGCTCTAACGTTGGTACATGAGCGGCCAAGCTCAACAGCGTCATCATTATCCTGCAGGCATTCCACGGAGTCTCAGCTCCCTCTGCGCTGAAACAGTGCCACCAACCACAAGTCCTCTTAGTGTCGTTTTGCCCCTCTCAACAAACCCATGGATGTTACTGGAGGTTCTCTCCTCGCCCCCACCCTTTCACTGACAGCCCTGTGATGAATGGATAAGGGCAGAGCATCACATCCTCTCTGTGTGTACGTCAATGGTCATGGAAGAGTGTTTACAAGCGAATGGTGTGAACGTGCTTGTAGATCACTTCATGGGAAACATACGGATCTGTGTCGGGTTGGTGGTCGGTGTGGCAGATTGAAGACGGGCCTAGACATTTTTCAGTGTCATCATTCAATGGCATGAGTCATTACTGCTTTCCCCACACATTTCCCCATTACTCCACACAAGCTGTATGCTAGTAAAAGACCATTGTTTATGTGTTAAAATCTAAATAGTGGGAGGAACTGTGCTGGCATCATACAAGGGGAAAGGGGAGCTTTGCAAAAATGTCTGAACAGCACATCTGAATATATCATCTCATTTGTCCTCTTTAGGAAAGACAAACCTAAAGTAATCGGATAAATCAAGACATAGAAAAAAGCCCATCTACTCTCTTCTGTGGCATCACAGTCATATCATGAATGGACAGGAGGCTCCTGTGTTGCTCTGTGATCCTGACCCACATCAGCGAGACTCTTTTATCGTTTGTGCCCACACAGGGGCCGATAGCTCTCTCTCACGCCATCAGGGTTTGCTTGGGGTGGCACTGTGCCACCATTGGAAGAGGGTGCCAAGCAGGCGGACAGGACGCAGACAAGAGGAAAGTAGGGGGAGTGATTTAATGAAAAAGGCCTCCCTTCTGGACAGTGGGAAAGTAGTCACACACAGCATGCGATAGATGCAGATTAAGTAGCGCTTGGGCCAAGTTGGCATGCAGCTTACCAAAGGTGTGAGGCTTCTGGATTTTGTTGCCTCGTGTAAAGCGTGATATTTTGTTACAGTAAGTGGAAAATCACACTGGCAGTCAGCAAGTACAAGCACGTATAGAAGGAGTGGGGAGGTTGGGGAAACACATATTTCCTTCTGTGAATCCAGACACAATGCCATCAATAGTGTCAAAAGAAGCTTCTATGCAATACATCAAATATACTATGCAATACATCAAATATACTGTGTTACCACTTGTATTGAAGTGGTAAAAGAAGTCCTTTCAATGGAACATTGACTTGTGTGAAAGTTAGACATCTTCTTTAATGCCAAACCCAAATGGATTTGGATGTGTTAAATCAATAGAGTAGGCAAAAACAGACACAAAATGACTGCTGGCTTAGATTGCTGTAGTTCTGTGACAAAGTTAGTTTGAACCAACGCAATAAAATCAGACTTCCAACTTAACTGTAGGCCAAATATAATGAAAGGAAATAGAGTGATGAGGTTTTTTTATTCTCTACTGGATACATTCTAAAATTGTTATGAGGTAGCAATTTAAAGCAGTGATGAATCTCTATTAAGACCCATGCATAAAAGTGATGTAATGAACTGGCATGGTCTCTAAACGGTGCCAGATGTGTCTTAGATATATGAACATGGACGTGTTTTGCATCCATCGTATAAAGACTTTTGTCTCTTTATATCCCCAATGCCACTGATACACGTCTGAGAATACTCCTAAATGGGGATTCCCACTCTTCATCAAAATGTCACATGCGGATATTGTCCTATCTGATATACAGCCCTGTCCCCCCGCCACACATCATTCAGAGTGTCTCTGTCTGGCTTTGGAGGGCCAAGCCCTGTCAGGAAGACCGAGGCCTGAGTGGCACAGAGAGATAACCTCCCGCTCCGCACAGAGCCACCACTCGTTTTCCACGTCTTATCTCCACAACGCCTCTGCAAGGTGGAAAGCGGGAAGGAGTTGGTGGGGGAGTATATGGACAGAATTGACCCTCTGGATGATGTCCTGCTGATGCTTCCCGTAAGAACCCCCCCCCCCCCCCCGCTAGCACACATACAGTCAAATACACATCCACACTCCCACCCAAACACACACACACACACACACACACACACACACACACACACACACACACACAAACACACATACACACACACACTTTCACAAAACTGAGATAGACTGAATGGTTTATTTTTAGCCTTAAGCAGTGTTATCCAGAGTTAGCATCAGACGACTAACCATGAAAAGTCTATCTTGTCCCCTTAAAGAGGCTCAGTGCTTTTCACTGGAGCAGATGACAATGGGCAGCTGGTTGCGCCTTTCTGAATATATTTGACTAGAAATACCCCTAGCGATGCTCCCATAGCAGAGATGACTGGGAACCCTTTTGTGTCTAAGATGCAAAAAAAGAAATCTTTCCACAGAAAGAGAAAGTCCACAAGCAGCTCATTTAAGGCCCAATTCATGGCTTTTTTCTCTCAGTGCCATATTTGTGCGGGTGGGGGAACCCTCACCTCGCATAGAAGGTCATTGTTCGGTCTCTCTCCAGCGCATGGGGTGACTTGGGGACAGGGTCGCAGATGTAAAACTATTCTCCAGGGGAATGTTGTGTTCCTCTCGCGCCTACGGAGTGTTATGGTAACATTTGCGATCGACTCACTACTCTCCTTTCTTCACACCTACGTTTCCCCTCCCAGACGCGGATCCTGCCGGGGCCAGGACCTCCCAGTTTGGGTCCCCGCAACAAACCGGACGCCTCTTTGACGTCCTAAGTCCTGATAAAGACTTAGTTTATGCTCTTGTTTTCAGCGGAAAAGTGTGTGTGTGTGTGTGTGTGTGTGTGTGTGTGTGTGTGTGTGTGTGTGTGTGTGTGTGTGTGTGTGTGTAAATGTGCATGTGTGTGTCAACAAGGGAAACATCTCCATTGCCTGTGCTCTAGAGAATTCTTCAGCAGCAGATAGATGACTCAGCCTGTTCTACTGACTCCAAAATCTAGTCATGGCAGTTGTGATCTGAAAAGAAAAAGAAAGTAAAAAAGACGCCAAAAACAAATGTCGCCTCGGTTCATATGTGTTGAAGCTGCGATTGAACATGAAACATTTTCGATGCTATCTGCAGCTAAGGCAGGCCTTTTAAACTTTCTCAGGCACACAAAAGTCTCGCCCACTTTCATCTCCTGCTTCTCTGCTTTGTTACTTCTCAGCAAGCATTTTGTCTGTGGCGCCTTCCTTAATATAACATCCATTCAAACTGCATTCATAACTCATTCATAATTCATAATCACTGAAAATAGCATTTATAGTGCACTGTGTCACTTAAGGTTGTAAAGCCTTATAACATAGCATTAAAATGCTTTATGAGTGCAGTCATGAGTATGTATAAATAATTGTGTATACTCATGTCAACCATTATTAAGCTTTATGAATGCATAATAACCCTTTATGAATGAGTGTATAGCATCCTAGGAACATTAGATGCATAGAAAGTATTACCAATATTTGTTTAGACAATATTTTGTATTATATACAAGCTTTATTGTACTTTTTGCTATGATTATATTGTTATGTTTTGTCATTATGTTTTATTGTCTTGTTTATAAGAGGTTTAATGTTCATTGTGGGCCTAGGGACCGCTGCAATTTCAAATTCTGTGTGTGCAACCTGTACATACGGTTTTTGACAATAAAGTTGACTTTGACTTTTTGACTTTGATGTATGTACACTTGTGTCAAGGACTATGAAATAATTAATGAATATGTTTATAAAGCTTCATATTTGACTAATTAAAAAACATCCATGCTCTAGTAACCTTGAGCCTCCCAGTTCCCCTGCTGTGTTAATTTCAGACAGAATTCTCACCAAAAAGCATGTTTTTTTCCTCGAGGACAAAGTTTATTGAATCATAGCCTGGGTCTGTTGCAAGAGCCTGCGTAAAATGTTTCCATATGCCAACTCTTACCAGAAGCCAAAGTGAGGCTTCCACTATATCTTGGCAGATTAGCCTGACTCGTTATGATCAAATGTCAAGCCTTAGGGGGATTTATGGAGAAAGTTATGGTGAACATGTCAAGCAGGCTGTATGCAGGACATTCCTGCTTGCATTTTAGTCATGGCCAGTGTGCAAATCAGTGATCCACAGAGACATACATGCAGTCCATTTTTATTGATTTCTATAATACAATATTAACTGACATAGTCACAAGATGCTTAGGAATGTACAAAAACAAAACAAAAGTTGGGACCGACATGTCTCATAGCTGTACTTTAAGACAGTTAGGTATGCCCCTCTCTTCTGGTGTGTTGGGTATTTAATCCTGAGTACTAAATAAAAGGCCAACACCCACCACTTTTAAAAGACCTGCAGTCACATCTGCAGTAAAAACCCAGGATGTACTTCCCAAGTACAAATTTCCCCATAGCATCCAGGGACCTGAGAAATGATTACTCAGACTCTGCATTTGAAACATAACTCTTCCAAATTTACTAAATAGTTATTATTACTCTATTACCTTCATTTGATTGTTGTAGCATAGCGTACTGCTTCAGCTACAGCACTGGTCACAATGCTGCATGGTAATGGAATCACAAGATTTTTTGTGAAAACACACACACACACACACACACACACACGGACACACACACGGACACACACATGGACACACATCAATTCAAGCATAGATACACACACGGACACACATCAATGCAAGCACAGACACACACGTGCACACACACACACACACACACACACACACACACACACACACACACACACACACACACACACACACACACACTCACTACTCTTTCTCACAGAATGGCGTCTCTGTGTCCTGCCCAGATATCTGCCCACGGCTGACCAGGACCTGGCACAGAGGAGAGGGACTGACCTTATCGCAATGTGACAATGGGGACTTGCTGTTTGGATGGATTTCGGAAAAAGTTGGAGTGTATCTTTCAGACACATTTTTAAACAAATGTTTATGTTATACGCTGTGACAAAAGGTTTAAAAACATGAAGAGTCTTCTCTACCTGCTTTCCACATTTGCCTTGTGGGATTTTCCATAAGCCATTTACGGTAAATTTGCCCTAAACCCAGGATCACAGTCCCTTCCGTTAGAGGGACGCTGACTCTGTCTGGAGCCTGTCTGATCCTATGGGATATCGTGAAGGCACCCCCAAATGTTTAAATGATCTGCAGATTTGTCCTGCTCAAAATGGCCGCTTCCTTAAAAAACCTGTTTTGTTGCCATAGAGAAAGACTTCTCTCTCTCACACACACAGAGAAACCCAGCTGTTATGCTGAGAAAAAAACAAGGTTAAAAGAATATCTTACGAGTGGGACGAGTAGAAAGGTTTACTTTCAATCGGTTAGTTTATTCATAAATGTAACGGCTGACAGTTTGTTTGTCCCTGAGTGAACCCCATCCAAAAATTGAACCATTGCTCTACCGTGAACCAGCAAGCAGCCAGGTTTTTTAACAGACACTGAAAATTGCATCATCATAGATTCTGTCGGCGAAATGGGAGAGGTAAAGTAAAAGAGATAAGATAGATAAAATCAAGCCCCCAAGATGTTTTCCCAGCTTTGCAATAAGAGGGATCTAAACCACAGACTGTGAGTCAAGGTAGTGCCAACTTTCACGGTGCTGTAAGCAAAAGAGATACCTTAATGCACTGCATCACACCACTGAATCTCTGAACATTGAGTCAACTGTATCTTGATGATCTTCTCTTTTTTTCTTGACTGGTGAGTAGCAAAGCAAAGCAACTAAAGCAGTATAAGACAGTAACAGCAGCACTGTTTTAGTCAATGGGAAACTTGGGGTGTTAAAGGCTCCACGGTAGGTTATGCTGGGCAGGCCAGAAGGGAGATGGGAACTATAGGGAGCAGTAGAGCTGGAACTGAGGACAGAGCATCTAAAAGTTTGACCAGGAACATGCCCTGAAGTGTGAAATGTTAGACTGACTAAGACAGGTGCTGCCATAACAAAAACCTAAAATAACCATCCCTGTATAAATACACCCAGACATAAATATTTGCCCTTTTTTCCTTCATTGGTGTCCATCAATGTGAGTTTGATCAGTAGCACAAAATTCATTAGGATTAGTTTATATTAGAGCGCTAAGGTGCTGTATGCTGGGATGATGATGAAGTGCAGGAGAGGAGCTCTGTGCGGCGGGAATGGCATTGTTAAGCACTCACAGCTGTGCTCTGACATTTGGGAAACACCCATGGGACTCACAGGAGGAGCAGCCATCCACAACAGACCTTGTCATGGCTGTCTGTGTGCTCACAACGGAGTGCTTGTGTGTGTGTGTGTGTGTGTGTGTGTGTGTGTGTGTCTCTACTCCTGTGTATGTGTGAATTTACATGTGGCATCTTGTATGGTGGCGTGTTTTGTCTCTCTCTTGGCATCTGTGTATGTGTTTGTGTCCTTGTGTAAGACTCTGTGTGTGTATGTGTGACCGTGTGAGCGTGCATGTGTGTGTGTGAGCGCCTTCATTTGTGTGTGTGTGTATATGTGCGTGTGCTTGCACGTGTGTGTGTGTGTTTGTGCAAGTCTGCAGGCCTTGATATGTGATATGTCAGTCCCCGCATGTGTGTGTGTGTGTGTAGGTGTGCCTGTATTTAAATGTGAATGGAGGTTGTGTGTGTGTGTGTGTTTCTGTTCTGGAGGGTTGACACTGTAATGTGTGGAAATGTGGGTGGTCCTTAATGCCAAATGGACCAAGTAAAAACAACAAACAAAAACAACATTTTTGTTTGACTTCCCAACAATAAAACTGTCTTTTTCTTATGGTCTTTTGTAGAAAACATGCAAAAATATACACAAAAACGTGATTCCATCTACAGTCGTTTCCAAGAAAATATCACAATAAAAATCTAACTCTAGAAATGAAAAACTGTCTATCTTAGCAGTATTTATTTAGTTTAATTATTTGTTATTATTGAACACGAGTACAAATGCATGTTGTATCTCTCTCCCTCTTGACATATGCGTATGTGTTTGTGTACTTGTGTGTGTGTGTGTATGAGTCTATGTGTGTGTGTGTTTTTATGAATGTGTGTCTTTGTGCGTGCATGCACCTGCATGTCTGTGTATGTCTGTCTGTGCTTGCACATGTTTGTGTGTGTGTGTGTGTGTGTGTGCCTGTGTCTGTGTTTGTTGCAGTGTTTATCCACTGGGTTTGGTCAGGCTTGGAAGTGTAAGCGTCTGGCTAGTCCATCTCCCTGCTGGCCATTGTGGAGGGAGGAGACAGCACGTAATAAACACATTTGCCTTTGATTAATAACTGATGACACACAGCTTCCCATTAGTCAGTTTTTGTCCTGTGTGTGTATATGTGTGTGTGAGTGTCTTTGAGAGAGAGAGAGAGAGAGAGAGAGAGAGAGAGAGAGAGAGGAGAAACACAGAAACAGGAGGAAAAGAGAGAAAGAGAGGGGGTGACATTACTTAGGCCTACATCACTGGTACCTACATGAGTTTACCACTTCACTTTACCAGTCCTTACATGTGTGTATGTAAGTGTGTGTGTACAGTATGTATGTATCTGTGTGTGTGTGTGTGTGTGTGTGTGTGTGTGTGTGTGTGTGAAGGTGTATGTGCCTGTATTTAAATAGGAATGGCGTGTGTGTGCCTTTGTGTTCTGGAGTGTTGAGGTTGTAATGTGGGTGGTCCTTCATGGCAAATGGACCAAGTAAAAAAACAAAACAAAACCACAATGCCCCCGAGTCTGATAACAATTTCTTGTTTCTTTAGTTGTAGTGCTTGCAATTTCACAGAAATACCAGAAAAATCAAGGTTTTTTCTGACTTCCAATGCAAACTGTTTTTCCCAATGGTCTTTTGTAGTAAACATGGAAAAATATACACAATAACGTGAATATATCTGTAGTCATATCGAAGAAAATATTACAATAAAAATCAAATTCTAGAAATAAAAAGCTGTCCATCTTAACAATAGCAATGTTTATTTAGCCTAATTATTTTTTATTATTGAACACATGACTACAAATACATGCCAGTACTAATAACAAAAAGTACTTTGGACCTACACCACAAATACCATATGCACTTGTAGTCACCTTTGAAATGTTCTTGTGTGTTTTAAAGTAAGTGCACATCCATCATCTCCTCATCTATGCAGAAGTCGTTCACCTCGTTGGAGTGGACGAGGTACTTCAGAGAGCACCATGGAGCTGTAGGCCACACTGCCTGAGGGTAAGAGGGAAGATGAGAAGAGAAGAGAAGAGAAGCGGGCTGAAGAGAAGGGAAAAGAGAAGAAGGGGAGGAAAGGTAGCAGAGCGGAGAAGAAAAGTGAGCGGCAGCGGTCGGCCTCTCGCTGCACCAGGTGTGTGAAGCCTGCCAGGACAGCGTGCGCTGTGTAAGGTATTTAGAGGTGGCGTTTGAAGCCACGGCCCGGCTACCACGGGGCCCAGGGTCCACCACCGCACCGCTAACCCGCTGAAGATTTAATGCCACGCCACCTTCTGGTTTCTGAGGCTGTCATTAAGGTAAGGCCGCACAGAGCCCAGCTAACCGGACGCGGTTCAGGAAAAGAGTGAAGGACTGCCTGTGGACACAAAGCATATAGACATGTAGACATATACCTATAGACCATATAGATATGAGGGTAAATGATCTCCAATGATTCTCTTTGCATTGTACTATGATACTAAGATATGTTTTGGTCACTAACTAACTAACTAACTAACTAACTAACTTGCTGACTAACTAAATAAATACATAAATAATTATGCTTTTAAAAGTCAATAAACACACCAACAAAGCAAGCAATAAACTTAACATTTAGTATTACCTCTTAAAGAAATATCACAGGAATGCAGACCCTGGAGGTGGACATTACCTTTGTGATTATGACTTGAAGAAACCTTTTGGCATCTATGTGTGTGTGCACTCTTCTCTTTCGTTCACTGTGGCTACCTATTGCCTTGAGATGTGTGGAGTGCTCAGAGGTTGTTGTAATTGCATGAGTGCCACAAAAGAAATCAAAAGTTCTGTGAAGTGTGTGGAAAGTCCAGGGCAGAAAGTGACCACTCTCTCCAAAGTGAATAACTCCTAATATGTCCTCCTCTTCCTGTAAGCACAGTGCAGATCTGTTGAGTAATAGAAACAAAAAAAGAAGGACTCATGAGACACTCATACCATATCTCACTAAGCAAATACTGAGGTTAAAAAAAACAACTTGCCAAGACATAACATTGTGACTATTCTGGTCATAACTCTTCTTCATTGACAGTCTCTGGTTGCACAGTCAAGTACTGCAATTCGACCTCTTCCTGAAAGACAAAACAGTAAGTGGTGAAGAAACAAAAGCTACAGAGACAAGGAGTGCATCACACCCACTGACATTGATGGCTGAGTTTTCTGTTGACGTAGACTACAATACCCAGCAGTGGTTGGCCACTGCAACTGTTCACACATCAAGCAAGCCCTGTTCTCTGAATCACACAGAAGGCTAAATCAGGCAAAGCTATGCAGCCCTTTCAATAACGCCTAGGAATGCTGTGATGGTTAAATAGTTTGGACATTGTTGTTACGTCTAAGCCACTGCATACGTGACACGGAGTCGTGGTAGATTTTAATTAATCTCATATATCACTGACAGCACCACTAAAAGCAGCTAACGGCGGGCCTAGCTAGAGCAATGTAACAGATATGGAACCAGGCCTGTTGTACAGCTCTAGCAAACAGTTAGCAATTTCTAAAGTCCATACAATTTATTAATAGTATACATGCTATTGGCTTGTGGTGCAGTTATACCCACAGTTGTTTTGCCAGATGCCCAGTAAAGTTGACAGGAAATGATGTCATAGGAGCTGATCATTCCACCCTTGTCGTGGAACTAAAATGGCTTGATGGTTCTAGCCATTAGGCCAGTGACCTCACCTTCATCATACCACTCCACCCACAGAACACCAAGCCTAAAACATCTGTGGGAAAGACATGGACATGAGCAAGATATGGGTGGCTCCTCTCTTTTTTTTCCATAATCAAGACAAGGGTTTGTCCTAAAATATCACATAATAGTTCCACTGTACACAGCACTGCTTATTAAAAAAAGGTCTAGAGAACTCCAGATACTGAACGTCTATTTTGGTTGCAGACAAATTCTATCAGTGGCCGTTTACCTTGGTTCTGAAATGCTTACTTCAAAAGAGCCTGAGATGAATGCAGTGCCAAAGGCCTTTAGTCTCTGACATCATCCCATTAACAGTTTAATGAGGAACCTGTTCGCGCACCACCGGGATCAAGTCCCCCACCGTGAACAGCCAAACGCTTTGACTGTTAAAGTTCAGGTAGAAATTATAAAAATGTGTCAGTGACTATTAAATCATTGAAAAAAACAAAAAAACACAAAAAACAACTCCAAGCCTCTTAAATGACTCAAGCAGTATCCCACCCTGTCTGTGTGTCTGTACTGGCTGACGTCATTTCCCTTTCACAGAACGTGTTCCTATGACAGGGGGAGGCTGCAGGGTGCTGTTTTGGGACACTGAGGTGAGGTTTTCAAGAGAGGGGCCTGTGTGTCAGGCTGAGATCACTGTCTCAGACACCGGACGAGCAATAACAACATCAACATCAACATCAGCAGCAGCAGCAGCAGCACTAGACTGGGCAACACTCTTACAAGTGTGCATTGATGAAAGCGGGTTTTGATTGGTTCTGAAAATGGTAAGCACGACGTGATTTGTCAATCATTCGGTTAAGGTACCAGTGGCTCCCAAACACTGGTTACAGTCTAAATGACGGCAGACAAGAATGTAAAAAAAAGTAATTGACAATAACTGCTATTGAAAGACATGGGGTTTACCCCAAAGCATAACGATATTCTCTGTGATTTTTATTTCAGATCATCCACCCAGTACATTCTCTTTGACACTTTTCGTTAGTCTCTCCTCCTAAAGGCACAGTCTCTACAGATCTCATAACATCCAGCTGACATTACACAAATGCACCTACACACTATGTTTTCATGTCATTAGAGACACATTCCAACCCCTCCCCACCCCCAACACACACACACATGTGGTTCACATGGAGCACACACACACACACACCACACACACACACACACACACACACACACACAAACACACAGTAGGAGGGACAAATTGCGCTACTTTGATCATAATCCATGTTAAACCACATGATCTACCTTTTACATGTTACATTTTCTAATCTTCAGTTGTAGATGTCTTGCTCTCAGTTCATTTGTAGCCTTGTGTCTCCGTGTTCACATTAACATTAACATAAGTCATGATCGCATGATTAAGTGCTGGGCTTGGTGGGCTGGGGAGGCACATTAAACTGTTCCATTAATTATAACGCTTGGCAGAATTCTGACTCCACAAACATATGGCTTATGTAAATCTTCTAGACAGCTCTTTGCCGTGAGATTCCTCTCCCAACTGTATACAGTTTGACAGATCTGTTAATCTATAGGCTTATGCTGTGTAAGACAAAGCGACGGGGAGACTGCAACTGTACAACTCGTCAATAATCATGTTATCAATGTCACTCCAGGCAGGTCGTTTGTGTCCCCAAGCAGGAGAATATTGTCATTTGACCTGCAAGTAAGGGCTACAGAGGCGGAGTACAGTCACACTCTTCCCCAGATTTATGCAGCACTTCTGGCCGTGGAGAGGCATCCTCCTGGGGGCTGTATTTCCCCTTTCGGGATGGCTAAGGGCTGGATACTTGCTGTCTAGTGTCCCCACTCAGATGGGTGCTGATACACTGGCCTCTGTCGGCCTTTGGAAAGGGAATGATCCTCTTGAATGCTGAGCTCACTTCCCGTTTATCTTCAAGCACATGTCAACTTGTTGCTGGTGGGATCGGTGGTGTTGCTGGAAATGGAGGAAAGACAGAGAGAGGAAGACAGAGACAATGCCAGTGGCTTAGTCATCATAAGGCGGTGCAAGTCTAAAGAAAGATTGATCATTAAAACATGCTATGCTTTTGTCACAGGGGTTCCAAGGCATTCCAAAGCAGCCCTCAGAAAATATATATTTGAGTTAGTAAGAGGGAGGGAGAGAGAGAGAGAGAGAGAGAGAGAGAGAGAGAGAGAGAGAGAGAGAGAGAGAGAGAGAGAGAGAGAAATCAAATGTGTGATATGTCAGTCCTAGTGTGTGTGTGTGTGTGTGTGTGTGTGTGCGCGAGTGAGAAAGAGAGACAAAGAGAGAGTCAGAGAGACAGAGAAAGACAGACAGAGATAGAGTGAAGGGGGTAGGGACATTTAGGGTTGGTGGTGGTGGTTGGGGTGTATATGTTAGTGTGTGTGTGTGTGTGAGTGTGTGTGTATGTGTATTGCTCATGTACAGTCCCCCAAGATGTGCGATTTCAGACATTAATTCTTGTGGCTTCCCTGCCTACCACACTCTCCATCTGGTGTAACTCCCCAGCGATTCCAGCATGACATCATCAGCCTGTGCTCACGTCAGCCAGCCCTTCCCAGTGTTTGGGCAGTGCTGTTCTTGGAAATAACGCACAGAGAGGCAAGAGGCTCCCATACCCCCACAACCCCCCCCCCCCCCCCCCCACCCCCCCAACTCACCCTGACCATATGCTGCTGTAGGGGTAAATCACATTTATCCACAGTAGTTGCCATCCAAAGCATTCCTGATTCAGTCACAATAATTGTCTTTTTTTTTTCTTTTACACAATCCCAATTTCTCTCCCGAGAACCTACATAATTCATTGTAAGTAGCTCTTGTGAGAGTGTCAACTATGGTTTGTCAAAGAATCCATCATGGCTGTGATTGCTTATATCATCCATGTGCTGCAGGGATTTCTCCACATGTTTGTACGAACTTCACAGTCTGTGTAAAATGATTGATACTCTTGATTGGTGCTCCAGTGAACCACTCTTCCATACAAAGGTAAAGTGCAGTAACTACACGAACAATGACACAGACAAAAATGCCTTCAAAGTTGTCATACTTCCCAGTCAAAAATGTTGAGAGGGTAATAGTGGCGATGTTCTTATGTACTTTCTTATTTGGAAGAAGTAAGACATTTAGTCAAAAGACAAAGTCTAAACTCAATTTTGACAAAATATGTAGTGAGCTGTGTTTTGGCTTTGTAGGCCAGCACTGCCATCAATACATCAATCACACACCTGTTGCTATGTACGTACTGTTGTTATGGACGTCCCTGATACACAAACGTCTCTTTTGACAAGGACTGCGCTGGTTTATTTATTCGTTGTGTGTCTGATGTAAATTATTATTGTAAACCAGCAGCTGCCAAAGGAACAGACCGAAGCTGCACTAGAGCTCCCAGAGCACAATAGTGTTGAGAAATCAGTTAGCGTGATTGAGAGATTTCATTTATTTAATTCATTTTTTTTAACATTACAAAAACAATAGGGTGCTTACATGTTTGTTTTTCAGCCATTATACCACATGTTTTCTGTTAATTTTGTTATTCTATGTTATTGGTGACAATTTGTGAGGTGGCAGACACAGTTTTGATGCATTTTTTATATTACATGGGACAATTCATCTTAAGTCCAACATGATGTTCTATTAAGAAATCAGATTTCGAAATCACTAAACTGTTTCTACATGGCACAGTTGAACTAAAGCAGTGTTGTTGGAAAGAGCACAGTGAGCAGAAGTGCTGCTGTGTTCAGCCTATGGATACGTCCTTCAATCTACCTCTATGTAATAGTTGAAACTGTGAGATCAAATTGACTACTTCCCATCACTGCAATACGTTCATCAATTCACCTCTGCAAAAAGCAGTGTTGACTCATTATGTAATTAACTGCTGATTACAGATAGATGGATGAACACCTTTGGGTTCCAATGATAATGTCATCTCCCAGGCAATGTCCTAAACATTTACATGTTGTCATGCATTTTGTTGTGAAATAGCAGATGTTTAGACTTGTTCATGTTTATTTTTTAATTCGTTTAATTTTTATTTCATCATGGGAGATGTTAATGTGGCATGAGGTACTCGCCGCCGTCACGGCTGGGTTGCTTCTGTCTCTAAACATATAACACACTCCTCATCTTAACCCAAAGTGTGTGTGTGTGTGTGTGTGTGTGTGTGTGTGTGTGTGTGTGTGTGTGTGGTTATGTGTGTGTGTGTGTGTGTTTATATGTGTGTATGAAAGATCTCATTGAGTCTGCTCTGTGCAGCAAAAACATTGTGTATCCATACACACTTCTACCACCTCACTGAGAGATCATCATACGTTGTTGCACTAATTACTAACAGATTTATGACGGGGGACCTCACCCAAGCCACGTTTTAACATAATTGTGAGCTGCCTCATATGTTGACATGGCATATGGGCCTTGCACAAGTTTACAACCCGTATGTCATGAAGAAATATTGTACTCCATGGTGTTGACATATATGGTATGCAGGGAAAAAAGGCTACAAACATGTGATTCATGCTGCATGCTTCCATTTTTGAGAAAATACAAGACACTTCTGCCAATAGGTGCACAAGTATCTTGTGTTTTTTCTTAAAAATGGACTGCTGTTTGGAATAGATGTACATGTAAATCAATGGCATACCGGTTATTTACATACCTCCAGTGTTTTTCAAGTTCAAAAGGTTGTTTTAATTGAGCTAACCTGGTCTGGCCTTTTTGCAACATAGTGACAGTCTCAGTTTCCCCCTCATTCACAGGGGCAGGCTAAACTCAAAATGTCTACTCTGTGCAAAATGACCCAATTATGTTTCAGTGTAAGTGCACACAACTCAGCAGCAACAGCTCTTTTGGCATTGGAGACTCTTTGCAACAGCATCCCTCTTTTCCCCATGCAATTGCAGTTCCTTGACCCCCCTGTGTGTGTGTGTGTGGTGTGTGTGCGCACACGCGCGTGGAGCGTGTTGGAGTGTGTGTAAGTGCACATCTTTCTCCCTCTCTTTCTCTCTCTCTCTCTCTTAGTTTACTGTGTGTGTGTGTGTGTGTGTGTGTGTGTGTGTGTGTGTGTGTGTGTGTGTGTGCGCGCATATGTGTGTGTATGTGTGTGTGTGTGTGTATGTGTGTGTGAACTCTGTGTTGACACATCAATTGGTGGGTGTAACATATTGTGTCATCGCACAGCGCCCTGTCCTGCATGTGTGTTGGACTGTACAAGCAAAGGAGCTCAAATCTGAAACAGCACTGATTTCTGCACTGATTTCTGAGAAGAGCAAGGTGAAGGATCCAACAGAACCAAAGGAGCTCCAATCTGAAACAGCACTGAACTGATTTCTGAGCAGAGCAAGGTGAAGGATCCAACAGAACCAAAGGAGCTCAAATCTGAAACAAAACTGATTTCTGCACTGATTTCTGAGAAGAGCAAGGTGAAGGATCCAACAGAACCAAAGGGGCTCAAATCTGAAACAGCACTAATTTCTGAGCAGAGCAAGGTGAAGGCTCCAACACCGGTCATATCACTGACGTGTCCCAGGGCAAAGGTCGCGGCCTCTGCCCTTGAGGACCTCTGGGGTGACCAGAGTACTAGCTCTCAAAGTTGGATGTGAAATGGTCAGTAGCCTACCTATGCTTCATGACAAGGCTACTCTAAAATGCCATTATGGTTCATATCTTTAATGTTTTAATGTTTTGTCTTAATCGTTTTACATGCATCCTCATTTACCTTATTTACTTCATTTGAGAATAGCTGAGATTGGCACATAACTATGGTCCCTTAAGCTGAGCAACAATGCTCTTATTTACTGTTTGTACCTGTTCCACAGACAGAGCCTATATTTACATAAACATCTAGTACTTACAAATAATCAGATAGACCTAAGTACTTAACTGTAACAAGTGTGCAACAAATGGCCTTAAGTGTTCGTATGCTGTTTGACAAGTTTCAAGAGACCAGAGAGTCATGAAGGAAGTTCCTTGGCATCACTGCCCTCGTCATGTGAATGTTAAGATCTTCTGTTATGACGAAAATGTCATTGACTGCCATCACTCACAGTTATTAAAATGTGTGCAGTATTACCACAAGTAAGATGATATGTTTGTGAATGGGCCTTGTGACTTTGTGACTGTGCTTGCTTGTGTTTGCATATTAAAAAAAAAAAGTTCTGCAGTGTTTACAGCATTTGCTTTGTGGCAAATTCACACTCACAGGGCGTTCCCCTCTGGCCAATAAATGCTCGGACGACAGAAACAAGCTGTTTATTTGAGCTGTTGAGAATGGGAATTGCGGGACACTACAACTGAGGCACAACACATTACTGCTCCCATTGGTTGTTGAGATTCATTTTTTTTCGTCTGGACTGGACACATATAATATTTTCAGATAATTAGTTTGTTACTCACTACTGTTAGCTTTGCTGGGCAGATGTTGCTGAGAGATTTACACAGAGGAAACAAAAGAAAACTATTTGAGGTCCACTGTGATCCTTGTGATAAGGGCATCCACACAGAGGAGCTCATTTAAAAACGCTTCAGGCTTTGGAGTGAATCTTCCTCCACATGACTACCTGCCCTACTTTCCAAAAAGGTATACATCACACCTATGCAGGTGTGTGTGTGTGTGTGTGTGTGTGTGTGTGTGTGTGTGTGTGTGTCTTTGCACATATATGTGTGTGTGTGTGTGTGTGTGTGTGTGTGTGTGTGTGTGTGTGTGTGTGTGTGAGGCTAGATTAAACATGACCACAGGGTGTTTTTGTGGAATGTCAGAAATCACTGGTGAGATGCCTTCTGTGATTCCGTTGCTATGGCCAAGGTGCTAATCCTTGGCCCGGGGCTACAGTGTGGGGCCGAACCGGGGTCAGTGACGGACAACCCGAGCTATCAGGGGTCACTCTCACTTAATGACTCTCCTGAGCGATGCTTTGGTCAGGAGGTTATCACCCTTTTCCCGGAAATAAGCGAAGAGGTTGTGTGAAACCCATCGGCTAGCGGTAGAACAATTTCACTCAACGAGGGAAGGGAAAGACAGATGAGAGGTTAGAAGAGGGGAGTCTGAGATATGACACCCATTTGCTCCCTGAAGTGAAGGTTTTAACACTAGATTTAAAGAGAATTAGCTTAATAGGTAGGCCGAATGGAATTTAAACATGCAGATAGGCGGTTTAATTATGCGAGCCAAAGCCACAAAGCAGCCTGAAAGTGTAGAAGAATGGGGTGATTTATAGAAGGTTTTTTTTTCTGGGGGTAAGGAGTGGCGGGATAAAAGGGATTTGTCTCTTAGATAGGATATCTCATTTTCTCATCACTGAAGATTTTCTAGTCTGGTCCTACCTACCTTTCCCACCCACAGAATGACCTCCTAATGGCCTGCTAATCACTTTACAACCAAAGTGACACAACACAAACAACACAGGCCTCTTCACAGCTCACTGGGCAATGAGATGGACCCAACTGGAGAAACGTTGTTAGCACTGATACAGCTGCCACCCCGTATCAGTGAAGCACTAGGGGACAAACAGGGAGCTGTCTGTGAAGCCTGAGGAGTCTGGGAGTAATTACAAACACTGTGTTAAAGGATGTTGTAGGATGTTTTTTTTTGGTCTGGTGACAGTGGATGTGGCGTGGTTGGATGGGTTTGCCAAATTGTAAATGTAATACCCCTTCATGTTCTATGGAAATTACTGGGTTATTTACCATGTGTGTGTGTGTGTGTGTGTGTTGAAGTTGGTTGGTTGTTAGCTATGCACCATGAATCATCTAAACACATTCCCACTTCTTCTGCATGGGAAAACACAGTACAGAATGTCTAAGGAATACAATAATAAAAAAAGAATCTATAAAACCAAGCGGAAATTGTATGATGAGGTATCTGTATAATATCCCAGTAGCTCAGCGGGAAGTGCACAATGCTTCTTCACAGTTATTGAAGAGAGAAATATGTCTACAACAATGCATCCAGTAAGATAATTTATGACTTATACAACCAAGTTTCAAAGGAAGAACCATTTTGTTATTACTTGTGTGTTCCACTAATCCCCAGAACAATTCTGAATGCATTTACAGGAACAGTAAAAGCCATGACAACAAAAGTGAAACAAGCACAAATTATGACCGGATGTTTCTCATATTTTCTGCTATATCCCATTTATGATTTTTTAAAAATCAACATCCCTTATGCCCTAAGCAACATGAGGTACATTTGCGGTTCTGTTACCCTGTCAAATGAATAGTTGTGTTGTTCAGAGCAAAGAGGACAAAAACAACCAATGACCACCCATCCTACTCTCCATGGACAAAGAAAGACGCACACTCTTGCTTGATTCTGTGAAATACTGTCATATTTCCTGGATTTTCTTTCCCCTTAGGATCTCATATTATGACATCAGAGAAGTTTCCTGAGTCAGTGTTCAGTGAGGGCCAGTGAGTGTGCACCTCCTCCACCTGATCATCATTACAATTATGATCTTCCTCCTCACACCCAGAGGTCTGCAGTTAACAATGTCAGGAGCCAATTCAAAGCCACGCATCAGTTTACTATCAGCCGCTGAACTTTGACCCTCCGGCGCTAAGAAGCATTCCATCACAGGCTGTTTAGATTCAGAGCAGATGAGCGTTTTTAATGTGCTCAGTCAGGAAACTCATCCAACCTCCATCGCCTCATAATCTTACATTAAAGCAGACACAGACACCGCATTGCCATGTTTCTGTACTCGGGAACACCACTGCATTGTCCAGCAGCCTGGTATCAAAAGCAATTACCTTTTACCTTGAAACTCTATAACCCATCTGTCACAACGTAATGCATAGTTTGTGGCTTTAGTGTATTACAAAACAGTCAGTAAAATACACAGCTGAAATAAATTCAACTGTATTATTCAGGCCGCCACTCTTATTCTGCCTTGGCTTCCTCTTTTATTTCATCTCATTTCTCCACTACTTTTTTTCCTCTTGCCTTGGCGCCAGAACGAAAGGTGAGGGCTATGGCGGGGAAATCAACTCCTCCCTGGTGTGGGGTCAATCGCAGGACTTTCGAGCCCCAGGGGGGCAACAAGGATGTCTAGAGAGGACTCGGCCTCCCTGGAGGTGTTTACTACTGGGCTAGACCATTCATCGCAATCTGAAGGCAATCTCACAATCTCACGATGGCAGTCTTGATTACATCAGCCCAAGAATGTCTATCTGTGAGGTGTGTTTAATAGTGGGCTGTATAATAGTACTTCTAAAGTCATGTTTGTAAAATGCCAGGCCATATTCAAATCATCGGTGTTAACAAGTGCAAGGAAGTTTCAAAATTCATTATCGGGGATTAAAAGGCCTCAATATTATTAAAAAATGAAAGGATAAATATCCAGTAGTTGATTTACAGTGATCAAGGATGGTTATTGTTTTCCTTAAAACATTCTAAATAACAGTTATTGTAATTGTAATTATATTATTCAAAATTATTATGAGACCAATGCTGAATAGCTTTATCTGCTTTTTTACATTTTCTTCCATAATATGCCATCCTTCTGGAGTAACTAAACTTCATCTCAGCTTGATGGATTCTTTTGTAACTTTTTTTCCCCCTCGGGGTGGATTCTTCTTGCTAGTTAAATGACTTGTCTTCCCTTTCATGAGTTTTAATTGGCTTTGTTGGCCTAGCAGTTGTCAGACTGTATTAGCCGTCAGGCTACTGGCTTGAAGCACCCCTAGCTCCTGTTCACACTGGGAGGAGTGGAGGTATGTGAGTAAAGCAGCGGGCTGGCCATTATAAAATGGCAGCGTGGATTTCAGAGTCATGTCGATATGGCAAAGGGTCTTCCTGTTGGTGCTCTTTGAACTGGCTGTGAAGAAGGCTCCTCACAGCCATTTTACATTAGCTCCACTTATACAGAGCTGCTACATACGGTATGCTGTTGCCTCCTTAGAGGTCTTTCCAACCCAAGCCACTGTGTTGGGTAAAAGGGCCACTCTCATTAGGTTGCAATAAACAATCAATCAGGTCCACTCCAAATCTGAGATCGTATTCTTCTGAATCAACACCTTGCTTTGGGTGTCAGGTCAATCGATAAGCTGGGAATAGCTTCTAGAACATACAAGGTACAGGCATCAGGGTGTAGGAGATCCAGATTTCCTGGATGGTTCACAAGGCAAAGAAGTAGCAAAACCATAAAAAGGTGTGTCAAAGTGAAATTTGGTTGATTCCTCCTGAAGCAGCTGATTCACTACACTATGTAAAAAGAATCAGTATCTGTCAGGCTTAAAAGTGTACAGAAACCCAATTACTAACGCAGAACTAATTTCATTTGTGAAAATGTGAACAGCACCATGTGAGTTTGGTATGTCAGTCAAGGATGCTGCTGGATATTCATGGACTTTGAAGGAATACAATCCCCCCCCAGATTACTGATAATAATATAAACACTGTCCTCATTGGCCACCCGACAATGTTGGGCCCTAAGAATCATACTAACCTTTTCCTTCTGGCAGCAAACCTGATCTCAGCGGAGGTAAAAGGGTCCTGACAGTGCGTCATGGTGAGGCGGGATGGGATCTGGGGATAACCTAGGGACTCCACACGTGTCCTTGAGAGATTTTACTGACTCCATGAGTGTATTATTGCCTCTGTGGGGGAGGGCTAAGCCTGTTGGGGGTTAAGGTTTAATGCCGAGACTATGAGCCCTGATAAATGCACCTTTTCTATTCCATCCAGACCTTCTCAATTGGCAGCTCAGCTGGGGTCGAGGAACAACTTTTTATGGAAGCATCAGAATCCTGTGTTAAAACTTGACCTAACGGTCTCACTTCAAAAGGACTAAACAGCCTGCACTGCAGCACACAAACATTGTGGTAAAGATAAAGTTTCCGAATCCTTGCCCATTCCTGTAAAAGAAAAGCCTACAGATAATTGAGAGCATAAAAGCAATTGTTCAGTTTAGCCAGACAACATGGTATTCAGTGTGGCACCTCATAAAATTATCAAAAGTGTGCGTGGTTGCCAGTTCCAAATACATATGTGTATGTACATGCTTGTAAATGTGATAATATTAATGGCAACTTTTAGATCAATGTTCCTAGGCAACATTACTAACAGATGTTTAGGCACTTCTTACCACTTCCTAACATGTTTCCATGCAGACAACTTTAATCAGCAAGCGAGTTGTTTGCTCAGAGTGTTTTGCGTTACCTGTTGATTTGCATGTTAAAAGGTTAAGAGTGTTGACTCTACCTGCATGAGATGATGGCTTACATGTCATTAGGAGTTTTGGCATGGAGCCTACTTTTCATGAATGAGCAACAAGCTTAATGTAAAAAAAACATAAGGTTGGTCGTGCAATGCTGTAGTATTATGTGCAATTTTCTAAGCTTCCCCTCTTTCCTTTTGTTTTCCCCTCACTCAATTTCTGAGTACAGAACTGAAAGTGTGTTTCATAAAGACTGAGGCAATCTTTTAAATTATGCATCCGTTCCCCAGTTGACAGAGCACACACGCAAAGTCCCACAAACACATTGTAAATCAAATTCCCTTTTCATGGAGCATTATTCCTGACTGCCTGTGACGTGCTGTCGACGCCATTACTCTTTAGCCGCGTATGAGAAGAATCCCCTCCTGGCACAACGCTCTTGTTTCCCTGACAGATGTATAGAAGGACAGAGGGGAGTCTAGTGAAGTCAGTTTGTGGTGAACCAATAAGTTCTTAACATCAACAAAATATTGACCTCAAATGACTTCAATACCCTTATTGTCACTGAACAGTTGCCTGTACAATAAAACTTAACAGCAAGGCCACAAAGGTGCAAGATGAAAGCATCCAAGTGTCAAAGTGTCAAGTACAAAAGAGCAAGAAAGAAGAGAGTGCAAGGGCATTATAACTAATACATAATAAGTGGTGAACAAGCTGTGTACACACTAGTCCAGTCGTAGTACAGTAGTACTGTGTTCTACAGAAACACTGTGACAGACACACTGTCAAATGTCTCCATTCCCATTTTAAAGTGCAGACTCAAAACCCACCTTTTCAGTCATGCATTCCCAGTCCCTTACCTTTACAACCAATGGTATATATGTAATTCCCTGTGTATGTTACTTGTGTATTCTGGATGGGGTTGTTGTTCACATACTGTATGTCGTTGCTTGTCAGCCTAATGTACCTTGTTGTTGTACCTTGTTGTCAAGAGTCAAGTCATATCTATGAAACCCCATTTCATCTTATAGATAATGCAATAAAAAGGTTTTTTCATAGTTGAATCACTTGTGTTTTTTCAGTATATTTTAGACATAGCCTCGCCCCATGAAAATCCCTGCAAGATCTTGAACAATATGAGTTGCAAGATTTCCTCTGTAAATCTTGTGGAGAAACCCAGTAGATCGTATTATCAATCGGTCCTTTACAATTTTGAACTTACACCCCAGCTGCTATCTCACCATAGTATAATTAGCACTATTTACTTTATAATGCGAGGTTTTACATCTGCACATCTTTGAAAAACAATTAAGCAGCAACCATTCTATGATCTTCAAAAATCTGTCAATTTCTCTTTTTTAAATACCTTTACAACAACTCAGATTATTTGCATATTTCTATTCTGAAGATATCTTTAGTTATTGTGCGCACCGTAGGCCCTAACCCATCTGCCTGAACATGCCCAAGGACCTGATGCAGATGTTCACCACACGTTTGACTTCACCGCTGACACTCACCTTCGCCTTTTGACTGCAGCCTGCTCCAACCTGATCAATAGTCTTCAAGTGACATTTGTGAACAACACCCCACTTTCCCTCCAATCTTAATATCTCATTAATGGCTGCTTGAAAACTTTGAAATGTTGGCAAATGTGTTTATGTACCCGTGACAGAGATCTGATTCGTAGCTGGCATGCCGTCTTCTCAGAGACACCTGGTATGTCTCTTCAAGGCTGCTGTCATTTCTGGACCCTATTAATTATTTTTATGCTGCTCAGCCTAGCAGGAAATGAGTGTTAATAACATACCTGTTCAGGACCAACAAACATGTCCATGTTTTCTCTTAACTAGACCTAACCGTTGTGCACATACTATGTTGCAACTTACATAAAATGAACAATAAACTTATTATTGTACAAAAAAAACTGTGTAATAACATCTTAACAATTATGAGATGGATTTTATTGCCACATAACTTTGCTCTGTAACCATATCTGTAAATTGCATAATTACCATAATGTTGCAACTCATTTTGTGCAGTCTAAATGAGCATGACTGTTTTTAAATGTTCTCACACTGCACCAAGAGTCTTTGGTTGGGTTAGGGACCTCCGGACATTTGCCCAGAGATAAGTTTAAAACTGGTTTCATATCTTTACAGAGAAAATACATTAGGCCTGCAGTCAAATCCCTGAAACCCCTGGATTCGGCTGGGGGTGGTCAGAACGATGATCTTTGGGATAATGGTTAAGGGTCGGATTAGATTAGTAGATGGCAAGATCACTTTCCCACATTTTCTGGTTATTACATCTGGAGCCACTTCAGAGTTGCAGAAAGACAATGTTTTTCATCTTGAAGATGGAGCTTAACAGTAATACTCTGGCAGACATTTGCACATTTCAATATAACTGAGTACAATGCCATCATAACTGGCATTCCTCCCTCTTCTGTAGTTTGGTAAATGGGTAATTTGCCCCTTTTATGGAGTGTCATTTTATGATTTTCTTTTATTTTTGTCTTTCACTCCCAATTACTCTGTCTTTTAAACAAGATAAATTACATACAAACACATACAAAAAACATCCTAAAGAATGCCATGCTAACCCTAACACTGTCTCACTACAAAGCAGTCTACACGAACAGGTTCTGGACAGCACAGACCACTTTAGGTTGCACAATGAAGCATTTTGTGGCAGTTTATCTCACTGACAAACAGCCACAATAAAGTCATAACCATTCAGTAATTAGCTAGATAATTAGTTCTGTGATAAAGCCCAATGCCTGTGTATAAGAATCTCCTAAGGCCATTGTTTGAGTTGTCTCTGTAAAACCTCTGCATGTTTGAAAACGTTGTACAACAGCACAATCACACTAAACACACCTCACTGAGGGAGCGGCTATCATTTACCACTTCTCATTTTTGATAAGAAGAAACACTATAGTAACTCTTAACATAATCCAAGTATGCTCTATGGAAAAGTGTTACATCACAACATAAATCCACTGACAGTACACTTTCATCTGTGGATAAATATTTAACAACCTCACAGACAACTGTTCAAAGATCTTTATCACAAACATAATCTGTCCAAAGACGGACAGACCGTAACAGCAGTCATTTCCATAGGAAATCTCAGGGCTCAGATAAGCGTGCTATTGCTGGGGCAGGCCTTGGCTTGTGTGTGAGGAAGGCAAGGCAAGGGAAGGGGGGGACGGACGTGGTGGGGGAAGTGACAGGATTGCCACAGTGATAGCCCAGTCCCCTGTCGTTACGCGTGTGCATACCACCACCTCCTTAACTAACAACACAGAGCCAAGCCTGTGGCCCATACGGAACAGCTGTCTGTAGGAACTCTGATGGGCTTGTTCATCTGCACTAGCTACATTATTTAGCAATAGGTTTATTTGTTGAACTTCTGAATATATTCATCAATGTATTTATCTGTTATAAAGTTATGAGGAATAATACACTGAATTCTAGGAATAAAAGCTACGGACCTCACCAATTAAATATGTCTCTCATAGACTTTATACTGCTGAGAAAATTGGGTATCACTCTAATTTTGCTGTAGATTTCAGTCATTTATTCTGTCATATAATTTAGGTTGGTATGCCAGTTGCTGGACTTTGGATACTGTGAAACTTTGTGAACACTTTTAAACGTTTGCTGACATATATGCTTTTTTCCACTGATGGTCTGTGTCTGTTGCTTCAATGAGTGAATTTAAAAAGTAGTGGAAAGGATCTCCTCTTTCACATTAACTCTCTATGGCCCTGTCATCCCCCCTTGTGGAAGAAGGCATGAACTAGTTAATGGCAACGTTTTAATTTAGCCCACAAACAGGACAGTGCTCTGTGCAAACATTGGCACAAACATCCCTGTAACTTCACATGTATCAGTTGTAAGATATCTTGTGACAATGCAGACTATTCAGCTACCTGTGATGCCTGAAAATAAAAACAATTTCAATTTCTGACACATTTTAATAAACATATTTAATGGCTAATTGCATATCAAATTTAACATTTCTATTTGGCAGAACATTATTTTCCATGATAGTTAGTGTAGGTTGATGTGTGATATCTGTGATATGTGTTTCCCCACCAATAAATCACCTTCTAACACGTCTAACACTTCCAAACCAATTACAGAGATATGATGGATGGACAACAACATTGTTTTGGAATGCTATTTTTTTTCACTATCCAGTTATAATGAGGAGCGGTCTTAAGATCGAAAGTTACCTCTAAATGAAACGTCTCACCTGTCACGTGTCTAATTAGCCCGCTCCGTTTCTCTGGCTGGTGGCCACTCACTTTTTTGGGTGGACAACGCGTGCCCCTCCTCTCCTGACGAAATAATTGCGGAGGCCGTCAATGTCGGATTTGAACTTGCAGCCAGCTCACACATCTTGGTCTTCTTGACTGGAGCATCACAAGTATCACACGGGCGCGGTGCCCCATACAGCAGCAGCAGCAGCAGGCACAGTGGGCACTAACAAGGATAGACGGGGACTGAGAACTATTCGCCTGAAAGGGAACACTTACAGATAAAACTTTAATGCCTCTTTATAGTGGGATGTACTGGATTTAAAAGGAACAACTGCAACTTTCAATTTATGTGGAATTACAAACTTTCTTGAGGTATTGTTTTGCTGTCATTTTTACCAGTTGTATTGTGTGTTTTTTATTCTTAACAATGGGGTGATAATGGCTCTATAACACAGGCTATGCTAAAAATGCTTATTATATTGATATCTGTACCATAGCCCCGAGAATGTGATGGAAGTTGATATGTGGAAGTCCAGTGAGACCATATGAATATGTGCGTTGGATGTGCGTAACGGTATGATGGATAGACCACCGGCGCACTGCTCGGAGTCAGTATTGGGAAGCCTCTGTGATGCGTTTTACTTAATAAGGGAGACTAAAACGTTTTTCAAAACTTCATTGTCAATGAAACGGCGGTTTGAAGAGTTAATCCTCGTTAAATCTACATGATTAAATGTGCTCCTACGTTTGTTGAATTATTTCTCAAGATGACATCCTTTAAAAATACAAACTAAGGTAGTAACACGATATCACCAGACATTACATTCTGTGAGTTACTGAGAGATAGATAAAACAAACCAAGGTAGCAACACGATATCATCAGACATTACATTCTGTGAGTTACTGAGAGATAAGTAAAAAGTTAACGGATGAAGTTGAAATAGGAATAAGTGCATCAATTTCCTTGTCTTATGCCAAAGTAATAGTCTATGGAGGCAAGATGTCAAACGCAATAAAATATTAAATACTACTTTTTACAAGTTTTACTTTGTCAATGATACTGCCTGATGTCCGCACCTGATCCTCTATTCGCCGAGAAAAGATGGAAGGGTTGGGGTAGGATTTACAGGCTACGTAGCCTATAGGAGAAATGCGCTGCCTTTTCAAAGGTTAAATAAGGTGAATGGGTACGTTTCTCCTTACATCCTCGCCGCTTATCAGCCGCGCTTGGACCTAGCCACGTTAGATGCTTGGTGTAGAATACTTTGTCACCTTTGAGTTTACCTTTTTACATGTTTTAAATTAACCCTTTCCTTATTTGAAGGGGATGTGCTGGTTTGCATCTGTGTTTGCTTGTACCTACCGCACTATTGTGACAGGTTTCACCCCGTTGCCCGCCCTGCTTTCCTCGCCACCTCGAATCGACACATTTGTGACTTGCCCTCACGGGGGGTTACAACAACTAAATATTCAGTTTCACCACCCAGGTTCTCGGAGGAAGTGTCGTGCCGGACTAATTGCCCCTAGACCACCAGGGCGAGGGGGTTATCCCGCAGTTCTCCCAGGGCTAGCAGCCTTAAACGCACATGAAGCAAACGGAGTGGTCACTGGTGGAAGATGCCATAGGAATGAATAGATGATCCCATATTCAGTTCGGGCAGGGAACCTTTTTTGATGCAGATTTTTTACCTGTGGCAAATGCTATATTACAAACAATTGTTTGTTTGTGTTCTAGATCAAAGATGTTATTGAATATAAAACATATCCTGTGGTTACTCTGCTTGTGTCACTCAACACTTTATGGTAAGTTTCTCTTTACATTTATGCATTTAAAATTGGTGGTTATATCTGTATGCTGTGTTTCTGTGTTCATGTATTGTGTTAGTGCCATGCTAGTGTCTGAGTCATGGCTCTCAGTGATAGGCATAGAAGCAGTGTATTAAATAACAGCTGTTTGTACAAACGTCTTGTCCGGTGGCTTGTAGCTCACATGTGTGCACGAACATGATGACCAGTAGGCTATCTGCTGTGATTTCATGTTTATTGTGGTAATAACCTTGCTGCACCCATCATTTGTACGTCAAATCCTGTTTTACTGTTGCTCATGATGGCTAGATGATAAATTTAACTGGGCTAAGTCACTCCTGGGAGCTTTAGTCTGATTCCCAGGCCCTCTCCGGTAGACCATTCAATTAGGTCCAGCTTACTGTCTGGGCAAACCAGATGGTCTGTGCCTAAGTTCAAGAGCCACCTCTGCTGCTCAGTGTTGCCTGGGGGCTTCTCCCACCTGTCCAAAGCATTCCTCAGACAGCGAGGCTGGCTGCTCCCCTCGCTCATCCCAGCTTGCCCAGTTGTTTCCACGCTCTGGGCAAAGTAATGATTCACCACACTGCCTTCAAACTTTGGTGGGGTTGGAATTGATAGCACTGAATGAACAGGCACTGTTCAGACACCAAGGCCAATGTGTACGTAGGGTTTTCCTGCAGCCAATTTGAGTGATGTAGTAAGTCAGATATTTTTTTTAGCCACAGAGACTGAATAGTGATCAGCTGTGTGGTGTGACTAAAGAAAAAAAAACTCCACTACCACCACTTTAAAAAAAAAAAAAAAAACTTTCATCCAATACCTGGCATGATGTTAGCCAGTTTAAAGTGATTGAAAAGTGAATGCATGGTAAACAGTTTAAAGCGATTAAAAAGTGAATGCATGGTAAACAGTGTAAAGCGATTAAAAAGTGGATGCATGGTAAACATGTCCTCTCCCCTCAGCCTCAGCCAGCCTGGTGGCCATGAGGCCGGTGAGTGGCCTGCTCTCGGGCCGCGTGTCCTTGCCCTGCCACTTCTCCGTCGAGCCCACCGCCGCGCCCGCCACCACAGACAACAAATCCCCCGGTGGCAAGGACTACCTGCGCATCAAGTGGACCAAAGTGCAGGGGGACACCGAGACGATTGTGCTGGTGGCCCAGAATGGCGTGATCAAGATCGGCCCGGGCTACCGGGGACGCGTGTCCGTGCAGAGTCATCCGGAAGACGTCGGTGACGCCTCGATGACGCTGTCCAAGCTCCGTGCCAGCGATGCTGGAACGTACCGCTGTGAGGTCATGTATGGCATAGAGGACACACAGGACATGGTCTCTCTAAATGTCGATGGTGAGTTTTGCTTTGTCAGTGTTTCACTCTTTTGCTGTCTTTCTAGTCTTGAATGATTTTAAGAGGCTGTAGTGTCACTGACTCTTCTGGTGGCATTGCTCTAGTAGGGATATAAGATCCACTGACAGTTAAGCAAGCCTCAACACACCCTAAAATTCTTTGATGTTGGACACACACACACACACACACACACACACACACACACACACACACACACACACACACACTAAGCATCACAATCCTCAACATCAATTCTTTTTCTGGTAAATTTGTTCAGGACATTAGCAGAATAATGCAACATTATCTTGTTTACCTGTGCATGCTATTGTGGTCACTTACGCTAACCTCCATGGACGGGAATCCCAAGCTTCATAAAATAAAAGCCTTGCCATGTATTTTATTATATACACATGCAACTCTTTATCTACCTGTGAATGGTTAAGGCAAATGTGTCTTTTACTCTCTGAAGCCAAATTACCCTCTTGTGGTAACTACAATGGAATTTTACCTAAATAGAGAAATCATTTCACTGGATATCTATGGTGTGCCTCTTCCATAGGTGTTGTGTTCCATTACCGAGCAAAAGTAAGCAGGTACACCCTCACGTACGATAAGGCAACACAAGCCTGTGAAGACATTGGGGCATCCATTGCCACGTCTGACCAACTGAAATCAGCATTCGAGGATGGGTTTGACCATTGTGATGCTGGCTGGATTGCTGACCAAACAGTAAGGTGAGAACATCAGTATGTTTACTGTTCAAAGTAATATGCCACCATGAAGCCACCATTCAGTGTTCAATGCCTTAGAAGAATCGTACAATTGGGTTTGATTCATGCTTTGCACAGATGCATATTGCACTATATCATATGGAGAGGTAGATTTGTGTTTCAATGATGGATTGTGTTGTGTTGTGTTCTCTTGTATATTCAGATACCCTATCACCAAACCAAGACCAGGCTGCTATGGTAATCTCAAACTCAAGCCTGGCGTGAGGTCATATGGTTTGAGGAAGCCATCAGAAACATATGATGTGTACTGCTTTGTGGATAAACTAGATGGTAAGAATCATAAAGCCCACACACATAGACATTTTGCACACACACACACACACACACACACACACACACACACACACACACACACACACACACACACACACACACACACACCACCCTCTGCACACACATACATCCGCGCACATATAGAAAAATATATGAAAATGTAGTGAGAAGTAAGCTACGCCCATCATATAAACATTATTGCAATTTTGTGGCATGAGCCATTGTGGTTTCGACTTAGACAAGGGACACGCTTACAGTATTTCAACACAGCCAGTGATTCTCATTTGACGCTCCAGAATTTGCGAAAGCAATACCAGAAAATATGTGATAATTGCACTCACAAATACTTCTGGCACAATGAAGTGAAAGCTTGGGAGCAGCCACAGCGTAGACACTTCGGTCCCCTTTGCGTTCATGGCAGACACACTTACTGCAATATGACTTGATTGGTATGTCGCATATCTCTGGCACTGACGCCATCTTTCTCCATCATTCATCTCCCCTACCCCCACCCCCACCCCCACCCTACACATTCTGACATAATTACATGACACTGAAGACATAAGGACTCCCTCTTGGGGTTTCGTTTTGACGACTGAATACACAGTCTGTTCTCATTTAATTTTTTGCACATTTCTCACCTTAAAAATGTATGTATAGGGTTGAGTATACAAGTGTCAGATATTTGTGTGGGTAGAACTAAGTGTAGGGTTCTGAAATATCTGTGTAGTAAATCAGTGGGTGCTATGAGAATCTCAGCCAAAACTTTAATGTCACACCCAATTCATAGTAAAACATTGTTGCTTTGACTCATGTTGTCTAATTTTGTATGATCCTGAGCAATAATATGGTTTTAATTACTACTAAAAAGTCAATTGAGACTGAGTCAAAGGTACATGCGTAGACAGGCTTTCTATGTCTCCATGAATAGCCACCATTTATTGATGGTGAAGGTTCCCTCGGTGATGTCACTGAATTATGCTCTCACCCAGCGTCCCACAAAGCATGTATTCATAAAAGAGGTCATTTTAAGTCTGATGATTCAAGAGTTCACACCCTGCCAAATTGCTGACCAGATGCATGCTTGTTTGTGCTGTCCAGGTGATGTCTACTATGCACCCACAACCAACAAAATGACCTTCGAAGAGGCAGAGGAGGAATGCAAGAGGTACGACGCTGTCCTGGCCTCTCCTGGCCATCTGCACGCCGCGTGGAGGCGGGGGCTGGACAGATGCGACTACGGCTGGCTGTCGGACGGGAGCGCCCGGCATCCGGTGTCAACACCCAGGGTGCAGTGCGGCGGTGGCCTGCTTGGCGTCCGCACCATGTACCGCTACGCCAACCAGACGGGCTTCCCAGAGCCCACCCGAAAGCTCGGCGCGTACTGCTTCAAAGGTAAGATTGTGCGTAAGATTTTATTTAACTCTGGTGCGCTTAACCCAGACTGGAGTGGCTGTGCCTCTCTGCCAGGCCGCCTCGTAAACGTCAACCCCTCCTCTCCCGCCTCCTTATGCATGACCTCACCCCGCCCTGTGAGCTGTCTCCAGACACACCAACAAACCACTGCGCAGGCCTAAAAAAAACCCACACACAAACACCAGTCCATCTATGGCATGGCAGGGTTTGCCACTTGTTACAGCAGTGGCTTTAACCTGCTCTGTTCATCTTGTCACTAACCCCCTCCCCCCACACACACATTTTGTTTTGTTTTTTTTTGTCTTGCAGATTCTACTGTAAGAGTTCACATAAGTTGAAGCCTGCATGCATGGAAACTATTACGAGGGTCCTGTTACACTGTGCTGCTAATCCTCCAATGATTCCTTGACCTCACTTTCATTTCATTTTAGGCATACACCCATTTCCACAGCAGCCAAATTGGGCTTGTCAGGCAGTTTAACTAAAGCATATATATATTTTTATGTGATTTCAACCTTGACCAACGTCAGATGATTTAATTCACTTTTAATTAATTGTATTGATCATGCTGTCTGATATTTATTTATCTATGTGATCCATGTATTTAAAAAAAAAAACCTCAGTATCCATAAACATGGATGACATCATCATAGTTACAAGACAGGACCAAATTCTTACACCCAGTGTTGTGAATTCACCGTCAGATGACAAGAGTGTGCCATTACACATATAAAACAACTAATGAGTGTATGTTAGGATAATCTAGGGATAATCCCAGTCACACATCATGGAGTAGTGTGACGTGCTAATTCCCGAATATAAAGGCCCCTTGCTTGCTCCTATTTTCTTAGAAGTGCTGAGGTGGCATCCCCCTGTGGGCTTCCCCTCAGCCCCTGCCCACACCTCCCCCCTCCCCCCTCCCCCACCGCCCCCTTCCACTTCATCATGTCACTTTCAGTTTCCGCTTGCGGCGGCCTTCTTTGCTGTCACTATCACTCAGCATTTATCAGAGAGCAAGTGAGTGGTGGTCAGTGTGTGTGTGTGTGGGGGGGGGGGGGGGGGGGGGGGGCTTATGTCAGAGCCCTAAAACCAACGAGGTCCGGTGACCTTTGACCCTGCCCGGTGGCCTATCTTTTCACCCGGGGCTCACCGAGATAACCTGCCCCCCGCTGGGCATCATGGCTCAGGTCCGAAAGGGGGTGCTAAGCTAACCACCTCCGTGATAAATCGTGGCCCCCTGACGGGTCAAGCGAACAAGCGACTTGCTGACCCCTCCGGCCTTTTTTTTTTTTTGGGGTCTATTTTGGGTCTGTCATGTCATGCCTCTCCACACTGCATTTCCCTAAGTGCCTTTCAAGTAGCCTTTTTTGTCCTGTTGGAGTATTTCCCACTCATTTCCCCCTTATCAGTGTGGTAGATAAGCGAACAAGCCACTGGCACAGGGTGAAGGACCGGTGGTTTTGTTTCTTTTTAAAAGCAGCTGATACAACAAAGCTCTGCTTTGTACCCTGAACAACCATCACTGACCAGGGCAACCCTGCATGAAAGGCGGAGTGTGTGTGTGTGTGTGTGTGTGTGTGTGTGTGTGTGTGTGTGTGTGTGTGTCTGTGTGTGTGTGTGTTTGTGTGTGTCTGTGTCTGTGTCTGTGTTTGTGTGTATGTGTATGTGGGGTGGGGTAGATTATAAAAGGGGGGAAAGGGGGGACTGGGGAAAGGTGGAGTGTGTGTGTGTGTGTGTGTGTGTGTGTGTGTGTGTATGGGGGGAATAGGGGGAGATTATGGAAGGGGGGAAAAAGTTTGTCACACACTACCTCAGTGATAGCCAGAGAGGAGAGGGAGGGCAAGAGGGCCTTGTGCGTGATGCAGGCCAGCTGGGAGCTGGGCCAGACAGAGGAGAGGCTCCTTAAGCTGTCACACACCAAAGGATGTTTATTTCTGAGTAAAGTGTGTGTGTGTGTGTGTGTGTGTGTGTGTGTGTGTGTGTGTGTGTGTGTGTGTGTGTGTGTGTGTGTGTGATGATGTGTTGAGTGTGTGCTGTGTGACTAGGCTCTGTTTGGGTGGAGTACAGTGGACTGTAAATTGTCTCCTTCTCATGCGTTTGCATGGGTTGCTCATTGGGTGTGTGTGTGTGTGTGTGTGTGTGTGTGTGTGTGTGTGTGTGTGTGTGTGTGTGTGTGTGTGTGTGTGCGTGACAACATACTCTTAAGGCAATAATATCCTAAAGTCAATATATACTGTATATACTTCCTAAGCTACTGTTTACCTTTATATTAAATGAATTAAAACACATAAAGACCATCTGTTAGGAAAGGGCTTGGCATCTCCAGCACTTACTGCAATGTAGCTTAAAAAGGTTGTAAATTCCTAAATAAACTCAGATGTAGATGTGAGTAGGTCACTCAACCTACTTTTTACTCTTTATTTATATCTTTATTTTAAAACATTTATTTTCCTAACAACCACTCTCACATTTGCCTATGCAAAATTTCAAAAATAATTGAATAATTAGGAGGGGAAAAGAACAATGTCACAGTGAAGAAACTCTAGTTGAAGACATTTCACAATCAAAAAATCTTAATTCTTTTACTGTCAGGCCTTGAAAGCGGCGCCCGGAAACCATAATTTATTGAATTTTTTTTCCAGAAACAGAGCTGTGGTAATATTTCGTAACAGACGCATAATAATACCACATACTGTTTCCATTAATTATTCCCTGAATTATTTTTTTGTGTGCCAACAGGAATTATTGTTATGAACATCTGTCAACAATATATTTAGGATTGTGACTTTGAATGTGTTCAAAGCAGACTCTTGTGGATCATGTTTATCCAGTCATCAATTAGATTTCATTTGCTCTTAGAGTCATTAGTCACATTCCACTCGGATACACAAACATGTTATTTCAGTATAACATGATCAAGATCTTCTACATGTTATGTATGCACATTTAATAATAGTTAAGCTGACTCAGTATACATCAAATATTAAATAGCAGATTTGTCTTAATCAATTTGTATGTTTTCTGAATCCATGCAAACCCCTTTTATTAGCTCACAGCTTACAGATGACAATCGAAGGCACATATCGAATAGATAATCATGTTTGCCTGTGTTTATCTGACCCTACAGGAAGAATTGAAGTGAACCAAACCTCTTTCGTGGATGTGACGATTGTGAGTACGACTGCTACCCCGACCCTGACTCCTACTCTCTACCGAACCACCACCGCCTCCTCTCTTCTGGACCAGACTACCACAACGCAGGCACCTACGGAGAGTGCAGCCAGCGCTGAGCCCCTGGATCACGGCGTGTCATCAGACCCTCCAGCCATGTTCTCGGCGAGCATGGCACCACCCACGGTTGTGGCGGTTACAGAGAGCGAACTGGTGACCCCAACGGCTGAGAGCGAGACCAACGACACCGAAGACGATGCTGCAACCTCTTTAGATCTTGATTTCGACATTACTGACTTTACTCCAAGCCTGGTAGAGGTCACCGCACATCCTCGTGGTGACATTTTCCCTGCACCAACACCTGCAGAGGGTGCAGAGTCCTCCCCTCCATCACAGGAGCAGGGGGAGGTTGTCACCGTCACTGCCCAGCCCGTAACACCATCAAACGATGAGGACTCTGTCATCACAGTGGGAACCGTTGAGCCCGACATCTACCTCACGGCATCGCCGACGGAACCCAAATTTGCCCTGGGGAAAACGGAAGAGGCCATCCTGACGGGCTTCACAACGGACACTGCTACTGACCTTGAGGACACCCATCCCACGGCAGCGGCAGTTACAGCCAGCGTGACAGAAGACGAATCTGCTGTGCACAGCCAGGCCACTGGAGGCACTACAGCGCAGGCAGCAAAGGACCCTGATGATGATGGTTCATTTGCTCCCACTGAGGCCGCAGTTCAAGGGACCTCCTCGGCAGTGCAGCCCACTGTTGGGGCAAGCGATTCATCCGCCAGTGTCCAGGCAGTCACAGAGGCCTCTGCACCAGACCAGGTGGTCGATGCATCACACAAGCCTAATGAGGACAACACGGAGGCCATAGAGCAAAGCACTGCCGCCCCAGAGTCACCTGTGTCTGTGCCAGTCCAGGAAGTGTCTACTGCTTCTACTACTGCCTATCCAGACTATGGAGGTGATAATGAGATCGGAGATAACCTCTTCGTTGAGTCCACCCCACCTGCACCACCTGGTTTTGAGGAACCTGAGGAAGTATCCCCAAGAGTGGAGTCAGCGGAGCAAACAGACACGTTCACAACACCGCCAGTCACAGAGCTGTCTACCTTTACCACATTTGAATGTGACACAGATGGCCCGACAACTGTCCCAGTCACCACTGAGCCCATGAAAGAAACTACCCTCCCATCACATGAAAAGGAAAGCGGTGCCACACTGCCTGTTGAGGGTAAGGAAGCAGTATCGAGCACCATGGCAGAACCTGCTGGTGCCACAGAACAATCTGGAACTGCAGCTGTAGATGCTGAGAAATCTTCCGAAGAATCAACTCTACACCCAACAGAACCAACACCGAAGCCAGTGACCGGAGACGCAGAGACACCTGACGGAACCGATACTGAACACCTCCCATTACCCACCATTCTCACTGACCTGATGGACAACAGCTCAGGTAGGATTTGTGGTTTGTTACATAATTAATGCTGCTAAGGGAGTGGGATGGCTGTGTGTGTGTGTGTGTGTGTGTGTGTATGTGTGTGTTTGTGTGTGTGTGTGTATGTGAGAGAGAGAGAGAGAGAGAGAGAGAGAGAAAAGAGAGAGAGCGAGCGAGAGATCATTTAGCATGAAAAACAAACCAAAAAAGATTAGTTGCCATTCTAGCAGAATGTGTATTATACAGTAGTCAGTCACCCAGCTGCTTCCTGCCAGAATGATCACTGTACATGCTGTAGGTTTCTGCTGTCCAGGGTGCTGAAGTCACTGCGCCTCCGCCAAGTGTAATGTATAGACGACTCAAAGCAGTTGCAAAGAGGAACACAAATCAGACAGTTTCCTTTATGTGGTCAGATGCATTTCCCAAGTGTATGAAAGGTTTAAAAAAGGCCCTTTCTGCGCATAAGCATTCTAAGAATGCAATAAGCAAACATTCCACAGATATGCTATGCTCTTTGGATTAGGTTTTGGAGTGTGTCATACCAATTTGAAGCTGTGGTCCCGCACCTTGGACAGTTACAAGGGTATCAGCCTGACCTGGCTCGATGGAGGAATGTAGGCGTCAAGGACTTAGTGTTTGTTTTGAAACACTGTAGGCATGGAGTTTCTGAAGCGTTCGTCCTCTTTGTACAGAGCTGTGGCTGTTCTAGACACTTTGAGATTATCCATGCTACTGCTCAGACTTGTCTTTGGGGACAATATCTGTGAAGTTCCCACCCAGCTGGATCTTGCTGTCAGCTGTCCAGCAGGCGATGCAGTACAGGAAATGTTTTTAGGGACCGGCCTTCGTTTGGTGTAGTTTAAGCCCTTGAAGACTAACGCCCTGTGAAAAGAGGCGTTTGCTGCAGACAAAGCCTCTGTTAACTGTTTATGGAGTTCAAACTTTGTCAAACAGTCAGTGTTTAGAATCAGTGCAGAGCAGTTCTCAGTTTACAATTTTCAGTTTATCTTTCTGCGTCATGGCAATTAATCATAATTTAACTGCAGCCCTTGTGTCTGTATGGTAATCCAACACAGTCCAAAGCATTTTGTTTTTTTATGATATTGGTTTTCTTTCCCTTGGGTATAGACAGATATTTGTCGTAATAACTGTAGATGTTCTTGTTTAAAACTAGGGAGGGTGGAACAGCAGAAGTAATTGAAAAGCAGCTGTTCTGTGGACGAAAGATAGGAAAGGACACAGAATCAGTGATGTCAGTGCTTCAGTTGTTGACCTGAGCCCGGTGAGATTAGATGAGATTAAACATGAAGCACACACTACACTGTGAGCTGTGGTTTTGCATGCTCATGTCACAGCTATGTGTTTTATATGGGGAAAAAGAATCAACTGAGAGCAACCGAATCTGTTAATAGGGAGATTTTGTACTGACGAACCAACATATTCCAATGGCTTTCTCAGAGTGGCTGTTGAGATCCTGATTGCTTTTCATGATGATGGCTTGCTGTGACTCACACTGGGATGTGCTGGTGGAATAAAGCTTAGCTCACACTCGATGATCGATTAAATTTATAATGAAAACTGTCTGCTGCAAACGCTGCAAAGACTGTGCTTTTTTGGTTGTCTCTCACAATTGATTGGTAACCCTTTATGGCCTTGTTACAGCAAGTAGGTTTTTACTTGTTGCACAGACAGATTGAGTCAATTTTTGCTTAACGAGTATCTTAACAAGTGAGAACAGAACCTTCTCTCTGGATGATCCTGATTTGTTTTTTTAAGCTGCTTGATCCCCTGAGGTGTCTGAAGGTCTGGTTGAGAACAGAACTGGCCCACTACCTGAACAAACACAGATGCCCATTAGCACACTGGTTGCTGGACGCCTCTTTAAGGCTGATGTCACCAGCAGTGCAAAGTCTCCCCACTTTGTAAAGACAACTGAGCAGCCAGGGACTGGTTGGCAGTGAAAACAGACTGATTTTTTTTTGAAGTAGTGCAGCTCTTGGCATGGGGAGATTGAGGAACTGTAACCTAAGAGCCAAGGAAGGTTTGTTGGAAAATGTTGTCTAACCATCGCTGTATCATTTTTGTGAGCATGTAAAAATTCCAAGGATTGGTTTGTGCAATTAGAAACTCAGCCACAACCGCAGAGTATCTTGCAGCTATTTAATTTGTAATGTAAAAAGTAATGATTAATATTCATTTTCTTTCTTTACAAACACTTGCAAAGAGTTTTCAAACTAGCATGTTGTGTCTTATAGAGGTGGGCCCATAATCTGCTGTTGAGTGTTTGAGGTAATGGTTTACGCATAAGAGTGTGTATGTGTCCTTCAACTGCTAATGAGTCAGGTCCATCACTGTAACCAGCCACAGTCTGCAGTATGCTTCACTGCAGCTCATTTTGGATATGCACAATCAGATTTTAGATTATGGTCTTTGTATGAATGACCCAGTTGACAAAAAACTATTTTCTAAGCAGCACTTCTAAGTTGCGTTCAACAGCACACACACACATAGAATTGAATTTGAAGGTTCGAGTTGATAAATATAAGATCTGCTTGGATTTTGGGTTTGTGGGTTACATCTGGCAAAAAATGTGGTGCGAATCCTAGGCCGAGAGTTTGAAGGAGAGGAGGAGGGGAGAGTCTTTAGACAGCAGGATGGGTGGAGTGTTATGTGTTGTCTCCGGTCTTCCCATGGTTTTGGTGGTGTGTAACAGGTGTGCATATCTCCGTAGGTCTGTGCCTGCAGATGTTGCTTCTCTCAGCTACTAATCTGGAGGAGAAACTGCTTTGTGGGAAAGGCTGGAATCTTCTTTTTTATTTGCTGTTTATTGGCTGCTGGTGTGTTTGTGCTTATTGTAATTCAGACCACAAATGTCTTGTTGTTGAGGCGTCAATCAATTTTGCGAGCATGGATCAACACTGGCGGCTCGGCTTTTAAATGTTTATTTTCACCAGACAAACAATGATCCTCTGGTGTACTTTTGGTAGTCTCGCAGCACACCAGATTTCAATTACGTGGGACATTCATACATTCATCAAGTTGTGAGGGTATGTGTTCCTGTTGTGAGATTACCTTTACTACTACTACTACTCTGTGCTAGTAGAATAGCCCGACCTTTGCCCGAGATTGAGGAAATGTCGCTCTTTTAAAACATCTGCTTAGTAGATAATATAAGATTGTCATCTTTAAAGAAACAGTATGTAGCAGGGAATTATAGAATTGGGCATTGACACTATGCCTAGATCTGTGCCTCTGTGATGTATATTCTAGATGGTCCTAGTCAGAGAAAGAGAGAGAGAGACAGACAGACAGACAGACAAACAGACAGACAGAGGGAGATAGACAGACAGACAGACAGATAGGGAAAGAGAGAGGGAATTGAGCCCCACTGGCATTACAGCAGTCTAACACATTCAGAGCAGAGCAGCTGTGATGACACAATATGTTAGACCCATCTATTTATGTATGATCACAGTGAGAGATGCATAGGAAGAGAAAAGACAGAAAAACAGAGCGATATCTGTTCCTTTTCAGTGATTTTGATAAATTCTTTAAGAAATGGCTCCACTTCTACAAACAGAAAAGTCACTGACTCAGCTGTAAGGAAGAGACTGTGAATCACTGTGAACCATCTCTCTTGTGAAGGTAACGAGACAATAAACTCAATAGAAATCAGTGGAGGGTCCCAATGACTAAGCCCTGTGGGCCCTTGCTCTCCTAATCCTGCCTTTGTATTTTTCACTCTAGCTTTACTGCATGGAGGAGCCCTATCTATTCTGGTTTCCCAACAGCTGCAGCTACAGTTTACTTATTCACATCCAACTGTATTGAAGAGCTGGGAAAAAAAAAAAACAAATTGCGATCTGCAGTAATTTTTGTTTTTTAGTGGGGGTTTCTTCTTGTGGTGATTTCTTAAATTGCTAAATTCAGAATTCACTCTCCTCAATGATGGTGATATGTCATTTGGACTAATATGCTACTTGGAATGACAATGAAATATGGAATTTGTGATGCATTTTTATGCATATATAAAGCTCGCCTACTTCCTCCTTTCTGTCTATGCACAAAACAATGTGTTGGTCACTGTGACCAATATTTGAGGGTTATTTCTCCCTCTGCTCTGATACCCTTTTGTTGGTAGCCTACCAGTATGTTCAGTTTTGAAATATGCTCTCTGTGGTGGGTGTGTGCAGACATAACTTAGATGTCCAATTATTGCCTTTATCACATATTAATTTGTTTTTGTGTGAGCTTTACTTTGTTCAGTTGATTTTATTAGCTGTTCATACACAACAAAATGCATGAAACAAACAATGTTTATTTTTTATATCTGTTTTTCCCACAGTTCCCATGGAGGTGTCTGCGTCTCCAGAGACACAGTTTCCTGCAGTACCTTCCTCTGTAGAGAGCGAGACGGTAGTCAGTGGAGATTTGGATCTAGGCTCTCCTGCCTCCACCTTCTCCCCGACCATAGTGTTCAGAAATGGCAAAGAGGAGGTCACTCTCGAGCCCAAACAGTACGGTGAAGAGGGCAGAGGTGATGAGTTTAGTAGATGGGTTCCTGCGCCTGTTAATGAGACCACACCATTTGATTACTCTGTGATAGACTTTGGCACAAGTCCAGATGATGATGAAGACCTAAATGACACATCCTCAACTCCCCTGATCTTCCCCCAAACCACTTTGGAGCCTGACTACGAGAGTTTTCCCCCCTCAGTGGAGTCCACTCCTCCATCTCCAAATTTTATTGTGCCAGAACAGGAAACACTGATTACTGAAGGAAGCACAGAGACTGTTACACAGGCCTTTAGGCCATCCACTTCAGTGACGACAGCAAAACGACTCACCTCATCAGTGACAGAAAAACCAACAGTGCAGTCTTCACGTCCTATAGATAAAAGTACGGATGATAGTTCTGATGTTTCCCAAGGAATTACTGCCACCAGTCAAGAGGAACAGCCAACACATACAGAATACTCTACAACAAAACCATTTATCACAGTAGATATTTCGGAGAGCTTAACAGGAAGTTCAGCTTTGCCAAGCACTGACATCTCTCAGTCACTCACAGGAACAACCGCTGTCATTTCACCTATATTTACAGAGGGCCAGACACAGTCAGTACAGTCTGTCAGAACAGAGATGACACCCATCACCCCTACAGAAGAGACAACACTATATGTAATCATTCCTGACACGACTGTATCATCGAATATTACTGAAGTTGAACCTGAAGTAACCATTGTGCCACATGAATCAAGTGTGAGGACACAAACATCTACAGATGTTACACCTTCAGTTGAAGACAGCACAGAAAGCACATCAGAAACAGAGAATGTCACTCAGTCTATTTTAACGGTAACGTATGGGGACACCTCAGAGACAAAGGCTGTTGACACACCAGCATTAGAGTCAACAGTGATGCCACCATATTCTGCGCACACTTCTCCCAAGGCCTTTGTGACATCGACACAAACGGGTGAGGAGAGTTCAAGCCAGCTAACCGCTGATACATTTGCTACGAAAGGGCCGACATCTACCCATGAGGATATATCATCTGCATCACAAATCCCCAAAACTACACAAAAACAGGTGACAGAATCAGATGAGGTGTCTACCATTATTGATTCCACAGAAACATTACCCACATTATCAGTGCAGACTTTTACAGAACCTCAAACAAAAGACAGTGTCACACAGGAATCTCCTACTACTGAGGTCTCACCAGTGTCTACTGATGAACAGTCATCAAGCTCAGAATCACAGCCAGTTTTGCCAAGTACACAAAATCCCAGTGTTGAATCCTCAACCATTTCAAAACAAGACACTGACAAAGGCACAATGACAATGACAGACTCAAAAGAGTTAACATCAATGGTAACTCAAGGTCCAACAGAACACACAGATGCAGCACAAAGCACAGAGGAACCGTCCATAGTGCAAACAAGCTCAATCCCCATATTTGCCCCCAAGGAAACATCCGAGGAGCACACAACTGATGCTGTTTTGCCAACATCTGTGCAGACATCATATGTGTCTACCTCATCAATTGAGTTGACAAGCTCAGAATCTCTGTCTGTTAAGACAACAACAGACAAACTGGTCCCAACACTTGTCTTAACCACAGATGAAGACGGTTCAGGTACTTCTCCCATTGTTTCAACTACTGCAACAATGTCAACTTCATCTGGATCATATATTACCACAGTGCATCCCCAGAAGGAAGGTGAAGTTTCAACAGTAAGTGACAAATTTTCAACTGAAAGTAGAGAGACCATATCCATGACTGGAGCAACAGAGGCAATCACAGCTGTTTACTCAACTCCTGGGGACAAACCAGTAACCATGTTACCATCGACAGACTCAACAAATGTTTCAGCTGAAGAAAGTGCAATAACAAAGATCCCAGAGATGTCCACAAGCGCAGAAGAATCATCCATGGCAGAAACAACGTCTGTTCCCACCTCTCCCTCTAAGGACGTCTCAGAGGACCACTCCATTAAGACATCTACCATGGAAGATGCAGTTTCATCTTCAGAGCAGACTACACTGAAAACATTTACACAGTCCACTCCATCATGGCAAACAACAACCTCAGAACCTGTGTCAGTTGACCTGAGTACAGACACTCCAGTGACACCTCATTCATTTCTTGAAGGCTCAACTGACTTTAGTACAGAAATATCATCCCAAGAATTGTTATCTACAACTCCTCAAACATCAATAGGGGCTACCACCTCAGCGGATGAGGTGGGTTCAGGTCTGCCAACTCATATGTTCTCCACAGAAAGCCCCATACCTCCCTACAGTACAGCTACACATGAAGGCATGCCAACAGTATCTCAAGGTTCAACGGACAAAATCACAAATACAGACCAAACCTCTGTATCAGAAAAAACGATGACTGATGACTCAGAAACATCATTTACGTCAACAAAGGAAACAAGTTCAGAATCTAAGACAACACAAATGATTACGCAAGAACCCCCCATTACAGCAGTCTCTTCAGAATCTACTGAGGAGTACACTGTGAACACGCTGTCCTCAACTGTTGTCACTCCAGTGACCACAGAGGACACAGACATGAACAACATGACATCAGTTCACTCTTCTACTCACATTGACATCTCAGAAGAGACTGCTACCACAGCATCTGCAGCCATTCCTTCAGTTTCAATACAGGCTACACAAGAGCCACATATTTCATCCACACCATCAGATGTGGAAGGTTCAGGCCAGAGCACCACTGATGTGTTCACCACAAGAGCTCAAACACCTCGCGACAGCACTGCTACACAAGATGAGGTATCAACAGTATCTCACCTTTCAGTGGCCACAGTTGGTCCAAAAGAACAGACTGCTATGTCAGAAGGGTCATCAACTATTTCTATTATTGAAACCTCAGACAAATTATTACCCTCAACAGTAGAAACTATAGCAGAGGCTAAGACATCAGAAATAGTCACCCATTCACCCCACACTTCATCAGTAACACCAATAACTGATGAAGATATGTCAAGCTCAGAATTAATATCAGTTTTTCCAAGCACATACAAACCAGTTACTTTGTCCCCTACATTCTCAGAGGTTGAACACTCAGGTGATTTTCCCACAGATATATCACCTACAAAGTTTGTCACCACAGATGCACCCGTATTTTCTTCAGCCAAACCAACATTACAGTTGACCACTGTGCATTCCCCACCTCATGAAACAGCTTCATCAGTAACAGATAGGCCCTCTACTTTGAAGACTACTGGCACTCAATCCGCTATTGTTAATGAAACAGAAACAGCTTTCACCCCAAAAACTGAGGAAGGACCTGCAACCAGTTCCACCTCAGCTGACGCATCAACTCAAGGCACAGTGGCAGAGACTGTTACTGATAGCAAAGAGGATGAGACCAGCACAATCCCTACAACTGATGCCTCAGAGCCTGCATTGACCTCAACACAGGTACCTCCAGAAAGTCAGACCAAAGACATGCCTACTGGTGAATCTTTTCTCACATCAGCAGCACCAGTGTCTCCTGAGGAGACAGCAGGCTCAAAGGTTTTGTCTGTAGCTCCAAATACTGACAAACCTGTCACATCATCCCCCTTTCTCTCAACAGATGATGGCTCAGGAGACTTTGGCACCCAACCATTAAGTAAAGAGTACATTTCCACATCTGCCCCGTTGCTGTCGTCAGTGACACCTCAGGTACATATCACCACAACTCCTTCTCCATTTGACGGGACAACTGTTATAGCTGGATCGTCCACTCTGACAGTAACAGATGATGCATCCACTGGTGTTACAGAGACAACTATGACTTCTGCCTCCAGTGTAGATAAAGGCAAAGACATCACATCAGCTTCACTAAAGGAGGCCACTCAGGTAACTCCAATGGAGGGTGAGGTGACAAAGAGCACAGAGGTGCTGTCGTCAGCAGTGACACAGTCAGTACCCACATCTACATATAAAGACAGCTCAGAGGAACATTTATCTGAGGTGGCTACCATGGAATCGACAAGTGTACCATATTCACCTAAACACATGAGTGAGGTGTTCAGTCCATCTGCTGAAACAAATGAGGGAGGTTCAGGTGACACAACATCTGATGTGTTCACCACAGCCATTTCTAAAACTCAATATAGTACACCTCCCCCGGTAACTACATCAGCAGTGTCACAGATGTCGGCAACCGCAAAGTACCAGACATCTACATCAGCTGAGTCATCTACTGCTCCTATGACTAGTTCCTCAGAGAAATTATTCACTTCAACAGAGAAAGTGGTTTCAGAAACTCAGACAATAGAAATGAAGACGGATGAGTCTGCTGCTTCAACAGTAGCGCCAACGCTTAGCGAAGAAGAGACAGTAAGCTCAGAATTGCTATCAACTCTTCCAAGCACTGACAGAACTTATACCCCCTACTTCACTACTCCAGCAGTGGAAGGCTCAGGTGATTTTACTCCTAAAGAATCAGAGTCAGAGTCCATTACCACATCTGCTCCAGTTTACACTTCCTCCAAAGCTGACTTACCTGACATAACAACACATTCTACAGTACCCTCAACAACAGATGCAACATCTTCCAAGACAGAAGATAGTATAACTACCATTAGTAGCAAAGACGTGGGGACAATGTCCTTTTCAACACCTGAGGGAAAAACAGTAACCTCCCAGCCTTTTGTGAGTACCACAGGAGATTCAGCAGAAAGTACAAGTTCAGAAACCAAGGACAGAGTTACAGACACAGAAGGACCATCTACAACAGAGACCAGCTCTGTCCACACGCCTACGCACAAGGACACATCAGAGGAGCAAGACATCAGTATGTCCACTGAGAAATTAACAACACCGCCATCTTTGTCAGTGCAAACTGTGTCTGGAACATTCATTTCATCAACCTCATTAGATGTGGAGGGCTCAGGTCGGGAAACCCCTGATATGTTTGGCTCTGCAACAACTCACAGACCACAATACAGCACAGTGACACCAGGCTGGAGTACAACAGTGACACATGTTTCTGCGTCCTCGTCAGAAAAGCCTGATGAATTGTTTACAACTAAAGGAGCAACTAGTGTCTCCATTATCAGTGACACAGAGGAACAGTTCACCTCAACAGAGAAATCAGTATCAGAAACTCAGACAATAGAAATTAAGACGGATGAGTCTGCTGCTTCAACAGTAGCGCCAACGTTTAGCGAAGAAGAGACAGTAAGCTCAGAATTGCTATTTTCTCTTCCAACCACTGACAGAACTTATACCCCCCACTTCACTACTCCAGCAGTGGAAGGCTCAGGTGATTTTACTCCTAAAGAATCAGAGTCAGAGTCCATTACCACATCTGCTCCAGTTTACACTTCCTCCAAAGCTGACTTACCTGCCATAACAACACATTCTACAGCACCCTCAGCAACAGATGCAGCATCTGCCATAACAGAGGATAATACAATTACCCTTAGTAGCAAAGAAGTGATCACAATGTCTTCTTCAACAGCCGAGGAAAAAACAGTAACCTCCCAGCCTTTTGTGAGTACCACAGGAGATTCCGCAGAAAGTACAAGTTCAGAAACCAAGGACAGAGTTACAGACACAGAAGGACCATCTACAACAGAGACCAGCTCTGTCCACACGCCTACGCACAAGGACACATCAGAGGAGCAAGACATCAGTATGTCCACTGAGAAATTAACAACACCGCCATCTTTGTCAGTGCAAACTGTGTCTGGAACATTCATTGCATCAACCTCATTAGATGTGGAAGGCTCAGGTCAGGAGACACCTGACATGTTTGGCTCAGCAACAACTCACAGACCACAATACAGCACAGTGACGCCAGGCTGGAGTACAACAGTGGCACATGTTTCCGCATCCTCGTCGGAAAAGCCTGATGAATTGTTTACAACTGAAGGAGCAACTAGTGTCTCCATTATCAGTGACACAGAGGAACAGTTCACCTCAACAGAGAAATCAGTATCAGAAACTCAGACAATAGAAATTAAGACGGATGAGTCTGCTGCTTCAACAGTAGCGCCAATGTTTAGCGAAGAAGAGACAGTAAGCTCAGAATTGCTATTTTCTCTTCCAACCACTGACAAAACTTATACCCCCCATTTCACTACTTCAGCAGTGGAAGGCTCAGGTGATTTTAGTCCTAAAGAATCAGAGTCAGAGTCCATTACCACATCTGCTCCAGTTTACACTTCCTCCAAAGCTGACTTACCTGCCATAACAACACATTCTACAGTACCCTCAGCAACAGATGCAGCATCTGCCATAACAGAGGATAATACAATTACCCTTAGTAGCAAAGAAGTGGTGACAATGTCCTCTTCAACAGCTGAGGGAAAAACAGTAACCACCCAACCTTTTGTGAGTACCACAGGAGATTCCACAGAAAGTACAAGTTCAGAAACCAAGGACAGAATTACAGACACAGAAGTACCATCTACAACAGAGACCAGCTCTGTCCACATGCCTACGCACAAGGACACATCAGAGGAGCAAGACATCAGTATGTCCACTGAGAAATTAACAACACCGCCATCTTTGTCAGTGCAAACTGTGTCTGGAACATTCATTGCATCAACCTCATTAGATGTGGAGGGCTCAGGTCGGGAGACACCTGACATGTTTGGCTCAGCAACAACTCACAGACCACAATACAGCACAGTGACACCAGGCTGGAGTACAACAGTGGCACATGTTTCCGCATCCTCGTCGGAAAAGCCTGATGAATTGTTTACAACTAAAGGAGTAACTAGTGTCTCCATTATCAGTGACACAGAGGAACAGTTCACCTCAACAGAGAAATCAGTATCAGAAACTCAGACAATAGAAATGAAGACAGATGAGTCTGTTGCTTCGACAGTAGCACCAACGTTTAGTGAAGAAGAGACAGTAAGCTCAGAATTGCTATCAACTCTTCCAAGCACTGGCAGAACTTATACCCCCCACTTTCAGACAACCACAATACATCCAGTAGCAGAAGGCACAGTTTCAGTGGAACCAAACATTACAGAGGGTCTCAAGACCTCAGAGGAGGCATCCACTGAGCAAACAGGATCTATCCCCTCATCTACAATAAAGGAAACAACTGAGGAACAATCGATCTCCATTACTGGATCAACAATCAAATCATTATCATCGGCAGAAGTGGAAGCATCATCAGTGCACTCCACAGCAGATGTATTTACAGTATCTAGTCTAACTGAAGACATAGGCTCAGGCCAGACTTCTGATATGTTTAGCACAACTGCACCATCATATCACTACAGCACAGCAACGCACAAGGAGATACCCACAGCTACACAGATTTCAACGGACACAACTGATCAAACAAAAGAGACATCAACAGTTTCCATCATAGGCACATCAGAGACCATTTCTACTTCTGCTGAGACTTCTAGACCCTCTACCACTGAAATTGTCAACACTGTATCACTTGCCACAGCTGCAGCAAGTGAGTCTGATGAGACAACAAGCTCAGAACTACCGTCAGTAGCTTCAAGGACAGACAAACCTGCTACAACATTATCTACTTTTACAACAGAGGAAAGCTCGGGTGATTTTACTATTGAGACAGCACACTCCACTATTACAGTTACTCCAGTAGCTGTTGTTTCCAAAGTTAGCTTACATGATTCCACAGCCCACCCAACAAGTACAGCCTCAACAGATAAAGAAAGTGCCATGGTTACAAAAGAAACATCCACAAGATCCACCTTCACATCCAAATATGAGGATTCCTCAGAGGAGCAATCCACTCAAGCATTCAGTACCAGATCAACAGGGGTGGTGACTTCAGACAAGCCATCCACAGTTGTGATCATTGATTCCTCTGAGGACATATTCAGTTCCACACAGGAAACAGTCTCTAAATCCCAGACCGAAGACATTGCTACCAATGTTGTTACAGATCAGCCGACCTCAGTTATGTTTACCACAACATCGCATACACCACACCACGTCACTTTTACTGAAGAATCATCTGAGAAAACACCATCTATTCCCCTCATTGATCCCTCAGAAAAATTATTTGCTTCCACAGAGATTACATCCTCTGAGCCCCAAACCACAGAACTACTCACCAGTATACCTGTTAGTACACCAATAACAGATGTGTCTTCTGAGCAGACAAGTTCAGAATTCCTCTCATTTCAACCCAGTACAGACAAACCAGTTACATCATCTTCTATCACAACAGAGGAAGGTTCTGGTGACTCCATAACAATAACATCCACCAAAGAGCCTATATCTACTACTGCTCCATTTTACACCACAAGTCAAACTGTCTTACATACCACCACAACAATACCAGTTTCTGGAAAGACACAGGAAGACACCACAGAAGAGCCATCCACAGAGAAGTCCACCGTGAGCTCAACAGTAATACCATCAGCCTCAGTTAAAACTACACCCAAGCAACTCCTAACATCTGCACAACCAGATGTTGAAGGTTCAGCTGAGACACCAGATATGTTTACTGCAACTGATAAACCAGAGCATGGAACATCATCATCTCTTGTTTCAACAGAAGATTTTTCTGGTGATTCTACTACTGAGCCATTTGTGCAGACCATTTCCTCAACTGTTTCAGTATACTCTACACACAGTACTGACCTGCATACCTCAACACCACACCCACATTTTGGTACCACAGTTGCCCCAGAAAGTTTCCCAGTTCAAACATCAACTGGAGAAACGATATCATTCACCACTTCAGTTGGTCAGGAGGGTATGGATCAGCAGACTGGTGTTATGTTTACCACAACAACTCATACACCCCACCATGTCACCTCTACTGAAGAGTCATCTGAAAAGCCATCATCTGCCCCTCTCATTGATGCCTCAGAAAAATTATTTGCTTCCACAGAGATTACATCCTCTGAGCCTCACACCACAGAACTACTCACCAGTATGCCTGTTAGTACAACAATAACAGATGTGTTTTCTGAGGAGACAAGTTCAGAATTCCTCTCAGTTCAACCCAGTACAGCCAAACCAGATACATCATCTTCTCTCACAACAGAGGAAGGTTCTGGTGACTCCATAACAATAACATCCACCAAAGAGCCCATATCTACTACTGCTCCATTTTACACCACAAGTCAAACTGTCCTACATACCACAACAACAATACCAGTTTCTGGAAAGACACAAGAAGACACCACAGAAGAGCCATCCACAGATAAGTCTACCATGAGCTCAACAGTAGTACCATCAGCCTCAGTTAAAACTACACCCAAGCAACTCCTAACATCTGCACAACCAGATGTTGAAGGTTCAGCTGAGACACCAGATATGTTTACTGCAACTGATAAACCAGAGCATGGAACATCATCATCTCTTGTTTCAACAGAAGATTTTTCTGGTGATTCTACTACTGAGCCATTTGTGCAGACCATTTCCTCAACTGTTTCAGTATACTCTACACACAGTACTGACCTGCATACCTCAACACCACACCCACATTTTGGTACCACAGTTGCCCCAGAAAGTTTCCCAGTTCAAACATCAACTGGAGAAACGATATCATTCACCACTTCAGTTGGTCAGGAGGGTATGGATCAGCAGACTGGTGTTATGTTTACCACAACAACTCATACACCCCACCATGTCACCTCTACTGAAGAGTCATCTGAAAAGCCATCATCTGCCCCTCTCATTGATGCCTCAGAAAAATTATTTGCTTCCACAGAGATTACATCCTCTGAGCCTCACACCACAGAACTACTCACCAGTATGCCTGTTAGTACACCAATAACAGAAGTGTCTTCTGAGCAGACAAGTTCAGATTTCCTCTCAGTTCAACCCAGTACAGACAAACCAGTTACATCATCTTCTATCACAACAGAGGAAGGTTCTGGTGACTCCATAACAATAACATCCACCAAAGAGCCTATATCTACTACTGCTCCATTTTACACCACAAGTCAAACTGTCTTACATACCACCACAACAATACCAGTTTCTGGAAAGACACAGGAAGACACCACAGAAGAGCCATCCACAGAGAAGTCCACCATGAGCTCAACAGTAATACCATCAGCCTCAGTAAAAACTACACCCGAGCAACTCATAACATCTGCACAACCAAATGTTGAAGGTTCAGCTGAGACACCAGATATGTTTACTGCAACTGATAAACCAGAGTATGGAACATCATCATCTCTTGTTTCAACAGAAGATTTCTCTGGTGATTTTACTACTGAGACATTTGTGCAGACCATTTCCTCAACTGTTTCAGTATATTCTACACACAGTACTGACCTGCATACCTCAACAACACACCCACATTTTGGTAGGACAGTTGCCCCAGAAAGTTTCCCAGTTCAGACGTCAACTGGGGAAACAACATCATTCACCACTTCAGTTGGTCAGGAGGGTATGGATCAGAAGACTGCTGCTATGTTTACCACAACAACTCATACACCCCACCATGTCACCTCTACTGAAGATTCATCTGAAAAGCCATCATCTGCCCACCTCATTGATCCCTCAGAAAAATTATTTGCTTCCACAGAGATTACATCCTCTGAGCCCCAGACCACAGAACTATCCACCAGTAAGCCTGTTAGTACAACAATAACAGATGTGTTTTCTGAGGAGACAAGTTCAGAATTCCTCTCAGTTCAACCCAGTACAGCCAAACCAGATACATCATCTTCTCTCACAACAGAGGAAGGTTCTGGTGACTCCATAACAATAACATCCACCAAAGAGCCCATATCTACTACTGCTCCATTTTACACCACAAGTCAAACTGTCTTACATACCACCACAACAATACCAGTTTCTGGAAAGACACAGGAAGACACCACAGAAGAGCCATCCACAGAGAAGTCTACCATGAGCTCAACAGTAGTACCATCAGCCTCAGTTAAAACTACACCCAAGCAACTCCTAACATCTGCACAACCAGATGTTGAAGGTTCAGCTGAGACACCAGATATGTTTACTGCAACTGATAAACCAGAGCATGGAACATCATCATCTCTTGTTTCAACAGAAGATTTTTCTGGTGATTCTACTACTGAGCCATTTGTGCAGACCATTTCCTCAACTGTTTCAGTATACTCTACACACAGTACTGACCTGCATACCTCAACACCACACCCACATTTTGGTACCACAGTTGCCCCAGAAAGTTTCCCAGTTCAAACATCAACTGGAGAAACAATATCATTCACCACTTCAGTTGGTCAGGAGGGTATGGATCAGCAGACTGGTGTTATGTTTACCCCAACAACTCATACACCCCACCATGTCACCTCTACTGAAGAGTCATCTGAAAAGCCATCATCTGCCCCTCTCATTGATGCCTCAGAAAAATTATTTGCTTCCACAGAGATTACATCCTCTGAGCCTCACACCACAGAACTACTCACCAGTATGCCTGTTAGTACACCAATAACAGATGTGTCTTCTGAGCAGACAAGTTCAGAATTCCTCTCAGTTCAACCCAGTACAGACAAACCAGTTACATCATCTTCTATCACAACAGAGGAAGGTTCTGGTGACTCCATAACAATAACATCCACCAAAGAGCCTATATCTACTACTGCTCCATTTTACACCACAAGTCAAACTGTCTTACATACCACCACAACAATACCAGTTTCTGGAAAGACACAGGAAGACACCACAGAAGAGCCATCCACAGAGAAGTCCACCATGAGCTCAACAGTAATACCATCAGCCTCAGTAAAAACTACACCCGAGCAACTCATAACATCTGCACAACCAAATGTTGAAGGTTCAGCTGAGACACCAGATATGTTTACTGCAACTGATAAACCAGAGCATGGAACATCATCATCTCTTGTTTCAACAGAAGATTTCTCTGGTGATTTTACTACTGAGACATTTGTGCAGACCATTTCCTCAACTGTTTCAGTATATTCTACACACAGTACTGACCTGCATACCTCAACAACACACCCACATTTTGGTAGCACAGTTGCCCCAGAAAGTTTCCCAGTTCAGACATCAACTGGAGAAACAACATCATTCCCCACTTCAGTTGGTCAGGGGGGTATGGATCAGCAGACTGCTGCTATGTTTACCACAACAACTCATACACCCCACCATGTCACCTCTACTGAAGATTCATCTGAAAAGCCATCATCTGCCCCTCTCATTGATGCCTCAGAAAAATTATTTATTTCCACAGAGATTACATCCTCTGAGCCTCAGACCACAGAACTACTCACCAGTATGCCTGTTAGTACAACAATAACCGATGTGTCTTCTGAGCAGACAAGTTCAGAATTCCTCTCAGTTCAACCCAGTACAGACAAACCAGTTACACCATTCTCTCTTAAAACAGAGGAAGGTTCTGGTGACTCTATAACAATAATATCCACCAAAGAGCCTATATCTACTACTGCTCCATTTTACACCACAACTCAAACTGTCTTACATACCACCACAACAATACCAGTTTCTGGAAAGACACGGGACGACACCACAGAAGAGCCATCCACAGAGAAGTTCACCATGAGCTCAACAGTAATACCATCAGCCTCAGTAAAAACTACACCCGAGCAACTCATAACATCTGCAGATCCAAATGTTGAAGGTTCAGCTGAGACACCAGATATGTTTACTGCAACTGATAAACCAGAGCATGGAACATCATCATCTCTTGTTTCAACAGAAGATTTTTCTGGTGATTCTACTACTGAGCCATTTGTGCAGACCATTTCCTCAACTGTTTCAGTATACTCTACACACAGTACTGACCTGCATACCTCAACACCACACCCACATTTTGGTAGCACAGTTACCCTAGAACGTTTACCAGTTCAGACATCAACTGGAGAAACAACATCATTCCCCACTTCAGTTGGTCAGGGGGGTATGGATCAGCAGACTGCTGCTATGTTTACCACAACAACTCATACACCCCACCATGTCACCTCCACTGAAGATTCATCTGAAAAGCCATCATCTGTCCCCCTCATTGATTCCTCAGAAAAATTATTTGTTTCCACAGAGATTACATCCTCTGAGCCTCAGACCACAGAACTACTCACCAGTATGCCTGTTAGTACAACAATAACAGATGTGTCTTCTGAGCAGACAAGTTCAGAATTCCTCTCAGTTCAGCCCAGTACAGACAAACCAGTTACATCATCTTCTCTCACAACAGAGGAAGGTTCTGGTGACTCTATAACAATAATATCCACCAAAGAGCCTATATCTACTACTGCTCCATTTTACACCACAAGTCAAGATGTCGTACACACCACCACAACGATACCAGTTTCAGAGAAGACACAGCAAGACACCACAGAAGAGCCATCTACAGGGAAGCTCACCATGAGCACAACAGTAATACCATCAGCCTCAGTAAAAACTACACCTGAGCAACTCATAACATCTACACAACCAGATGTTGAAGGTTCAGCTGACACACCTGATATGTTTACTGCAGAGGAGGCAGGCTCTGGTGCTACCCCCACAGATGTGTTTACTCAAATGTCATTGAAGACAACACCAGCCCAAACTGCTTTATTTACAGAGCTTCAAACTAGTACCTCTTCAGCAGAGAGTAAAGGCACCTTACAACCAGATATAAAGACATCACCACCAGAAATTAGTTACACCACTCCAAAATCTTTTACTGAACATGTCACTGATCTAATTTCAAAGTCTGTGGAACTAATATGGAGCACCTCCACATACCCAGATAGCCAGAGTTCGGAAATTACTTCAGGTCATGGTCCAGAGCCATCAACAACTCTTGCGCCATTTGAGGGATTCACTGATGAAGCTGAAACTGAGACTGAGGAGCAGTCACAGACACTCTCAAGCAGTGTTCCTCACAGTGAGCCCACAGCATCTGTGTCCCAGCCTGCTTCAACTACAACCCCTCAGTATTCGACTTCGGTTCGTTTCACTGACTTTTCGACAGCCCCAGAAGGAAGTGGTTTTGAGAAAGAGGCAGAACCAGATTACTCCGAAACTGTACCCTCCATCATTTTTGCAGAACCACCAGTTCAGCCACCAATACCTGAAGCCAAAACTACAGCTCAAACATCAGCTCAAACCACCACACTTCCTGGTGAGGTCATCACTGAGACTCAGGGAACCACCGAACCCTATGATTTCAGTGATAGAACTGATGAAGCAGAAATCAGGGAGACAGAGAGTTCCACTGTGATTTCAAGTGTTGAGTCTTCTTCCAAGACCACACCATTCCCCACATACACCAGCGCATCCCAAACCTCAAAGCCTCAACCATCAGTTTCACCATCAACTGAAGATCTTGGAAGTGGAACCGAGAGCACGGACGATTTTGGAAATGGGGACGATGGTTCAAGTGCTGATGGTTCGGGTGATGAATTCCCTACACCAGACTCGTCCTTACTGTCCACTCAGACTACACCTCCTGTGGTCACTAGCACAGGTCAACAAAAGGAGCATACAACAGCAGCAGCCTTTACAGACAACAGTATGACTTCTCAAGCCAGCAAATTCGCCTCAGAGACCCCAAGGACACAGCAAACCCAGGAAGATTTTGTTAAAGAAAACACTTCCACATTACCCTCATCAGCTCCTATTAGTCTCTTTACTGATGAGGCAACTGAGGGATCTGGCCTTGAGAGTATGACTACCCTTGAACCAAGAACAGTTGCTCAGACAACTGCAGCTTTTCCTAAGGATGGATCCAGTGAGCCAGTGGTATCGGCCACTCCTCATTCAGCTGTTATGTCTTTGACCACAGAAAGGGAGGACAGAACATCTTACAAAACAACATACCTAGACACAACAACTGAAGTACCTACAGTGCAGCACAGTAATCTTACAGACCAGCTGGTTACTATTGTTAGCCCCACAGATACACACACCAACGATACAACTATTGTTATATTATCTGAGAATGAGGACAATCTCTTCTCCCAAAGACCTGACTTAACCACAGATGACATAATTGATGTAGATACTGTTTCATTTTCAGAATCATCCTCACCATATTCTCCTACTGTCCAAACAAAGGAGGCAGGAGGTATGACAGCCACTCTAACACCACCTATTTCTGCAGTAATGACAGAAGATCCTGAGGGTTCTGCAATGGACACTATATCTCCACAATACCCAACATCCAGCGAAGAGTTAATGCCCTATTCTGGAAAGCCTTCCCAGAATTTCCAAACATCACAACCAACCACCTCTGTAACAGTGCCCTTGTCAGTAACCTCAAAGGCTGTAGTAATAGTTTCTCCAACAGTGGGCTCAATCTCCTCAGAGGAGACGGACACAAGTACAGCAGAAGAGTTCTCTTCATCTACAGATACAACTGATTTTGACAAATCTTCACTGTCTCCCAATTTACTGTTCACTAGCACAGTCACACCGTCTTCAATGTCCTCATTCACATCCTCACCTTTATCTAGTTCAGCTTTTACAGAACAGACAACGAGCCACACAGACATTACTGATGGTAGTGGAATGTTAGAAGGTACAGAGGAAACAGCCTCTCCTGTAGTAGAGAGCAAAGCCTCGGCCTCAACTGTGAGTCCTCAGACAACATCAGTTCAGCTGCAGCAGACTTCCACACCACTTCACATGCAAACATTGACAGAAGATTCTTCAGAAGGTTCTTCTTCATCTATGAAAACCACAGTTGGCTCAAGTAGCACACCCTCTACTCAACTACTGCAGACATCCACGCCAGCTCATGCGTCATCAGGTAGTGAGTTGACAACAAACAAAGATGATGAAGAAGACCCAGAGTCTGATGTCACTGATGAATCAGGCTCAGGGGTCCCAACAGATGAATCAGAGAAATCATCTGTACCCACTACAACAGTACGGACCAGTTCAGTCACCACCCCACCCCACATTCAAACAGTGACAGAGGAAACAACTGACAAGAATAAAGATGATGCTACAGAATCTCCAAGCACTGAAGAATCATCATCGGCCTCTAGTGCAACAGCAATATCAATTTCTGATGTCACTGATGAACCAGGCTCAGGGTTCACAGATGAACCAGAGTCATCAAGCACTGACCAACCATCTGTACCCACTACAACGATACGAACCAGTTCAGTCACCACCCCACCCCACATGCAAACAGTGACAGAGGAAACAACTGACAAGAATGTAGATGATGCTACAGAATCTCCAAGCACTGAAGAGTCATCATCAGCCCCTACTGCAACAGCAATATCAATTTCTGATGTCACTGATAAATCAGGCTCAGGAGTCACAACAGTTGAACCAGAGTTATCAAGCACTGAGCAACCATCTGTACACACTACAACAATACGAACCAGTTCAGTCACCACAACAGCCGACATGCAAAGAGTGACAGAGGAAACAACTGACAAGAAAAAAGATGCGACTCAACTACTGCCGACATCCACGCCAGCTTATGCATCATCAGGTAGTGAGTTGACAACAAACAAAGATGATGAAGAAGACCCAGAGTCTGATGTCACTGATGAATCAGGCTCAGGGGTCCCAACAGATGAATCAGAGAAATCATCTGTACCCACTACAACAGTACGGACCAGTTCAGTCACCACCCCACCCCACATTCAAACAGTGACAGAGGAAACAACTGATAAGAATGGAGATGATGCTACAGAATCTCCAAGCACTGAAGAATCATCGTCAGCCTCTACTGCAACAGCAATGTCAATTTTTGATGTCACTGATGAACCAGGCTCAGGGTTCACAGATGAACCAGAGTCATCAAGCACTGAGCAACCATCTGTACCCACTACAACGATACGAACCAGTTCAGTCACCACCCCACCCCACATGCAAACAGTGACAGAGGAAACAACTGACAAGAATAAAGATGATGCTACAGAATCTCCAAGCACTGAAGAATCATCATTGGCCTCTAGTGCAACAGCAATGTCAGTTTCTGATGTCACTGATGAACCAGGCTCAGGAGTCACAGATGAACCAGAGTCATCAAGCACTGAGCAACCATCTGTACCCACGACAACGATACGAACCAGTTCAGTCACCACAATGGCCGGCATGCAAACAGTGACAGAGAAAACAACAGATGAAAATGAAGTTGATGCTACAGAATCTCCAAGCACTGAAGAGTCATCGTCAGCCTCTACTGCAACAGCAATGTCAATTTCTGATGTCACTGATGAACCAGGCTCAGGGTTCACAAATGAACCAGAGTCATCAAGCACTGACCAACCATCTGTACCCACTACAACGATACGAACCAGTTCAGTCACCACCCCACCCCACATGCAAACAGTGACAGAGGAAACAACTGACAAGAATGTAGATGATGCTACAGAATCTCCAAGCACTGAAGAGTCATCATCGACCCCTACTGCAACAGCAATATCAATTTCTGATGTCACTGATAAATCAGGCTTAGGAGTCACAACAGTTGAACCAGAGTTATCAAGCACTGAGCAACCATCTGTACACACTACAACAATAAGAACCAGTTCAGTCACCACAACAGCCGACATGCAAAGAGTGACAGAGGAAACAACTGACAAGAAAAAAGATGCGACTCAACTACTGCCGACATCCACGCCAGCTTATGCATCATCAGGTAGTGAGTTGACAACAAACAAAGATGATGAAGAAGACCCAGAGTCTGATGTCACTGATGAATCAGGCTCAGGGGTCCCAACAGATGAATCAGAGAAATCATCTGTACCCACTACAACAGTACGGACCAGTTCAGTCACCACCCCACCCCACATTCAAACAGTGACAGAGGAAACAACTGATAAGAATGGAGATGATGCTACAGAATCTCCAAGTACTGAAGAATCATCGTCAGCCTCTACTGCAACAGCAATGTCAATTTCTGATGTCACTGATGAACCAGGCTCAGGGTTCACAGATGAACCAGAGTCATCAAGCACTGACCAACCATCTGTACCCACTACAACAATACGAACCAGTTCAGTCACCACAACGGCCGGCATGCAAACAGTGACAGAGGAAACAACAGATGAAAATAACGATGATGCTACAGAGTCTCCAAGCACTGAAGAGTCATCGTCAGCCTCTACTGCAACAGCAATGTCAATTTCTGATGTCACTGATGAACCAGGCTCAGGGTTCACAGATGAACCAGAGTCATCAAGCACTGACCAACCATCTGTACCCACTACAACGATACGAACCAGTTCAGTCACCACCCCACCCCACATGCAAACAGTGACAGAGGAAACAACTGACAAGAATGTAGATGATGCTACAGAATCTCCAAGTACTGAAGAGTCATCATCGACCCCTACTGTAACAGCAATATCAATTTCTGATGTCACTGATAAATCAGGCTTAGGAGTCACAACAGTTGAACCAGAGTTATCAAGCACTGAGCAACCATCTGTACACACTACAACAATACGAACCAGTTCAGTCACCACAACAGCCGACATGCAAAGAGTGACAGAGGAAACAACTGACAAGAAAAAAGATGCGACTCAACTACTGCCGACATCCACGCCAGCTTATGCATCATCAGGTAGTGAGTTGACAACAAACAAAGATGATGAAGAAGACCCAGAGTCTGATGTCACTGATGAATCAGGCTCAGGGGTCCCAACAGATGAATCAGAGAAATCATCTGTACCCACTACAACAGTACGGACCAGTTCAGTCACCCCCCCACCCCACATGCAAACAGTGACAGAGGAAACAACTGACAAGAATAAAGATGATGCTAGAGAATCTCCAAGCACTGAAGAGTCATCGTCAGCCTCTACTGCAACAGCAATATCAATTTCTGATGTCACTGATGAACCAGGCTCAGGGTTCACAGATGAACCAGAGTCATCAAGCACTGAGCAACCATCTGTACCCACGACAACGATACGAACCAGTTCAGTCACCACAATGACCGGCATGCAAACAGTGACAGAGGAAACAACTGACAAGCATGTAGATGATGCTACAGAATCTCCAAGCACTGAAGAGTCATCATCAACCCCTACTGCAACAGCAATATCAATTTCTGATGTCACTGATGAACCAGGCTCAGGAGTCACAGATGAACCAGAGTCATCAAGCACTGAGCAACCATCTGTACCCACTACAACAATACGAATCAGTTCAGTCACCACAACGGCCGGCATGCAAACAGTGACAGAGGAAACAACTGACAAGAATAAAGATGATGCTACAGAATCTCCAAGCACTGAAGAATCATCATCGGCCTCTAGTGCAACAGCAATGTCAGTTTCTGATGTCACTGATGAACCAGGCTCAGGGTTCACAGATGAACCAGAGTCATCAAGCACTGAGCAACCATCTGTACCCACGACAACAATACGAACCAGTTCAGTCACCACAACGGCCAACATGCAAACAGTGACAGAGGAAACAACTGACAAGAATAAAGATGATGCTACAGAATCTCTAAGCACTGAAGAGTCATCATTTGCCTCTGCTGCAACACCAATATCAACTTCTGATGTCACTGATAAATCAGGCTCAGGGTTCACAACAGATGGTTCGACTCCCACTTCTTCTTTCAAAGATACAAGCAGTACATCTTCCGAAACTGAAAAAGATTCTTCAGAAAGTTCATCTATGGAAACTCCAGTTGGCCCGAGTAGCACAGCATCATCTCAACTACTGCAGACATACTCACCAGTAAGTGAGTTTACAACAGAGGACACAACAGACACATATAATGAAACAAAAGAACCAGAGCCATCAAACACTCAGCAACCATTTACAGGTGATGAAAGTTTGATAACAGTCACCTCAAAACCCTTGTTAATATCTGTACCTGCAGCAACCTCATCTCACGAGTCTGCTGTAAGCATACACCCAACCTCATCTTCCTTTGACCCAGATGTTGTAGTTCATTTGGTCACTACATTTATCCCTGAAGAAATATTGACACCTAATGAAACCTACCAGTCAGCCTTGTCTGAAACCACATTAACTGATAGGCCTCCGACAATTGACTCTGATGTGATATCTGGGTTAGACCTGGGTAGTACGTTTGTTACACCTATAATTGATGCTGAGACAGATCAGGTGTCCACTACTGAGGATGATGGAAGTGGAAGTAATGATGAAGAGAAATCTACAACAGACAGACCAGAGGTGATGACAACCAGACTTTCAACCCCAGGTTTTATCCCAACTGATTATATTGACTATTCTAATCCAGATGATGTACTAATCGAAGCATTGCCTAGCACTCCACCCGACCAGAAACTCAGCAGCCCTTCTCCAACTGCCATTTCAGAAGACATACGTTTCACCACTTACTCCTCATCTGGCAATGGCATTCCGGAATCTCTCAGTCCAGAGTCAAGCTCATCTGAGGAACCAGATGCTGACCATAGTGGTGGAACTGCTTCTGGTCAGGCTGAGAGAGATGCAGAGACCACTCCACGACTGGGGACAGATTCAAACTCAAATTCAAATTCAAATTCAAACTCTAGCTCTAGCAGCTCAGAAAGCAGTTCAGAGGAGAGGACAACAACTGCTTGGCCATTGGTCGGATCAGACGTGAGCAGCACACATGTGCCTCTTGCCTCCCCAACTACCTCTAAGGCTGATAGTGACATAGACTCTGGTAAGCCAGACCTTGGACAATTCGCGGTTTATCCTGACCCTGATGACTTTGACATTAGCTCAATGTTAAGATTGACCACTGCTCTCCCAACTGCCAGTTCAGAAAGCCACCAAGACCATGAGAAGGAAGCTACGTCAGTGCCATCTGCTGCTGTCAGTCACACCATAGTGTCTGCTGCACCTACGAAAGCTGACCCTGACCAAAATGCTGCAACAGGTGTCAGTCAGGGAGAAGTAAGTGCTGAGACCACATCAGAACCTGAGAAAGAGGAATCGGTCTCCATTTTAAGCAGTGCAGAGGACGTAACAACCATAGGACAGCCTGCGGCTACGAAGGAAACAAACAATGAAGACACCACATCATCTACGGAGGTACAATACGTTAAGTTTTCCACCGCTACCAGCTCGCCCTTGCTTTTGACTCCAGAAACCAACAACAAGGAGCAGCAGGCAAAGGGGGAGATTGAGCAACAGATTCACACCACACCATCTGGCCCGATCACTGTAATCCCATCCAAACAGGATGATAACACGCTTGGAAATACAGACGACATGTCTCCACCTGAGACCACCGTTACAAGTAGAGTAACAGAGACCACAACTTCAATCCTAGGAGAGTTGGGGCACCCAGATGTTGGAGGGTCATCAGTCATTGAAGGTACTGACACATTGTTACCATTATTGTATGCTCCTTACAACAGAGTGGAAAGCATTAAAATGAAGTACCATGTGTATACTGCAATCTTATCCATATATGTCTTTGCCCTAGGAGTTCATACCTGTGCTGAGAATCCCTGCTTAAACGGAGGGTCCTGTTGGAAAGTAGGCGGCATCACCACCTGTACCTGTACAGCAGGCTATGGAGGAGATAATTGTGAAATAGGTGAGTCATTTAAAACATATGCTTCTATAGCTGGATAAGGTGTTGTAAAAGTGAAACAGTATGCTATGTGAATCTTGTGCGTTGTTTACTTTAATACTTATTTAAATGTATTTTTTTTCGTATTTCTAGACATTGATGAGTGTCATTCAAGTCCTTGCCGCAATGGAGGCACATGTGTAGATGGGCTGAACTCATTCACCTGTGTGTGCCTTCCTAGTTATGCAGGAGCACTATGTGAAGAAGGTAAGCCTTTCAGTGAATATCATTTCTCTGTATTGCTTAAGTTCATCATCATTTGCTACTTCCACCACCCATGAGCTGCACAACTTGGAACATGGAACACTTTGTGTATGATTGACATGTAATATTCTAGTCTTAAAAACAAATCCATTAAAGGCATTATCACACGTGGCTGCCGTATAAAAAAATGATCTTTTTTTCTTAAATTGAGTAATAGATCAAAGAAGAATGTAAACTACAGTAAGATGTATTTACTCTAGTGTCTCAAATAGTTGTGCACTATGCCCTGAGGAGACATTTCTGGTACTGACTCAAAAAGTGGAATGTTGTCAAATGTGATGCCTCAAGCAACCAGTTAAAAGCAGACAATTTGTCACTGTTTCACTCATGTTAGCTAATGTATGTTTGGTGTATTTTCCAATAAAAATGGGAATGGAATAGGACAAAGGACAATGCAGTGTGTGTTCATAGACATTACATCAGTGTGGAAGAACAGAAAACATTACCCTTGGGAGAAAAAAAGAATCAGTACCTTAACAAAATACCTTAACATAGTTTTTTAACATTACATCACAGCATTGGTTCCACATCACCTGAGGGACCAGACAGTATGTGAGTAAGGAATGAAGGATAGTCTGATTTTAAACTAGGCACTGTTGGAGAGCCCAATGCCATGCATGTCAAGTTAGGTCACTGGCTTTTAAAAAGCCTCAATGTATCTGTTGAAAAAAAAATCCTCTCCGTTGGCCACAGTGCAAACATCTGCACGACTGATGACGTGATCCTACTTTATCTGAAGTGGGGTCGCCCATTCATATACAGCTGTAATTCCCTCCAGACATTGTGACTCACTCACTTGAGACAGTTTTTGTCAAGGCACGTCTGAGTCTAGACCTCACTGCGCAATGTTAGATTGGTGTATCCTTAAGTTTTAACCTGATAAAAATGATTGGTTAAATATATAATAACTGCAGTAATACATAAAAAATACATAATAATAATACTGATAAAAGGCAGACGAAATTGATACATCCACAACAGTTTTTGCATATAATTAAATATGATTCTGCCAAAGTGCCTTTAAACGGACCTTGGCAACCACAACAGAACTCATCAAAACATTTGATCAATGAAGCATTCATCCTTTTATTGAGATATCAGGGCCTCTCTGTCTCTCTAGCCAATTGATCTTCAGCTGTAGGGTGTGCTTCACAGGATCAGGGTAAACGATAACATCAGATGTGCCAAGCATGAGACACCACTCTTGTTATAATGGAGAAAGGGAGTCATAGAAAGGATATAAAGGAAGAGATGCGGTTACTAGTACGCATACAAAGTCTTTTTAAAATTCAATACTAAAATAATACAATCATTTAGTTGTGAAGTTTTTAAAGCGCAGTTCCACATTATAAATCACATTATTATATTATAACAACGGTTTAATTTAATAAGTACATGTAAAAATCAATTGAATTGATCTATACTAAAGATTGCATGCATGATGTGTAATTTGAAGTTTTGTGTTAATTTCACTGGGGGCTGTCATTTAAATGCACCCACATCCATGCAGTGCTGTAATGTCTCTCTCTCTCTCTCTCTCTCTCTCTCTCTCTCTCTCTCTCTCTCTCTGTCTCTCTCTCTCTGTCTCTCTCTCTCTCTGTCTCTCTCTCTGTCTCTCTCTCTTTCTTGATCTCCACAGATACAGAAATGTGTAGCTATGGCTGGCACAAGTTCCAGGGCCACTGCTACAAGTACTTCCCCCACCGGCGTAACTGGGAGACGGCAGAGCGGGAGTGCCGAGTGCAGGGGGCCCACCTGGTCAGCATCATCACCCGCGAGGAGCAGCAGTTTGTCAACCGTGAGCATCCCTGATCCCTGACCACATCTTCAATAGTGCACCTTTTTAAATGTTTTTTTCTTTGGTCAATAGGCTATATTCTCTCTTATCTCGAAGACATACAGTCAAGTGCATACATGATTCGACTGGCCAAATAAGGAGCTCTTGAAACAATAACGTATTCTTTTCTCACAGGCCTTGGACAGGATTACCAGTGGATTGGACTCAATGATAAGATGTTCCAGAATGACTTCCGCTGGACAGACGGCACTCCTTTGGTAAGTTGCGTGTGAAGGCTTTGATTGTGTGTGTGTGTGTGTGTGTGTGTGTGTGTGTGTGTGTGTGTGTGTAGAGGAGGGAGGGTGAAATAAGATCCTTTTTAATTTATATAAACATCTATAAATATTTATAAGGTGTTTATAATGCAGTACAGTGACTCAGTGGTGTGTTTAACTATTTAAGCATAGATGCTCTTATAAACCCTCCACAAACATTTTCTGTATGACATGCTTTTGAAAGCTTGTACGGAGTGTCACAAGGCTCCAGACACAGAATTTAGAGAATGAAGAGCATTTAGACGAAGGCAAAGATGCCATCAGTGTCACTATCAGCAAGAAAAAGAAGCTTTATTACACCCTCTGATATTTAAAGCTGTAAGGGCTGATAGCATTGTAAACGTGTAATTATATGGATTTATGGCAATAATTATGAAGCAATATGTCATAAATCTTTATGAGTGCCTTGTGGATGTGTTTATGATCCTTTGAGAATACTGTCTGTAGGTAAAGTGTTGCCACTTTATTTATGAGATGTAGGAAGTGACTGTTGTGGCTACTGCCTACTGCTTGTTGTCAGCTGACAAGAGAGGCTAATTGTTGCTTTGGAGTCTTTTGGTGCCGACAAGGCCTTCAAAAGATAATCCAGTGGTAGGTGAGGGGTGGGTGGGGGAGAGAGGGGTGGGTGGGGGAGAGAGGAGGTAGGGGAGAACAGGGCCTCAGGGTGGAGGAAACACGCTGCATTTTTCTTTTTTTTTTCTTTATGCTGACGTCTCCACAAAGGGATCAGTAAGAAAGCAACATAAAGGTAGGAGAGAAAGAGAGAGAGAGAGAGAGACAGAGAGAGAGAGAGAGTTGACGGGTGTAGACAGGTTCTTGTTCCTGCTCAGGAAGCGTTTTAGAGCCGTTTACACAGATGAGAGGAACCAGTGACAGGCGCAGGCATAAGAGCCTGGAGGGAAGAGCAGTGTGTGTGTGTGTGTGTGTGTTTATTTGTGTGTGTGTGTGTGTGTGTGTGTGTGTGTTTATTTGTGTGTGTGTGTGTGTGTGTTTATTTGTGTGTGAAGGTATATATGTGGGGGTGTATGTGTGTGAGAGAAATAGATGAAATGCATGTGTGTGTATTTGTGTGTGTGTGTGTGCTTGTGTGTATGTATGTGCATATGTGTGTCAGAGAAAGAAAGAAAGAAAGAAAGAAAGAAAGGGAGAGAGAGAGAGACAGAGACAGAGTAAGAGAGAGAAAAAGAGCGAGAGAGAAAGGGAGAGAGACAGAGACAGGGTGAGAGAGAGAGAGAGGGAGAAAGAGAGAAAGAGAGACTACAATGTGTGTACATATGGGGAGAGGGGTGGTGGTCAATGAATCGGTGAGCGAACAATCATTTTAGGCCCAATAAGCCACACAGCATCTGCTGACACAGGAAGCAGGAGCTGGAGGAGTGGTGTCTAATGACAGGGTATTGGGAGCTGCCCAGGGCTTGTATGTGTGTGTGTGTGTGTGTGTGTGTGTGTGTGTGTGTGTGTGTGCGCAGAGACAGTTGGGCCGGGGGGGTCAAGGCTTTTGAAAGCTGTGGCTGTAGCCAAGCAACCCACTGAAAGATGGCAGCCATGATCAGAGCAGAGCCGCATTCCTCCAGACTCAGCTGACGGGCTCAAAACACAGATGGCCATTTTTTTGTCGCAGTAGATGCCTTGCTCAGCATGGGAACATCAGATGCTGAGAATTATGCAAGTTGTCTCCTCTGTGCGTGCTTTAGCGCGCTTTGCTTACTAACAGACTGTCTAGGAGAACACACGGATGGTGACTGGAGTTATTAAAGAGCTCTGTAAACTGTTTGGGGACATGTTTGGCTTTGATGCGACGGCTGTGGTGTGGGGTTTTGTGTGGGCAGCAGTGAATAGGCTTGCGGCATGAGAGTGCTGGAACACGCAAGCGCTGAACAGGAAATATTTGCTCTGGTCAGCTGAGGGTCAGCGGGTTCAACCAATCGATTCCCCCCGCCCTGCTCCCCCCCCCCCCCCCCCCCCCCCATTTTTTTCTAGCAATGGACAATGTCTTTGGCCAGACAGTATTCTGTCATTTCGAGGCGACATGTCTTAATGTGTCAACATTTTTTGTGGATGAGGTGACTAAGGACAGACTATCAGAGGCAGTGGTGCTTATAGCAGGCCCAGACTTCACAGACAGCCAAGGATATGCAAACTCCTCGATCAGTGGTGGGACAGGATTGTAAAAAAGTACCTTGAGTACCCTGAGGCTGTTATAGGTCCTGATAGGGGCTGACTGGGCTGAGGGGACAGACAGGGAGACAGTGGCAGGCAGTCATGCAATAGTCCCCGAGCAGAGAGTCGCCATGGCCAGCCCTCTGCAGCCGAGAGGTCACTGTTCACAGGATCTGAATTAACATTTACTATGGGCTGTAGCCAGTAACTCTGGCCAACACACAGGCTCATCCCTCAGGGGCGTGAGAGACCAATAGTCTGCGGCTTACATTGGGTCAGACTGAGGGTCATCTCTGCCCTGCCCTTTAGATAGTCTGCAGCACAAACAGTGTTTTAAATCTTTATAACCAGTGAGGAAGAAAAGCGGGGTGTATTTACTTTGGCTTTCATCAAACAACCTTATCTAACCTCAATGAGGAATTCATGCTTCTGCATGTATCCAATAAGTGTAGCTAAATTATTTGAAATTTTGGTGTGGGTATCTTGATGTATGAATATTCTAGGAATATTCTTTTAATTGATTGCAGATAATCTGTTGGATTGGATTGTACTCTTTTGTCTGAACTCTCTGGTGCCTTCAGAGAGGTTTTTTAGCCTTTTTTCTTGAGGAAGAAGAGAACTATCTCCACCATGTGGCCTTATGTTTTATTGCACTGATTTATCATGTTCACAGACTACAATTATTTTATTTGAGGGACTGAAAAAGGCCTGTAGGAAATGATGATTTATTTATTGTTGTATTTAGTCTATACTTATGTCTAGATTTATATAAATTATATATAAATAATTTCATTATGTTCAAAAAAAACAAACCCTTAAACAGTTTTGTCTAATAATTTACGCTGTGACAAAGGAGAGAGCTGTCTGTCAAGACTTTTCTTGAAACTGACTGTTAAAATGACATGTTTTTCTTTTTCTGTTTCAGCAATATGAGAACTGGAGGCCCAACCAGCCAGACAGTTTCTTCTCCTCTGGTGAGGACTGTGTGGTCATGATCTGGCATGAGGATGGACAGTGGAACGATGTTCCCTGTAACTATCATCTAACTTTCACCTGCAAAAAGGGAACAGGTGAGCCTTTGTAATGAAGATGAATTTGCCAATTTTCTGATACATGGATGTCTTTCTCCTTTGTACTGTACATGTAGCTGGTACTAGAGCTCAAAGAAAACAATAAGTGTATAATTATTATTATTATTTAAACCTTTACAATGTCCTAATCCAAAATGTTTTCTTTTTGACAGTGGCTTGTACACAGCCTCCAACTGTACTAAATGCTCACACCTTTGGGCGAGTAAGGCCACGCTACGAGATCAACTCCCTGGTCAGGTACCAGTGCAACAACGGCTTCATTCAGAGGCACCTGCCCACAATCAAGTGCCGGAGCAACGGACTGTGGGATCAGCCCAAAATCTCCTGCATGAGTCGTAAGTCTACTATTACTGTTACCTCAATTACCCCTGGCCTTTGCAGGAGAGCTATTCTTTGGACACATTTAATCGATACCCTCTAAAGAGTTGTTTGAAGTCTGTTGGTATCTCCAAGAACAGTAGAGAGATTTTGAGTAGAGAAGTCCAGTCTGCCATAGAGTTCTGAAACAGAACAATAGCATATGTTTATCTTTGTTTTAGAGTCACAGTATAGTATAATCAGCAGCAAATAATAATTATCTATTGTGTTTTCCAGCCTCACACTACCAGAGGACATACCTGAGGAGATACCATACTTTCAGCATATACAACAACCATCGGAAGAGGTCTGATGAAGCAGCTCGACAGCGTCACTTTGGTACCAGCAGGAGAAACAGGACCAGGCAGTAGTCAATGTGGTTGCTAGTTCCCGACACCAGAGGTCTCTTGGGTGCCTTTTCTTCACAACACATGTGGGATGCTCATGTGGATGAGGAAGAAGTATAAATAATAATAATAATACAGAGGAGGAAGAAGAAAAAAGGCCTTTTTGAATCGAGAGTAAATTCATGTGCCTTTTTGCAGTATTTTTGAACAAAGAGATACTATTTTTGTAAAAGCAACAAGGACTTTTCAAATACCCTTTCCCCTATATAAATATATATATAGACTGACATCGGATTCACACCTCTTTAATTGTCCAATGCTTTCATGAATAAGGCAAATTTTTAGGTGTTTGTCAAGACAAGTTTCAACACTTACGACAAGTCCCCCACCCTGCTGGTAGTTTCACTACTACAGAAATGTAAGGTTGCAATGCTCTAGTGTGTACTAATGAAAGTTTGAGGATTTTTTGTGAAATGCCTCAAATTGAGTGAAATATCCAGAGTGTCCTTCGGAGGAGAGCGGAGAATGAAAAAAAAAACGAGGACTGCTGCCTGTTGCATCACTTCGGCACAGAGACGAGACCATTGCTTCACTGCTGTATGTGATGGGATACAGTACATCAAACACAAAACTGTGTCCGGTGGGACCCACTGAACCCTTGTGCAAGAGCTGTGATAAAGCTATCAGACATCCATCCACTCTCAGCCCTCCCCATAACTCATCCAGTCCATCCGTGACCAGAGAGAGACCGCGCCATGCAGTACTAAACATGAACAGAGGGTGGCTCGGGCCTAGGGATGATGCTTGCCTTCGTGCTCAAGGAAGCAAATATGAACTCATGCTTATGTATGCAAACAAACAAATGTTATAAATGACATGGAAGTGTGAAAAATATGCTATGCCAGAACTGTTTGTCCACCAAAGTGCCTTTGCAGTAGGTGTTATCTGAAAAGGTAAAGTCAAGGAGCTGCCATGTACGGTGTGCATTTTCTCAGATACATGTTCACACTCTTGTTTTTAGATTTTTTTCTTTTTCAATCTCCTCATTCTGGGTTAGTATCCAATATTCACACTGCTCTGGACAGGTTATTTCTTGCCAACAGGTTAATCGACTCCAAATGTTTTCTACTTACTTAAAAGAGAATGTACTTTGAGGGACACTCAAAAAGAAGAAAGACTTGAACATATGCAATTTAAAAAAGAGAGAAAAAAAGTAATTTATTCTCCAAGCTGCTCTTTATCTTTCTGTTGTGTTCTTTTCTCTATCCTGCAGGGGCCATGTCCTGGCTTTGCTTTGCAGTCACATAAACCAAAAAACAAAACAAAAAATCGAAAGAAAGAAAACAAAAGATAAACGTTACTCTTGGGTTGGTTCGATAGACCAAATGGACAGTCTTTATCAAGAAATATAGTATGGCATCACAGACATTTTGAATTTTATGTTTCTCAATGCAATGACGGTCAGCCATTTTCCCCGAACAGATTTTTATTGTAATTGTGCCGTACTTACTGAGAGAGACTGAGTGTTTGCTATTGCGTTTGTCTTTGCTTGTCAGATGTGTTTTATCTCTAAAGTGCACATAACATCATTTCGTATTTATAGCATAACTTGGTTATTATGTAATGTGAATGTTTTGGAAAGTCATTTGAGAAAAGGTGGATGACAAAAGAACTTGTACTTGCAATTTGTCAGCAAAGAAACAAAGTTTATTACATTCTATTCTGCCTATTTGTCTGTGTTTCTTATTACTTGCTATATATTTGAGACTCGAGAAACTAAGATTTTACTTTATTTGTTAATCAATTTGTATTGGAGGCATGCACTGATAAACAATTTAACATTATTCTATCGTATTCACTGGTTTCTTTGCCAACACAGTGTTGTATCGAAGCAACATGTGAAAAGGCCAGTACATTTAGAACAATTACAACAATGTCAAACACATTATAGATCTGAGGCAGCTGTTTCATGCCATGAAAAGTTCTAAGACATGGAAAAAAACATGTTTCAGTTTGTAAGCATAAACCAAAACACATGATCTGCCCTATCCTGTTGTAAACTCTTTTAGATCATTGAATTGGGTCCTCAGTGATCAGAGAACCTTGACACCATTTTCAATTCAACTGAAATGAAATCAGATGGACTGAGGAACTAAGGACAAACACTTGCAATCAACTGCAGTGGTTTGTGTTTTTTTTTGCATTTCCTCTCTGGGGGTTTTCTAACAGGATTTTTTTTGTCAGTCAGTACCGCATCCACTGAGCAGGATGTGGAGAATGGCATCACAGTACGTTCAGCAGATGGTGTGAACTCACAGGGAGTTGTTGGCAAAGCAACCCAACCTCCAACATATGTACCGCATAGGCGCTCAGTGCGGTTGAACTTCTGGCTGGCGTCCAGAGTGAACATACCCTTTGTATCACTTGGCCCTCTGCCATGGATGTGGAAGACCTCATGACGAATTGATGAGACGTTTGTTGGCACCCTCCATGACGATCATTCTTTTTTTTTTGGCAAAAATCTATATGATGGACATAACATCTGTCAGGTGGAGTCAGATTTCACTGTTTTTGCATTATTCAGTGCAGTGGATATGTATAAGTATGTGAGAAACATGTGGACACACAACTTATAGACTGTGGGAACTCAATTAGCTACACAGATTGCAATGGTCATTTGTCATCACAAAACAGAATGCTGGCACTTATGTGTGTATATAGGTTCAGTATTCAGTGTGGCCCAAATTGCAGTTAGTGAATGTTAGTACCACAATCTACGTAGTAGAAATGGGTGCACTTGCCTGGTCATTGTCTGAAACAATGCTTTCTTTGAAGGTTTAGGAGAACATATGACTCATTCCTGTAAACACATTGTTTATTGCATGGGTGCTAGCAGCAGTCGATTTACTGGCTACTATACAAGTACGTAGATGTAAGACATCTAACACATTGTGAAAAGAAATTTTGCAGATGAGTCTGTGGCCAAACTGTTAATGGGTTTTTAAATTCCACATTCAGTGCAGCATCATCCTCCCAGGGCAAGAACCTCTCTCACATGGGCAGGGATCCATCTAAAGGGAAAACACCTCCCTTAATTTTCTTTGAAATCTGCCCCAGACCACTAATAACCGTGTAAAAATGGGCAAAGTGTCAAGGGACACTCATCAAAACAATAAAAAGAGCTGAATGATTCCTCAAACATGGACAAAATCGCAAGGGGCTTACCCTTTAGATGGGTGTAGTCTGCTTGCCCACACCCATAAATAATGATCTGTGTTTTTGGCTGGGTCTCAGCTTGTCTGCATTTGCACTGATACACATGAGGAAGTCAATGACTTTCAAAAGCATCTCTTGAAACTGCATAGGTTTAAGACCTCTGAAGAGAGAATGACCTAGATGTCGTATCGGAACTGATAACATAGCAACACAATTAGCTACTGTAAATGGCTTAGTTATTTAGTTTTGTCTACAAAGTTGTTTGAAAATCCATTATTTTTACAAATCAAACTCTGATTTTGTGATATCAGGTAAAAATTGTGAATATGCCAGCAAATATCCTGAGCAAGTTCACACAGAAGTGCAATTACACAGACACACACACACACACATATATATAGCAATTATATTGCAACCGTTATACCAAATGTTAAATTATTCTTTCTTTTTTGGATCCAAATCTCCTAGACAGAACTCTTTATAGACCCATTTGGCTTATGGCTTTTACACTGTGACCTTTTTCCGAAGCGGTAAATCGCCTCATTCAGTTTAAAATCTCTTTAAAAAATGAGAGAATAAAGATCAATTAAGAAAAAAAATGACTTAGTTACATTTACAATAATACTGAGCCAGAGTCATGCCTGTAGGCCCAGCAGCAAAAAAGTGGGCAGTTCTAGCACTCTCCTGCCCCCCCGTCCCTGGTGTGATATCTGAGCACCAGCTGTTTAAGAGTAAATAGAAAAGAAAAATAAGCCTTGACCACGGTTCAGGACTCCCTCTGCACACTCGGACCTCAGCAAAACCTCTTGAAAGCCATACATCTTGTGTTGGCTATTGACCCTGGCTGGATTTGCCTCTCCAAGGTCTCTCAGCCCCTGACATATTTTCCACATTAAGGGGGAACCTGGGTTCTCGCTTTACCAGCACCGAGCTCTGCGTCCACTGTTCAGGGGCGAGCGATTTACAAGGGGATTATGTAACTTGCTGTGAAGGCCTGCCACATGAAAAGGTGTGTGTAATGCTTAGGCTCCTCTGATGACTTAAACATGCCAACATGCAAACAGATGTCTATGCAGTTACCATCACAGACACACACAGACACACACACACACACGTGCATGCACATATGAACATGCATGCACGAGTCTTAGACATATTAAAACACACGCATAACACACACACACACACACACACACACACACACACACACACACACACACACACACATACACACACTAACATATACACACAGTCACTCTCTCCAAAAAAAACTTACATAAAAATGTTGAAATTTTACTGCACTGTAATTTTCCCTGTGAAGTTGTTGGCACTTACTGTACCATGCCATCCCATCTCGTGAAATCCTCTATTTAACATTTTCTAATGCCTGACATTCTCTCCACTGCCTTCTCACATCATCCACTTACAGAGGTGGTGTCAATGAGGGCACTGTAGAACTGCACTGCAACTACAGGTGTTCCCACTCACTTATCAGCTAGACTTCAAACAAAGCAGATAACGGAAATGGCACCTATTCCACATGTTCTTCTCCTCTCCTCAAGCATATAAGTTACTAACAAAGTTGTCTGTCTATGAGATTATTTCCATTTTTGTTCATGCTTTCCTGCAACCCCATTGCCTTTCACTTAGTTTCCCCCAGAGCTACAACATGCATTTGAATTTCATTACGCTAAACAGAACACTGTGCAGAAGAAGAGGCCAAGTGCAAGTTTGCTAGTATTTACAAGCCCTTCAGTTGCATACATTTCACAAAGGGAGGGTGGAAACATTTCCAGCCGTGTGCCTTCATGGGCAGACTCCAAGAAACTCCATGTTCTGGGTGCTGCAGTATTTGATTTTGCTAGTCTGGTTTCTGTTTTTAGGGAGGGTGGTCTCAGTTGTGCTGAGGTGGAGGAGGAGGGAGGGATGGATTCTGGTTCTAGAATTTAAGACTTTAAAAGCCTCAGATTCAGCCCCCCCAACTCAGGGTGCTTTCCTGCACACCATCCTAATCTATAAAAATTACCAGCCTGCGTCCCACCACTGGCACACCACCACTGCACAGTATCACATGCATAACCTCCGCCCACCCCACACCCACACACACACTCCCATCCCCTCCACCCCCATCAGCTGGCATGGTCTCTACCCAAGAACCACCATGCCAGCAGGGAAGGGCTTTAACTTTCTGCTTACTAAGCACTCTGAGCCGGGAGTATCGGAACGAGTTTAGCCACAGAACAAATGCAGTCATGATGTGCGATAGACGAGGGGTATAAATAAAGTTTCATAACTCAAGTCAAACTTCAGGTTGAAGGGCTTTATTTTCTGTTTGGAGATGGGATCAAGGAAACATGAATTTGGAAAGCATTTGCTCAGTTTTGTGCACACAAAACGGTAATTGAAATTTACTGACGGGCCAACATCCTTGTGGCTTTCACCACTGAAATTGGATAGTAGAAATACAGTGTTTTCATGGCAAAGTGGAATCACACAATCACATACTCCATGGGGTGTAGTAGGCTACAGAAAAAGGGACATTCCAATTACACGATCCTTATGCTATGTATCTGACCAGTACTAGTCATAGCTAAAGTTACTATAACAACACAGGATGACTTAAGCATCATACACTTGCAGACATGTTATGGAGTTACGTTTTGTAGAGATGTAAACCAAACTGCTGTCTGTTTACAACAGTTGCCAGTGGCAACAGCACTGTACGTCCAAATACATGGCATTATAGCAATCTTTCACACATCATTGATAAAAAAAGAAGACATTTAAGGAATGTTTCTTAAGTGTTAATAATTTGATAAAGTCGTTAAAATTCCCTTTTTTGTCTCAGGTCTCAGTCAGACTCCGCGTTCATTTTTCTGTTTTTCTAAATCTCTTGTTGGCTTTAGATTAATGGCAGCCACACTGAAGTGTCAAACAGCGTTTTTTAGCCTGGAGTGATTCTCAGACTCTAACAGGCACTTGGCAAACAAGCTCTGAATAGACTACTGAGAGCCTTCTATGACTGGGCTATGCGTTAATGAATGATATGATGGTGTTAGCTACTAAGGATTTTACTCAATATTCTTCAAGCACTGTTGCCCTTCAGCAACTGGGTCTTGGGGTAGATTTCAAGTGCCTACTGAATGCATAGTAAGCAGTTTTACTACGCTGCAGTTTGTCATGGGCAGAAACCTGACAAATATTTGGAAATCTGTCCGTTGTCTTTGTTGGCAGCAGGTGTCCAGTGTTAAGGTTGATATAGCTGCAGCTGTTTTTTCTTTTCTTTTTGGCTGTAAACATATCAATCTTCGGTCATTGATCTGGCTGTACATGCCAAATGTGAGACAATGTAGACCTATGGCAGCTGTGTGGGCTATCAGTGCTTAATGCTAACTATTGCCTAGACAACGTTTTTAGCTTAGCATTAGTTTGATAATAGCCAATTAGGCTGTAGACTCTTTTTGACCAATCATGTTGGGGCATCCATACTGGGCATGTATGGGACATTCTTACATAAATCTATGTATGAGGACATTAAAAAATGTAATTACACAATACAAAACAATGTCACAATCAAAGAACACAAGAAAGGGAAAAAGAATGAATAAAAAAGATGGCCATACAAAGTATGTTTTAAAATATTAGCTGGAGGGAAAGTTACAATGGCACAAAAAGATACTTGGTAACTATGATTATCCATAAAAGATGAAAAATCAACTACTTATCAAGAAATAGGCATTCTGACACATACATTCATTTTATATTTCAAGCAGATAAATCAAACACATGATCACAGTTTATAATTTTCAAAATTACACTGAAAAGCTGTCAATGAAAAAAAAAGACATGACAAGTGTGAGTGACAAAGAAAGAAACAGGTACACACTGGGCCAAAAGAAAACCAAAAATGAAAAAAAGAAGGAAAATGAAATTTGGACTTCATTCACTCTGATCTAACAGTGGCTTTTTTCAGATTTCAAAGAGAGGAAATGTGCTTCAATGAATTACTCTGACACATTCACAGGAAATAATCATAGCTAGTCTGATGTGCCTCAATCTACCATCATTTCATCTTTCCACCAGTTGAGTTGCATAGTTGTAAAAATTGTCCAAATTAAAAATAAAATGTGAAAGGTCATCGCTATTTCATTTTCAATAACTTGAATGCATTTTACAAATATGAATGTGTGGAATGTTACAGTATAGAAAGTATCTTTTACAGTATCTGAGTGTTAATCTCAGATTTATATATGTATTATAAAAAGGTTATCACAGTTTTGGTGGAATAATGCTGGTTCATGCTTATAGTCCATTGTGTACTTTTAAAACATGTGTTGTTGTGTTGCTTTTCTTTGGTTGTTATGTTTGAACCTTTGCAAGATCTGTTTGACCAGTTCTCACTGGGCTTTGTAGCAGTACACGCCATAAAGCTTTTGCTTCTTGTCGGGGAACCCCACCATGCGCACTGCAGCCTCCGTCGGGCTGCAGTTCATCCTGGGGTTGGAGATGGGGTAGCGGACGCTGCCGTCAGCCAGCCAGCCAGCGTCACAGCGGTCGTAGCCCTGCAGCTTCCAAGCAGCGTACATGTGGCCCACCTTGGCAATTTCAGCACCGTCATCTCGACAGGCTTGCACGGCCTCCATGAAGTTCAGCTTGTCGGGCTGGACCAACCAGTAGAAACGACCTGATGATTTGAACACAAATAAAATGTTTCTGGGTTATTGCATGTAATCAAGGACTGTTGAGATGCTTGAGTCACAAGTACAACTGATCTAGGATTATGAAGAGGCTGCATGGGCTTAATGTTAGCATAGCTCAGGCCATGCTAGTAATGACAGAACTAAGAGGTGGAGCTTAAGTGCTGACACTAAAATTTCCCCAACGATTCCCTGAACAGTATATTAGTCCAAAGCAAGTCTCACACTGCTGGACAAATATTGTATGTAAAACTAACATTTGTAAATAAAAGTTTTGGAAATGCGGAACCATTGCAGTCTCTATACATAAATGCTAATCCCATAATCAAAATGAATCGACCAGCCATCTGAATGGAACCTACTAAGAGGCAGCGGGCAGTTGGTGTGCATGTATGTTAACAGCTCCAGAGCACGTGATGAAATAGCCATCAGCTATTTTTGTTACTTCTGATGTGTGCAACTGCACAATACCATTTGCAAATGAGTTCCAAATATTTCTGCTATAATAAGCCAGTAGGACCCAAGGATTGATTGTGGTAGGTGACATATAGGATCGTGATACCTCTCAGGGAGCCAGCGAAGCAGAACACATCGAAGTAATGGAGGTACTTGTCGCGTCTGCCGTAGGTCCTAAGACCGGGACCGGACTTCATGCCACCACAGGGCTCCCTGGGCTTGGTGATGGGATACTGCACAGACCCGTCGTTCAGCCAGCCAGCATTGCACCAGTCCAGGCCGTCCTGCCAGGCATCGTACAGCTGCTCGAAGGAGGCCACCACAGCATCCTGGTCCATGCAGGCTTTTTCGGCATTGTGGAAGTTCATGTTGTAGCGGCCATTCTTGGGGTAGTATGGGAAAACGACCCCTTAGAAAAAACGAGAGCAACTAGTTAGAAATAGAACTGAATACTACACATATTTTTTACTGTAAGGAGAAATCAAACGAGTTGTTAAAACAGCTGTCTAAACAGTTATTAATATAATTACTCTTCACTTAATCTATTCCCTAAATTCACTTGTGTACCATTTCTAGCATCTAAGCTGTAACCTATTTGGGGACAAGGACATATTTTTTGCATTTCTTTTGCTGAGAAAAAAAAATTGGCTGCAAAACATTTTTAGCCACTTCAGAACTTTTGGTTTTTCCCACCCTGGGAAAAGTGAGGACATGATCCAGCTACATCAAACAAATCACTACCAGCTTCAGGGTTTTCCATTGTGCTGGACAATGATCTTATGCAAACAAAGACTAGTTGTGCCAGGCAAGTTTCATGATGCCCAGCAATCAAACCCCTCCCTATTATAGACTCCCTATTGTTCGCCAAAGCCAAGTCAGCAAGGGCGGTCTTGGCTCAGATGGAGAATGGAAACCACACACTATTTCAGTGTGCTTTTAGTATGAAAATGTGTTATTACTATTCATAAAAGGAAGGGCTACGCCTGTTCTACTGTTATGTAAAGAGGGATGGGCATTGGCAAATGTAGAGGTCAACGATGATTGATGTAGGCTTTATATCCTTCGCCACTAAATGAGAAAGAAGAAATGATGCTTACTTTTATCTCTTGCCATTTAGGTACAATGTTTGATAATGAAAAAAGTAAACTGTAGGATCTTCTAGCAGTTTATACTTTGAAAGTATCACTTGTGTTGTGTGAAGTTCAAATGTTTCAATTGAATGCTTTTTTGGGGGCTTTATTTGTGTTAAACAATATGACAACATGGTTTCTTTGCCAATGTCGTTATAAGCTTTTGAGAATAGATCTGAGATGCATTTACCCTTGTCCTGGAACTCCACGGTGACCTCCACGACGTTGTCATCCATGCCGTCCATGACCTCACACTTGTACTTGCCGTAGTCGTCCAGACCCACGTCGGTGATGATCAGGGTGGCGTCGTTGTCATCGGCTTCGCGCAGGAAGGCGCGGCCCTGGAAGCTCCCATAGGCCTTCTTGTGGAAGCCCATGGACACGAACACATCGGACTCCTGCGTGAAGTCGGCGCTGTACTTGGTCCACTTCACCCTCATGCCGCTGGAGCCAAAGTGGAAGAGGGAGCTGCGCTGCAGGCGGCAGGGCAGGGTAAGGTTTCCCCCCGCGGGTCGCCACCAAGTTGGGGGACTCAGTAACGACCGTGATCTCGGGAGCATTGTCTGAAACACAACAGACGGTCCTTTGTTAGAAAACACTGAACCGTGGGCAAGGAAGCGCAGAGTGATTCCGAGATCCTAACCTCTGACTGCGGTTTCCAAGGCTAATTTCTCCCCCCTGCCCCCCCTAAAACAAGGAAAACTCAGTTCTGGGTGCATGGTGGAAGAGATGTCTTTTCTTTCATTCAACAGAGGCAGTTTAAAGTAGAACAAAAGAGTCATTGTGCAGTGCGGGAGACTGATGCAAGCCATATAAACCCAATCATAAGGCAGCCAGGCCAAACAAATCTTTAGATCTACGTCGACGAACAAAGCGGTTAAATAGTGGAGTCTCCCCATATGCACATTATTGGAAAGCTGTGGGAAATTATAATGTCTGGAAGTGGTTAAAGCCCCATTATTATCTCTGAGGCGGTTCTCCCAGTTACCTGTGAGAAAGTCCTGGGGGCTTTGGGGCCTGGGGATTTGCGTCATTTTCTCTCTCTCGCTCTCTCTTTTTTTTACCAAGAGTAAAAATGGTAGAGAGACCCTTAGCAGAAAAAAACCCATGTCATCAAAGCACCCCCCTGAACCTTTACCCCCCCCACCCCCCAAACACTCACGTACCCAAGCTCCAAAGAGTTAGTTTATGTTCTAGTCTTATGAATGGACATAAAACCAGCTGTACCATCTGTACTTGTTTTCTAAGTGTCTATCTAATTTTTCTTTTTATCATTCTTTAATTAGTACACAAATGACATTGCCTTAAATATTAGTGTCCATCATATGATTAATTTGGATTCCCCCTTTAGCTTTTATTTCGTCCATCTGATTTGACTTGAACATGACTTTGGCTTGTTGCATATTCTGAATATTGAGTTGTCTGTCTTGAATCTAGCAAGTACTTTTCGGTTTGAGAAACTTTGTGAGAGTTGTTGGACTTTCGCTGATGTGAGCATAGCTCAGAGGTCTTATTATATTTAATGGACATACAAATTATTACTCCCTTACTCTACTGCTTTGCTGCTTTTACTTCACCCTTGGGATCTTTAAAAGTTCATAGCCCACATGTGTGTTCATCATGGTGTGAAGTAAAATCCATGTCATTTGCACCAGTTTGTTTCACAATATACAATTATGTGCATAAGCTAATCAATTTCTAAGGGAAAAAACTGCCTCAACATCATTTTTGACACTGGGGATATTGCTGAGACAGCAGTTTCAGACCAATTTTTGCAAAAGAAAAAAAACTCTCTTTTCTATTGAGCCAACTCTGAATT
>CM059271.1:5341711-5416711 GCA_030347295.1 Setipinna tenuifilis | reverse complement strand
CTTTCCAGAGGCCTCTTCTCTAGAAAGGTTAACACAGTTATGGACTGAGATCTGTCTTTTTTTCTTAACAAAAAGTGCTCAATGCCTCAAACTTAAGCCCCTCTCTCTCACACACACACACTGTCAATGTCTGTCTCACTTTCTCACTGTCTTGCTTCTTTCTTTTGTGTTTGCCAGCAGAGTGAAGTAGCAGGCAGGCAGGCGGGCAAGCAGGCAGGCAGCAGAAGAGCGTGGTACCAAGTGGGGGGAAGTTTGGGCTCCTAGCGGGTCCACACAAGAGCCTTTTTATTGAAAGCCTGTGCGGGGCCACTCCCCCCCTCCTCTCCGAGAGTTCAGAGAGAATAAGACGGAGAGAGAGAAAGGGAGAGAATGAGAGAGAGCAAAAGAGAGAGAGAGAGAGAGAAGGAGATAGACGGGGTGAGAGAGAAAAAGAGAGTGAGAGGGAGAGGGGAGGGGGCGAGAGAAATAAGCAAAAGAGAAGACCATTACTATGGACCATAGTGCAGTGAGTCTGGATCCTCCTGCAAAAAAAGTAAGTTAGGTGGAAAAAAGGAAAAGGAAAAAAAAGAGACCAAGACTCGTCCCCAGCTGTCAGTGGAAATGTCCCTTGGGCTGTCTTTGCAGGGGAGATAAAGAAAGAGAGAGAGAGAGAGAGAGAGAGAGAGAGAGAGAGAGCAAGAGAGAAAAACAGAGATAGAGACAGAGAGGGGGAGAGAAAGAGAGAGAATGTGAGTGAGAGCATTTGTGTGTGTGTGTGTGTGTGTGTGTGTGTGTGTGTGGGTACATACCCCCCCTCATCTGTCCTAGCCCTTTGCTGTACCCACTTTGTCATGTTTTATTTTCCCAGAAGGTTCAAAGGTGGGCAAAATGAGTTTCATGAGTCTTGGTAATGAAAAAGGGGATTTAGTGGGGATGAAGAATACTTCATACTAATCATAATGATAGTTATCATTGCCATGTGCTGTGGTAAGAACACGTGTCCGTGTATGTTACTTTCCTCAGAACCCCCAACAAGGGCTGTGGGAATATCTCTTCAGAGGAAATGCAGCCATTGTTCATCTTGGATCAAGAGATCCTACTCTTCGTCTGGTAGTCTGACTACTAGGCCTGACTGAACACAAAAACAGATTGATGTTGTGGTTGTGCCCACATGGAGTTAAACGTCTTTGTTAAGACATGCGATTAATCAGGTTATCTGCTATACGCACAAGCCTACTCAACACCTCTAGTTGTCTTGAACATTCTCTCAGGCTCTTCTAGAACTTTCTCTTCCGTGCAGTCTCTCTAATCACGTTCCCAATTTGCCCTTCAGAAGCACGGACACTAACTGACAAGGGTAAGACAAATCTGAGATAATACCCACTTCACGTTGAAAGTGTCCTACTGAGGACCTTAATTTGGGCACCTCCAATTATAACCATCAGCCTTGAGCCAGTGATAGCACTAGGGGACTAGGAGATAAGGAGCCCGCCGAGGGCCATGTGTGGTCCCGCCGGGATGGTTTTACAGGCAGCCTGTCCGGACTGTGACTGACAGACGCTGAGGGAGCCCACCAGTCCCTTTATAAGGAACTGTCCATGTGCCTGTTGCTCTCCCCTTGTCTTGTCTTTACTTACCGGTAGCTTTTATTGTCTGTCACACACAAACACACACACACACACACACACACACACATACAAAATTACACGTGTGTTGACACACACACGTGGATGTGCACATCATGTACACAGAAAAAACACACGTGCACACGCGCACACACACACACCCACACACACACCCACACAGATGGTGTTCAGAGGCCCCTGATATATGGTTGCTGCAGCTGAGGAAACTCTGCATCTTTATTACTGTAAGGAAGGAGGGGGGAACATTCGGAGCTGTGACGACACCCAATCCTCGCCGGGCCCCAGGATGTATGGAAGCCCAAACCATAGTCATACTCCCCACACCCAGCTGCCCGAGTCCAACACAGAGCAGATTAATTACATAAAGATGGCGACAGTACGTCATGAATACGGGAGAGAGAGAGTGAGAGAGAGAGAGAGTGAGAACGAGAGAAAAAAGTCTAAGGCCTTAAGGTTCCACATACAGCTTACATTTATTTTATTTTTTTTCTTCACAGCCCTAAGGTGCGGGACTGAGTCATATGAAAATACGGGATATGGTGGGTCAGGACTTACAGCAAATGCATATGAGTCAGCATCTGGTCACAGCACTGAAGAGGGAGCCTGACATGAATGTTTTTTTTTCTGACATGAACATAAGACACAGGAAGACCAAGGGCTTAGGTACCACATGTCCATGGCTGATATGAAATTGAGGGTGGAGGTTAAGCAGCCCGGGTGGACTGTACTGTATGACCACGGGCCCTGGACATTTGGAAAGGACACTCTGTTAAAATGTGCCTTTGCACAATAATTAGATTAACAGTATCGAACGACACCGTATTCCCCTGGTCAATGAGACAACAGAGTTACGTTGGTGTTACACAGCGGGCATAATATTACTGTAAAAGTATAGAGGTGAAGAGTGTCAATACACAAGTGAGAAATATTGTCCCAAGACCCTTCGGGTTGTGGACAATCTACAGTGGCTGTGCATTAGCTCTCAGAAAGAGGCTTTCGACTATAAAAGGCTAAAGAGCAAAACATACGGCTGTGTTTATCTTGCTAGAGACGTATAATACATCATATGTCACTGCAGTGTTTTGAATTCGGTTTTGGTTTGTTAGGCCAGATTTTTGGAGAATGAAACAGATGCTTTATAGTGTAATCAGCTGAATATGGCAGTTGCACAGCGGTACGTCCACATAGCTATGGCCACTTGCCACAGTACACTTTCTTTTTATTTTCCAAGGCATATGTTAATGTTCCAGTTCAGTTGAGTTCATGAGCAGAGTTCTCACGTGTTTTACAGGGACACTACATAGACATAATCCACAGCAAAACCATATTTAAGACCTGGTGGCCAACTAAATGGTTGGTGGGATTAAATGTCTTTGCTTTTTATTCTTATCAGCAACACCTGATACCAACCGGGGACTAAAACAATGATTAGATTCCCCCTTTGGGCCATTGGTCCAAAGCCAGAAAAGATAATGATAAGATAGCCATTCTTCATTCACAAGATTATCAGGCACTGGTTTTGTTCAGTGACATTAACTGCTTCAATTCAGGATAGCTAACAGCATAACAGTAGTGGAATTGCCGAAAAAACTCCAAGTTACTACAGACAATGGTAGCAGTCAGCTACCTCAGGCCAACCATGGAAATAAGTATGTCAGACGCTGGTGCACTAAAAAAAAACAAAAGCACAAAAAAAAACAGTTCTCTATGGTGGGAACACAGAATTAGGGCAATGAGGGTGTGGTAAGGGACTCTACTTTGGCCCCTGTCCAACATGTTAGCTCCCATTAGTTCCACCTTTGTAAATGGCGACATGGGTAAGTTCTCTCTAGGGTCTTCCTGAGCAAGTTATATAGAGCCTTTTGTTCCCCCACTCCAGACTTTTCTGAATCAGTCTCTCCAAATGACCTTAGTCTGGGGAAACCATAGCAACACGTATACAAAATTTAAGCAACATTTTACATCAGGGTTTCTGACATAAGCATTGATTGAATAACACATTTCCACATAGAAGACGAAAAAATTGAATTTTTGGCACTTGGTGAATGTTTAAGTGAATGCAGTCTTACCAGCTGTTTTGCAATCTAGAGTGGTTGAATAGTTCACATGCCAGATGCTAGCTAGCATCTTTTCTGAAGGATTTTGCAAGGCTTTCTAGTCTGCTGATCATATACGCAGACACCCATATTTAATAGAACAGACGAATCCTTTTATAATTGCTAGGCTCGCCTTCATTCAGCTAAGTGTGCTGGGAACATTCAAGCTAACAACTCCCTTGACAGCCCATTGGCTGAATGCAAGGCTGGTGAAAAGCAGTCGAAGCACAAGAAATTCCCTGTGCACTTTCCAGGCCTCGAATGGTTAATCTGTGTTCATGCAGTCATTACTGGGGATAAGCAATGACAATAGGCCTCCCGATTTGATATGCAGCACAGTGCTTAGGAATGGGAATCGCTCCAAAGCAAACCGCTCACCCAGTTTTTCTGCGGTGGCTCCGTAGGCGCTACAGTGGAAAGTTCTCATCACCAAAAAAATCCAAACTGGCTAGCTGGCCATGCGCAAATGCTCCATATGTACACACGCCCATGAGTGTCCGTCTTTGGCCATGTGTATACATTACATGGGCGTGTGCGCAGTATGTGCAAATGTGTCACTGATGGTGCATGAGTCAGTCAGTGGTGGAGGAGCGTATTAGGGAGCACATGGGAGTGTTTTTTGGGTAGGGGTCGGGAGGGTAGGGGGGAGGGGGCGCAAATTGTATGTGTTTATGTACGGAACGTCTGGGAGCCAATGCCATTTTGGCGCCCCACCCAAAATCCTTATTCCTCGTGTCTGCCGCGTCAGAGCCAAGTGTCTGAGCACATTTACAGCTGGCCCCTGCTTTCCATATCACATGGAAGGGGCTCCACTTACTGCTCTACCGGCTGGGTGGTACGATTCCCATCAAATGTATGGCTGTTCCCTGGGCCGCTGCCACCAAGGCTGTGGGACTACGGCCAGAGTACGACCCCCGCCACCCATGCCCTCACCTCCCATCCCAGCTAGCCTCCACCATCCCCTTTTTGGAAAGCTCATTCAAGGATCTCTAGCTTCTTTCAAAAAAAAAAAAAGAATTTGAATCTGAGTCCCAGGCTTAGAGTCTCAGGTTGAGTTGAACACCCAGGTTGAGGTCTTCGACCCTGAAACCCCAGAGAGGTTTGCGTGTTACACATGTGGTTTGCATCATCTCAAAGAGATTAAAAAAAGAAAACAATTTACGAAGCAAGGTGCTTGTTATTGCCAGAGAGGAGGTTAAAGGAAGGGACGATTACAGTCGCGGGTGAATCCTCTATAGAGAACAGCAGCACTTGGCACAGCTGAAGGGGAACTGTTCATAGGAACATAGGAAAAACAGTGATGATGCTTGCTGGCCCGTACATCCTCTCTACATCTGGCGGGAGCAGGGATACAAGCTCTTTCGCATGATCTCAATATCAATTCATTTCTCCATCTGATGCTTATTACATGTTTGGAGAGCACATGTCTCGTGCTTGCGATTTTTATTTTCTATCTTCTTTTGCCCCAGGTGCAACCATCTGTGTGCCATGCCATGCTTGGCATCAAGGGTGGCAATGAGCAAAGGCCTATCGCTGTCTCTGCCAGCCCCATGTCACTCCTCAAAAGTCACCACGGATAACAGTACTGAGGGTGGTCTGGCACATGTGTGTGTGTATACTGTATGTGGGTTTGCAGCCTGGAGATGATGGCTAATAAAGTATTACAGCTGTAAAGTCCCCTTCTGGGATTAAGAACATTGCACATGTACATCCCAGCAGTGCTGCAGCAAAATGGCCCCTGGGGGAAGCTAAACAATGAAAAGAAGGACAAAGCACGTAGAAAAAAGGAAAGAAATTCTGTATATTTTACACTTCTAAAAGAAAGCTTCGATAGGTCCTAAAAAACAAACGTGTGTTGCCAAAGCAACAGTGGCACAGGAGGTAAGGCAGTCAACCAGTGTACTGTGAGTATTTCAGTGAGTGAATGTGAAGCATCAACTTGTAAAGTGCTTTGGGTAGTCTGCGGAGTGTTGAAAAGGTGCTATTTGTTGTAGTTCATTCCCCATTCCTATTTAAAACAGGTAGAAAGTAGCTGTCCCTCATAACCCTCATAAATGCAAAGGAGAAACAAGCTATCCAATAATGGCGAACCCCATATCACATACAGTATGTCTGTCGTATTTTCTCTTCTCAAGTTTTTTTGTCTTTCAATTATGTACCTCATTTAGACTCTATCCATCTTTTATTCCATCACATAGTTTAACAATTTATCTGTCCATGTCTATACATCTCTCGCTCTTCCTCCCAGACTCTCTGAATCTTTCTCCCCATAGTACTGACTCTCACCATATCGCATCTCTTTCTGTCCATCAATCTTGTATCTGACATAGACTCTATACATCATTTACACCACCACACATATTCTCTGTAGATGTCTTTATGTCTCTCAAGCTTTCTCCCAGAGCACTGAGCCTCATCATATCGCTGTCTTTTTCTCACCAAGATACCGTCTCTCTGTCATGCTGAGCCCAGCCGTCCCACTGGTCCTTGACGACGTCACCAGGGCGCTGGGACCGAGCTTTGTATACAGGATCCAGCTGTCACCAATTTCACTCCCAGAGCTGTGAGATCTGCCCAAGTCCGTTAGGAGAGCCTGACCTGAGTTATTACACCTCTTATGATAACTCATGACTCCAATTCATGCAGTCATCACAGTAACCACGAACAGACGTCAGTTTGTGTTGCTTTGGCAGATAAAGGTTTCAGAAAGAAAAGAAGTAAATCATTAATTGCACATTAAAGCACCCATGCACACTACTCCTGACTTAATCAAAAAAAAAAGTTATTTCACTACTGCAAAATTACTGACTGTTTCCATAACTACCACTGTAGTTGTAGGGCTAAATGTTTTGTAGAATGTAAGAAAATGTAGGATGTAGGAAAACTGCCATCATACGATGTGAATATTTGAAAGAAGTGGAGGAGTGTTGGTTAGACGATATGTGAAAAGAAAACAGGATACGACTGCAGTGCTTTAGGCATAGGAGGTGAAATGCATGTGCTATTAGGACACCACTCTGGGGAAAGCCAATGAACACAGCAGAGCAGTGCTCGTAGACAGATGTATAAAGGCAATGCAGAATTGGCCATTCTCCCCACACTTGTCAAGACCAAGAAAAACATGTTTACGTTCCATATAAGTTTGAGGATTTCCTGCACATGGAGCAGTGAACAAAAGCAATCAATAGTAGACCTCACATTTACCATGTATTTACTTTATGCAAAGACTGTTTTATGTTGAGCGATTGTGCTCCGTTGCGCAAACTGGGTGTATATTGTTTTCTTTAATCAATGGATATGTAACAAGACAGGATGCAGGGTTTACCAGATGTGAAAACTTCATCACCACCACACAAATGAATGCAAATACATGTTGGCATGCACTCAGACTGGTGCTCTGTTACAGTCTGGGATTTTCGGGGGGATTACGGTAGGTTTAGCCTATGTAACAGGACACAAACTGCAGTGCGAATGTCACAGCTCCTATGTCACAGCTACTGGGTCCCCCGGTAACCTTGTAAAAAACTTTAAGGGGTCACAAAGGTCAGCAGTCATGTTTGACCTCCGGCGGTGGTAGTGATGCGGATAAAAGGCACAGGGCACATGCAGCTACCCCACCCCCCCACCACCTACCTCCCGTCCACATGCCATCATTCATCATTATGTGAAACTGGCTTTTTTTCCATTCAATTACCCGGGCCTTCTTGAATATCACACCCTATTTGCAAGGGTACCGCTCAAGGGACAAATTACTGTGTGTGAGTACAATTCATCAGGCGTTCTTCTGGTTCATTTTAAAAAGATGAAACATGGCCCCTGCCAGGCTCCAAAACAGATGCTGTGGGGTGGTGCTGTGGAAACGCACAACACTGGGAAAACTTTAACTGATAACAGACACAGCTGCTCTGATGATGTGGAAGGAACTTCGTCAAGCAAGCAGAAAAATTAATTGATGCATGTAGTATATGACGCATATGAGATACTAGCATTCGGACTGTGTAGCGGTTTACAACTTGTACTTGGCACACTACCGAACTTTTGACACAGCTGCATTGACAGCACTGAATACATCCATCTGCAGTAATACAACAGGGACAGGAGTACACAATTTGTATAGTCCATCTTCAGATTGTCGCTGGATGCAAATAGGGATTTGTCAGATGCAACTTTCAAAGACACTGCTATGTTCTCAACACCCTTCTGCACTGAATACATCCATCTGCAGCAATACAACAGGGACAGGAGCACAAAATTTGTATAGTCCATCTTCCGATTGTCACTGGATGTAAATATGGATTTGTCAGATGCAACTTTCAAAGGCACTGATATGTTCTCAACACCCTTGTGTAATAACAACATCCATGTTTTTATTGCCTAGAGGCCAATAAAAAATACTTTTTTACAATTACTCTGTCATTAATCTGTAATAGCATGTTAAGTCTGCACAAAAGTCCAATCATCTGGTTATGATGAAAACCAGTTGCTGTGTTAGCTCAGCAAGTTTCCAACATGAAATGACATCTCTCACACGTTCAGCCCTGCGTCTCGTAATGGTGGAGCATTAAGTAAACACTCTGAGTTCGCCTGTAATAGGAAAGGTCTGGGCTCACTCCGTGGGTATGATGCCATGGTAACAGCTATCAAACGAATATATTCACAATGGCAGGGGGAGAAGTATGACCGAATGTCCGAGTCAACGTTTCCATGACTTTAAGCAGAGTTAAAGACACACTTGGCAGAGGAAGGACGGGGTACTGCCCCTTACTCTCGGCAGCTACTGTTTTGACCATGCAAATTTTGGGTAATGTGCCATAGGTTGGAAGGTTGCCATGGTATTACACTGGAAAAAAGGTAATGCAGGAATCTCGCATCCAAGAAATGTTCTTTTTTTTTTTTTTCGATATGTGAGCCACAAAAATGGCCTTTTGTGTTTCTGTATAAACTTTTTTTGTCAGTTGATTTCTTTTTTTTCATTTAATTTTGAAGTTGTCTTTTTTTCCTCCAGGTTGCTTCAAATAGTGCACAGTAGAGACCATTTAGTTTTCTTCTGTCCGTAGGCTGACAACAGTTCAAACCAGGCAAAAAAAAAAAGTTTCAGCCATAGCAGTTACGGATAGAGTACCATCAAAACTATAAGCCAGGAAAAACTTGGGTTTCAGCTGAACAGCCCATTTAACAGTGCTAAGGGGAACCCAGAGTGCTGCATGCTGTGTGACACGTGCACTCGTTACCGGAGGTGGGGGGAAGGAGGATGACAGGTCAGGGAGTGTCTTCATGACCCATTGGTGGAGGCAGCAACCCACAGGGGAGCTGTAACGCTGTAGGGTTTGGGGGGGTGTTGGAATCAGCTGAACTGAGTGAGAGGAAGGGAGGGAGAAGAATAGGGGGATATTCAGCTGAGCCTACACCAGGGAGATGATGGAGAATGGAGAGCAAAGGTGGTGGTGGTGGTGGTGGTGGTGGTGGTGGAGGCGATGGTCGGGGAGGTGGTTGGGGATGTTGGGGTGGAGGGTAGAGGGGGAGTGGTGAGGCTGGGCGGGCTCACTGGATGGATGACCCAGGATTTCACTTCAGCCAATTTTTTTTTCTTTTTTTTTTTGGTTTGCATTGCAGGCACATGTTTTTTTCATAATTGAAGCCATAAAATGTCAAACAATCCGCTGGCCTTTTAGAGCCAGTCGTTTTCAGCCAAGGACGCGGGCAAAGTTTACAGAGCCACCTGGTCTGCCAGGCCAAGAACCGAGAGCCTAAAGAACAACCGAACCATGTCAACTGTTTTATTTGAGTGTGTGTGTGTGTTTTTTATGCTTTCCTACCATGCACTGCCAATGCAACTTACCTCAAGGAGGAGATGAAAATGAAAACAGTTGCCATTATCAATGTTAAACAATATAATTTCTTAGTCTGAACAACCATGGGAAGGTACTTCAGAGCTGAACCACTGGCAGACGTTGATGAAATGGGAGAGCAGTGACCTCAGACAGCCTAGAACATGATGTTCCGGGCTAACCTGAAACCATACTTCTCTTCTCTAACAAGTCCATGACAAGATTGTGCTTCACATATCAATACCATATGGCTTTTTGTAGGCTTAACTTCATATACTGTTCTGTACATTGTGTTGGCTACGGCCCAGAGTTTCACCCCTTGGGAGAAAAAAAGATTGGCAGGTGAAGAAAACAAAAGCGTCTTACTAGGAAATTAACTCATTATCACATTGGCTGCAATGGGGGATGAGAAAATAAACTTCAAAACTTTGCACAGGGAGAGGGTTACTGAGACCACTGATTCTAGATTTCATCCAAAGGGTCTCCTCTCTCTCTTTTAAGGGAGTCTTTTTTTTTCACTTGTGCAAACCTTCCATGAAGCAGAACCAATGAGCAAAGAGGCCGCCCAGACAGTTTACACATGCTGTCTCTGTTAAGAAGGGGTTTCTGTCAAGATGTCTCAGTCTTATTCTCTAAAAGACCTTGCAACTGTGATTATCATGCTCTGTAAAATCTCAACAAGATTTGGGTGTGAAAAGGTGGTGGTGCATCAGGTACATGATGAATGGTGAATAAATCTCGCTCTCTTTTAAATATTCAGTGAATGAACCATTAATGACTTGATCTTTAATGACCTTGGCCCATATTCACCAAAAAAAAAATCTTAAGGCTAAAAGTAGCCCCTGACAGACAAAATTAGAAGTAACAATGTAGAATCAGTGGTGTGTCAGTGTTAACTTCAGGACAGGATATTTTTTGAGTAATGTACAAAATATTAAGCGCTCAAAGTAGCGCCTAAGTCTGGGAGAGCATATAAATAGTCCAACGGACCACTTATTCAAAAACAAATTGAAAAGCATCAGTTGTTTTATCATTTAACATCATAATGCTTTCACTTTCAGGATACATCAACCCGCAAAACAATAGTGCAGCTTGCAGTGATGCAGTAATGCCAACAACAAAGATTGTTATTGGAATACAAACTATATGTATCATTGTTGTTAATGAAAAAATCTATCCATCTGTCTATCTGTCTATCTATCTAATTTTCGCAGTACTGATGTACCACATATACAAGTCATCGACACTGACCTGTCACGTGTCACCCATCAGCCCATCACAAGGGTTGCCATGAGCATCCTAGTGCATGACTTGGCGATTGAATTTGTAAAGCAGCTGGCTTAAGTTTTCTGGCCCCCATGAGGTTTACTACCATGTGATATGGTAATGTTTGGACAAGATTATGCCAGCTTCTTTCCAATTTTTACAAATGCAGTTTACACCCCACCCATGCAGCCACAAACAAATCAGGTCCAATCACATCATCATACTGAGTCAGCTAGATAGCCAAGCCAAATGAGTCCAACCTCAACCATACCAACAGACCTGTTTTCTCTTTGCTGAAAGCTGTTGTCAGCAGCTTTGTAAAATGCCTAAATTCACTAAAATTACTGCTGTTATGGTCATAGAAGCGTTATAAATGCATTGTGTGACATAAAGTTGTAAAGGCTTATAAGATAATGCTTTAATTCTTTATGAATCCGGTCATGAGTACATGAGTATGGATAATTATGAATGCTAATGTCAGTCATTTAAAGCTTTGTGAATGTGCTTATAAGGCCTTATAAGTACTGGGTTCATTGTGCTAAAATGAAATGCTAGTTTCTAGTTGCTATAAGTCAACATACAAATAATATTAGGCTGTGCATCAGTGCTGATGACCAGCAATCACTGAGACAAGCTCTTAATCATTACAAGATGGTGCATCTGAGCTTAATTGCTTCCATTAACCTTGACCTCAAGGTGTTTCACACAGGGTCCTTTGTAGAGCTGATCACTACAACGTGAACAGAGGGACCAAAGAGGGGGGCCGAGGAGGAGAAGGAGAAAGAGATGAAGGAAGAGAGAGCGAAAGAGAGTGGGTTTCAGGCCCCCATTCATGCCCAAAAGGCGCTGACCAGACTCTGGCATAAAATGGGGTCCAGGACTACATCTAAGACCACTGCAGAACCAAACATGCTTTTGAGCAAGTGGGGTGGTAATCGTGGACAGACCTCGAGAGTCCAGCCATCTGATGTGGGCTGTATGTGCACACATGCAAACCTCCAGGCAGGGAAACCATTTTCTTTAATGTACAGAGCACGAATAGCCGATAGCTGATAGCTTTGGCTATGGGATTGGTAATAAACAAATAAAAAAATGATAATAAAAAAGAAAATGAAAGGGAACAGAAAAAGGGGGGAGAGGGAAAGCGAATGGAAAGGGCCGCAACAGAAATTGATTAAAACCACTCACTCTGCTTCTGCTTCCAAGCCTGTTTTGACTCATTATGGTTTTATGATGAGAGTTGAGCACTTCCCGGCAGAGAGAGAGAGGGGCACCAGTTTGTAGGCAGTGACCGCTGACTGCAAAAATGTTCCCGGATCTTGTGCGGGACACACACCCGCAAGTGCTGGGTGGTTCTGCGGTCACTCTCTGAGGTTCTGCCAGTGGTTTTAGGGGCCGGTGACGCACGAGTGAACACATGGGCCCACACCGCAGAGAGTTTAAGAGGGAGGTGCAGTAAACATTTGTACGGATTGCCACTTGTGTGATTTGAGGCAAACAACAAAGCAAAAGAAAAACAGTAAAAAAAGGGCGGTGATTTATTTTATTGAAAACTCATGAATAAAAACTTGCACTTTTATTAGGATCTTAATCTTAGTGTAATCTAAACAGGAAGATGGGCTGATTATAATTATTTTTTTTGCCTTGCCCTTTTAACCCCTTGGTTTCCCTGTCACTGTTGCCCATCTGTATACAAAGGGCCTTAGGTTTACACAACAACCAATTAAAGTGCGTCTCTCTTTCAAGAGGACTTCTGTCAACAGGGCCCCACAGGATGTGGTGACTAAACACCATAGGGTGTACGGACCACCCTCAAGTCCCAACAGAGGTACAGCTAAGCACGACAGGGGCAGAGGAGACCACCCCCAAAAACCTTCCTGGAATCCCAGGACAGTGTGGTGTGGTGGGATATCCTACAGCTGTTCGACCGGGTACATCTGAGGATATCTGGTCCCGCTCCGACTAACATGTGAAAAGACATATGGATCTAATGATTATTCTCACTGCCGTATTCTCTTTCTCCGCAGGCGTCCCATGGTCAGGGGTCTAGTTTGGCTTTGAAACTCGGGAAACCGTTGAACGTAGACTGATGGATATGAGCGATGAGCAAGAGTAACAGAGAAGTTTTGTGCAGACTGCAGTTCCTAGCACAGTGGTCGTGCTTAGTGCTGACTTTCACTCAGCTAGATCCGAAAAAAAGCCGCCATTTCTTCCAATATGTGCATTAAGGAGAGGAATAATGAAAAAAGCAGCATTCTTTCCTTTCCATGTCACTGTGGCCACATTTTCCATGCATAGAGGCAGACAAGATCAAGTTCAGACTCAGACCTACCAGGCACTTGTCACACAGTGTGGGCATGATTCTGTCGATGCTGGAGCTCACTCATAGACACTCTACTTCTCCTCTTTCTCTAGCTCTCTTTCATTTTCAAACATGTCAATCTTCCCTTCTGCCTTCCTCTCCGCACTTCTCCCCTCCCCTCCTCTCCTCTCCTCTCCTCTCTTCTCCTCTAGCTCTGCTCTGCTCCTCCTCTCTCAGGATGGACTGCATGTTCTGTGGAGGCTGGTTTAAATCAGCCCAGACTGGATGGTTGATTGTGCTGCCATTACAAGAGCACTGCAGCTGTCTCCTCATGTCCTGTTCCCATGTAATAAGGGGTCCCGGCTGCAGCCTGTGGATTGTTTCCACATGTCACACAGGAACAGGACAGAAAGACAGAAAGACAGAGAAGAAGAAGAAGAAGAAGAAGAAGGAGTGAAGTGAAGTGAAGTGAAAGAGACAGTGACCAAAAGCAACTTGAAGGAGAATGAGAATATAGGAAAGTGAGGCTGAGATTTAGCACAAGAGACAGAATAAGGCGTTGTTTTTTTAGTGTATATGCACTTAGGACCTCTCATCAATTTTGCAAAATGAGCCAGATGCTCCTGCACTGTCAGTAGGGGCACCTACAGGATGGGGCGTTACTTCATGGAATCCATTAGCCGCACGTACAGTACCACATGCACTGTGTGCTTAGAGCCTGCCATGAAAGGAAAACAAATTACAGCACCCTACATATTGATATAATTATTTCCCACTTTGCAGCCTATAGAACATAGTCACCCCCCCCCCCCCTCGAACCCCAAAAAAAACCCCACGACTGACTGCCCGAGTTACCCCTCCCAGTTGGCCGGTAAAGCTCATTGGCTACTGCTAGTCAAGCTGTTTCTCATCCATCCTTCTGTCTTTTTCCCACCAGCAGGCAGTAATGGGATTAAAGGCATAAAGCTCGGTCAGAATAGTATAGATGCATTGTTACAGCTGTTATTGATAAAGTGGCTACAGCACACATAAAGAGAGAGACAGGAGTGAAAAGGTTTCTTGGGGGAAAGGGGAGGGGTGTTGAGGAGGGAGGTGGGGGGGGGGGGCACACTGGCAAAGACAGGAAATGAAAGCCTCACATCATCTCCTAGCAACCTCCTATAAGAGTTTTCTTCTGGCCTCGATGGACAAGCACCCCCCAACCTCCCACCCCCCAACCCCCCTAACTCCGGCCTTCTTCCTCTCCTATCTCCGGGCACTTTAAGCTAAAACGGAAGCCTTGCATGTTCAGCAGTCTCCTCCTGGTCCTTTCATAGCCAGTTTGCAAAGCTGCACCCTGCTGTCCAACACAGCCCCACCAAATGGGCCAGGTTCCTGCGGACTACTTTTATTTTTAAAGAGATTTAAAGCTACTTTGAGGATGTCCTCACCAGAGGAGGTCCAGATGCATATCTACTGCAGTATCAGAGCATCCTATCTTTGCATATTATGCCCTTAAATTTTCTTGAAAGGAGCAGCATAAAGAGACCCTAAATTGGGAAACCCCCCTCCGACATAAAATTTACATTCATTTACATACCGGAAGGAAGTTTACGATGTCATTCAGCATTCTAAAAAAAGAATAAAACAAGCCTGCTTTTTAAATATCTTGATGGTCCCTGCCCTTGTCACCACTTTGACTCTTTGTATATGTGCATTAGGCATGCAAGTGTGCATATTTTCCCCTCTGTTACAGCTGTACGTATTTGGAATGCAGACACTGGGCAACAGCCCTTTTGGAACCATGTTCTGACCCCCTTTCCTCTGTGAGAACTTAAACAAAGGGCCTTTAGTGACCGCAGCCAGGATTCCATACCATGAACCCAGACCCCTAGAGCGACCAGTTCATGACCAGCTCCTTCAACGTGCACGAGTACACGCGCTGCACAGTACACGCCCACACTGACACGTGCAGTTGCACACATATGTATGTCTGTTACCCTGCACCCACCTTCTCATGTCTACCCTGACTCAACAGCTCTTTTATTACATCTGAACACCCCCACCCCCACTATACCCCACCTATCATCTCTGTGAACTATCAAACTCAGCACCCACGCCAACCCCCTGATATACGTGTTTGCAGTAGCACCCCTATCCCCACTTCCTCGCCCCCATCCCTTCAAAACCCAGTGAGGCAATATTTGTTAAACCTGAGACGGTTTTCAGAGGCAAAGTTTTTTTGCCCGAGTGAAAACAAAAAGTAACTGGATAATGGCTTCCTCATTTGATATAACAAAACAAAAAAATATATATATGGGTAAAGGGTGAGGAAATACGGCCCTGTTCGCTGTGCAGTGTACCCAAGCGAGATATACACACTGTTGGTCTGAATTATAGCTTGACTCGTGGGAGCTATTCTTTGTGGGTCATTCAGTACAAACACGCTCCAGGAGAGTCCCTCGGGACCGAGGAGAGGCACAGAGACCTACGTAGAGTTATATAATTCACCGGCCTCCCACATACTGCCCAACTGTCAGATCCTAAAGTTCTGCTGTGGGTCTGCATCCAATCAGATCTATAGAAACAAAGTTTAGTAGCCAAGACTTCATGGTTAAAATAAATAGGGTATTCCCGTATAAGAAGAAGAGTTTATTTTTTTAATGGCACAATAGCAGAGGCCAAGGCAATATTAAAGAACAGAGTCTCCAGAAATTGAGGTTGAATGGCAGATGAGCCAGCTTGAAAGTGCATTGCACAAAAAGAAAAAAAACTTGTCATGTATACATGACCGGGGTATAAACGTGTTGAAGAAGCGGACAAGCAACAAATGTGGGGATTTTGGTTTGCAAACTCCAAGCCAGTCTTTACTCTCCACAAACTTCCTGAGTTGGATGGTCCAGGGCCATTATTCTTGTATGTGACCCATGTTTCAGAGAGAGGGGGATGAGAGAGAGAGAGAGAGGGAGAGACCGAGGGAAGGAGAGAGAGAGTGAGAGGGAGAGAGAGAGAGAGAGAGTGAGAGCGTTCAACAGTGCTTCATTGTTGTTCAAAAACATTTGGTAGCACTTAACTCTACAAAGAGGGGAGGGAGTTCAACACAAGATCTAAATGCATTCAACACTTTATGAAGACATGAGATGAGCTGTTTTAGGGATTTAATAATTTAGACCTTTACATTTTAAAGTCACTCAATTTATAAGATGATAAGCTTTTATTGTCGTAGGATATTTTTGGTTTGTTGTTTTTAGATGAATGGATACAACAGTGCAACACTCAAACATAATCGTTCATAATAGCAACAGGCTGACTCTGAACTAATTTGTTCTGATTTAATTTTAACTGACAAGCATTGTAATTAACACACTGACGAAATATATGCCTAATTTACCGTGTACAATATGCTGTTTGCTTGGTCAGTCATCGACTCTTTGAGATCACATCCTTAGAAATAATTTACACAATGAGGATGTAGTGGAGTTATAGCTCACCCAGGGGACAGACACTGAATTACGACCACCTCTCTCAGAGACAAACATACTGTGGGTGGAAAAGGAACAGCGGGCCCTGGAAAGCCGTCACTGTGTAGATGCACTCTACTTGATTACAACTTTAAGACAACCATGTGTGTTCCAGTACAAGATCTAAGTTTTTTTTTTTCTTTTTGTAAAAACTTGCTTGCCTTTGATTCTATATAATATACAGTCTTTGCCAAAGACTCTATATGTTATATAGAGTCAAAGGCAGGCAAGTTTTGCTAACGTAAAGTAGGCTACATGTACGACCAAAGACTCTTCGGTTATTGCTACATTGATCCTACCTGTATTCTACCTACTCTACTTTAGTACAGTAACTGAGTTAGCTTCTAAACATTCACAGCATCAACTTTTATTTGAATAAACTGCTATAGCTACTCATATGGTGAAGTGTGGTCGGTGATAGAACACCTAGATTGTAACATTTGCCTTGTGCTGGAGCATGCAGCATCATGGTCCAACACCTCTCAGAATGGGACCTGTTTTGTTTGGATACTCCATCTGCTTGTCACCAAGCAACTGGATGTCTTCGTAAGATGAAAGTTGTACTGTAATCTTGTATCATCCAGTTAACTCTGAAGAATATGGAAGCACTTGTCCCTATTTTCTTCTTATTGGTTGACAGGTAATACTAATAACTTTAATTTATAACTTTGATTAAGTGCCTTTAAAATAACAAAAGGTTGTAAACTTGTTTTGCACATAAATGCATCAGAGGCCAAAGTCTACAGTGAATAAGTTGTTTTCAATTGCTTATCAAAGTTGGCCAGTGCTGAGGCATTGTGGATCTCAGGGGACAGTAGGTTCCAGAGAGTGGGGCTAGCAACATTAAAGTCTCTGTCCACGTAGGACAGTACTCTGGTGTGAGGGATGGAGAGTACGCCCTTGAATGTGAGGGATTTATAAGTGACAAGGATGATTTTGTACATGATACTTGTCGACCAGGAGCCAGACACTTTATAACAGTGACTGGAGAGCTGTGGCTGGTATTCCTCACAGCCACTTATGTTGTCTACCATTATGGTGACCTTTCTTGTACAACCAGCCACCAGACTCTCAAGCACCCTAGCCAACCTGCGAAGATTTTTTTTTTGGCCGTCTGTCTTGCTGGGCTGCCACTGCATCCATAGAAATGTCACCTGTTTTGAAAAGAAACAAATTTCCTCCTGGGCCACATTGTAGTTGCACCAGGCATGGTTACCATTTCAGCCAAGGTAGCAGCAGTGAGTGAGAGGGCTCCGTTTCCTGTGATGTGGGGTGGGGCGGGCCTGGCATCTTACTACAGGCATTTTTTTCCCAAAACCTTTACATGACTTCCCTGCCTGTTGCACAATGCACACTCCATCACAGTATTAGACTGCTTGGTGACCATAATTTCCATAATTTTGGTGCACTGCAACCAGATGGAATTCTGGTGTTACCTACAAGGAGGCAGGGACAAAAACTGGGAGCAGACTGGGATCTGCCACTGGTCCTTTGAGTGCACCAAACAGTAATCCTGGACACCAACAAGTGTTTAAAGCCCACTCTTTTAAAATGAGTGCTAACAGATTGTCTGTGTGTGGCGATTAAAGTACTAACAACGATTGTAAGTGCTTTCAAACATGTCACACTCTTTATAAAATTCAGTTAACATCTCACCATAAAACCTTATCTTCCGATTCCCTTAGCACACTGTATGAACACTGTCCCTCACCCTTACTGGGCATTTTTGTAAGTCTCTAATTCTGTTTGACAAGTGGACACAGCAACGTTTCATATTAGTACCCAACTATTCAAGATTTGAAGCAGAGCTGAGCAATCCATTCCTTTTCGGGGATGACGCCTTCCTACTTGACGTGAATGTTAAGCAGTTTCGCTCTTCACAAATAAATACTTCATTGGTCCTCAGTGATGGCCAGTTGCCCGATTCCCAGGCACTTAGCCTATCCCCGCCTGCAATTTATGAACGCCTGGGTCTCAGTCAGTATTTACATTAGACTGCTCGAGAGACCATTTATCCCCATGACGAAACTTTTCATAAGCGGACAATCGTGTCATCTAGTCTAGAGATCAGAAGAAGACGGACAAAGATGGATAGAATGCCCTTTGCCATTTGTGGTGGTTATGTGAATGAAACGGACGATTGTGATGTGAAAAGCGCTCGACTATTCAGATTCAGATTCAGATTCATAGCTATTTCTGGCCAGGCACTGCAGACTTAAGCGAGCGCTGTACCATTTAATCTTAATATCTGACAATAGAAATCACTTCCAGCTGAGTTTTGTGACGTTCAGTTTCCCCTGCTGCCAAACGCAGAGCCCGCGAGCGTATCACTAACCTAATTTCTAAGGAACATCGAACCGCAGGTCTGCTTACCCCAACGCAAACGGTGTCACCACTGAACTCAGCACTAACATCTGCAGTGTATCAGATACTTGGGTTCTGCTTTGCGCCAAGTCACTTAGTTAGCCTACAAACTAAAGTTTACATGAAGTTAAGAGCTTTAAAGCTAACGGATATATTTCACAGCTCACATTTCATGACATACAAAATAGGCCATGGGTTGTATACAAATATAGCCTACATACTTTTTTTATTTCAAAATTCCCGCAAAGATCGGTGGAAATATTCACCTGACATCAGGTGTGAATTTAATCCTTCATACACAGAGCCTAGGCTATTTGATGACTAATATTAGTATATATAATCCCTCTAGAGGCAATATATCATTCAATTACCAAGTAAATCCACCAATGATACCTCAGTCTTTCTTTATGAATGGCTAGTCATAAATTGTCCATGACACAGTTAATAGTTGGCCATGAGAAATAGTAGGAAATCTGCTCACCTTGAATCGCAGTTAAGCCAGGGTTTGAAGTTCGGGGGAACTGAGGGACGCTTTGTCTTTGGTTGTCAAGAATGTGTCCACTTCTCACCCACTCATAAAGACTAACCACGTCACTGGCACCACTTTAAGATTACACGTTGGTAAAAATCCCCTTTACCGACTTAACACAAACACATACCCCTAGCTAAGATATACGATGGCTTTTCCGTTTGTTTCCGTCATAAAATACTGTAGCATTAGCTTTAACCAACACAGAAGGCCTGGTCTGTATCCACATAAAAATGCATTAGGTGCCATCCAGTTGCCTGGGTTTATAACAACCAGTGAACGGTGTATATGGTACATTTACACGAATTTGTGCAAATATATAAACTTAAATAAATACTAATATATTCATACATTTTTTTCACAAAGAAACCCATGTTGTTTATTAATTATTTATGTATTAGTTATTATACTTACTTATACTTATTATATGAATATGTAAGAGTCTGCTAGCATACTGTTTAAGTAAACACAGATGTTCTTCCTGTCTTGGCTTTATAGCACACATCACATTTTTTCACATTATGAAACCATAGCACCATAAAAGTGGGCCTGTTAAAAAAAAAAAGTCTGCATGCTTAGACCAGCTCCAAAATAAACACTGTGTAGCATGTTCCAGCATCCTATACAGCAGTAGGCCCCCTAAAGTTTTAAGACTTTTCCCTCAGCTCCCTGCGATACTCACATGTAGGCCATGTTTAATTTCTAATAAAACATAGCACTAACAAATGGAGGACACTTAATGACACTGCCTGTGTCAACACAACACACGAGTGGGATGGATCTCTGAAACTTGCTGTTGCTCTTTCTAAGCACAGGAAATGCACAGCACATTCGCACATGCCGTACTTACAGCCACTTGGGCCTAATCATGTCTGCAATACATTTTTCAGACAGGACACAGAGCCAAACAGGCGAAAGACGCAGCATGAGTGGAGAACTGTGAAGCTCCGAGCCATCATCATTTCAACATTGCTTTATTCCCTAATTTAATAGTACCACTGTTACACGGGGTATTCAAGAATTCAGTGTACAAGAGATGGTAGATGCAAATATGCTCTGTCAAAATCTCAAGAGAGAATCATGTGTGGTGTTAATCACTGAGGATTATGCGTTGATTTGACAAGTGTTTTACTTATTTGCAGGGACATGTTTGTTACTGAAGGCATGTCTGTGACAAAATGTTGCTGCATACTTGTGAGTGAAATGGATGGCTTACATGTTCCTTATTAACCCTCAAAAGGACTTCTGCTTGTAAAACATGGCATTTTGTAAGCAAACAATTGCTACATAATCACAGCATCATGCTACAGAAAAAAGCTTTTAAAAAAAGAAAAGAAAAAACAGTGTATTGGTCTTTGGGGCAAAAACATTACATCTAAGCAACATTAATCAGGCACTGAAGTTTACAAACAACCATGCCTCTCAGCTTGTTCATAATGTAAATATTTTCATAAATTGCTGTGTACTTTGTCATTGTTGTTGTGCACTGGAATGTTACTGTATTGTCATATTGTATCTGTTTTGACAAGTTGGTGGAGGTACGCTGTGCTCACCATATGCACGCATACATTCACATACACGTGCATATGCACACATACACTGTATCCAATCGACCACGTGTCAGTGGTCTTCAAAACTGGGTTTTGCACACTAAACTGATTTACGTCATACACCATAGGATAATTATGTCAGACTCTGACCATGACCATATATCCAAAATATATGACATATCATAATGGGTTGCACAAGGAATCTGGCTTTGTTCCCTTATTTTCTTACCATACATTTTCCCACTAGGTGACATCATTAAAGAACACATTATAGACATCCATAGTTATGCTGACGACACAGAATTGTAGACCTCAGCTAAATGTAATAACATCCCACATCGCAAAGTTGGTAAAGTCCAGAGGTGTACCACACATTCTATTTACACTTGGCCCACGTACATACATAGTGACCACCAGAGGTGGTTTAGTGGCCACCAGAGATGGCCAACTAATGGACCAGACTTCATTGGACTGTGTGGGCCAAGTGCAAGTTTAATGTGTGGGTCACCTCCAGGCCAGACCAACTTGGCCATCTGGGATCAATGGTTACCTGTATTTGTCTGCTATTAGACAATAGATAAGTAATTGGATAAGTTGAATGAGTTGATATATTACAATAAAATAGACGTGCAACAAGTGTGAGAATGATTTTAGACCCCATTATATGCTTTAAGCTCCATATAAAAACAAAGTTACCAAAACACCATTCTTCCATCTATTCCTCCATCGCCCCCGTTTGACCCAGTACAATGCTGAAAAGCAAATTTATTCCCTCAATAGTAGGCTGAATTATGTTAATGCTCAAAACTCAGCTGCTTGGCTATAAACGTAAACAATGGAGATCACTATAGAAACTATTTGGACCAAAGAACACTCGGCTGTACTCACTTTGCCCTGAGACTAGCGTGGAAGACTTATGTCATTGACCCTGCTGAGTAGAGGCCCATCTGAGATCTGAGGCATTGGTGAGAAATTTTTGGACACACACTTTTTGCATGGTATGGCGTGCAGGATAATCTGTTTACAATGTGGTAAATTCCTGAGATTGACCCTTTGCTGAGGCATATTTTGGAGTTTGACAACTCACAAATAGTTTGGTACTGAATCTATTTTACACTAGGGAAGATTATAATTAGTATGTCAAATGAAAAGTGACTTTAAACATATGCTCAGAATTATCAAACCTCAAGTGGGCATTTTGAGAATCCCTCTGCTGAGAGCAAAGAATAAACTGTGACTGTGGCTCCATCACTAACATTTTGCCCAGTCATATTGAATGAACAAGCCAAGCCGCAGCTCTTTCAAGAAGCTTTGAAGTCAATCAATCCCTCTTAGCAATTTTTTTTCCTAATTTCTGGACACTGTCAGGTCCCATGTACTGATCAATGCGTTTTTTAAAATGACAACGCCCTAAAAGATTAGTCACACTTGCACTTTACCCATAAATGTTAAATCAGGGAATTAAACTTGCATCCATGTCCTGTGTACCAGGAGCTCCCAACTGTGGAATTTGAAGTGATGAATACAGTGCACATGGCCCACAGCATGTATGATAACATCACAATGGAATAACTGGTCTCAATATACAACAACAAAAACAGGTTATCACTTTCCTTGTACACGCTATCAGTCATTTGTCACACAACACACACAACACAACAGAACAGAACAGAACAGAACACAACACAACACAACACAACACAACACAACACAACACAACACACAACACAACACAACACAACACAACACAACACAACACAACACAACACAACACACAACACAACACAACACAACTCAACTCAACACAGGCTCACACATACCTATTACCCCAAACCTATATGTATATGTTACTATGTGCACTCTATGTACCATTTGACTTGAGAACAGACTGTCTTCTCACTAAACGACACTCTTGAGCTTTCGGAGTGCTGCAGACATGTTGGAGAGGGATGTCTGGGTCAGCCTGTCAGGTCTCTGAAGTCTGCCGGCAGGAATGCTGTTTGGTTCTTAACACCACAACATGACATTCATGGTCTGGGACCTTGCCATTGGGAGTGTTATGGTTTCTTCTCTGACCACTGGGACTTGTGGTTTTTTCTTATGCCATCTAGATTGTAGCCTTTTTCCCTCCTTTTTTCATTTTTTTCTTCTTCTGGAGTAATAGCCTTGCAGCACACTGAGCTGTCAAACAATGCATGTTTCTGAATTCTGAAGGTCCAAAAGCAGTCGATAGTTCAACCCCCTTGTCTGCCTTCAAACTATCGAGAACCTTGACTTTTTTTTTACAGCTTACAGCTCATGCATACGGAATCAGCCTATAGCTCGTGGGCCTCGCCAAGATCGTATCTTCAGTGTTAAGATTTTTATCTCTCTTTTATATGGTGTGCAAGGACATGCCATGACGTGAGGATAAAAAGGAGAAATGGCAGAGGAGCGGGAGAGGCAGCGTTTCGGAATGCCCCATGTCTCCAGCTTTACATCAACAACCCGACCCCCCTCGCTTCATGGGGTAACCGAACAGAAAATCAATGCCTCGCTGTCTTATTTTATTTACCTTTTACTTAACTGGAAACAGTCATTTACTGCCTATGATTCATTCCGTGCAGGCATTAGTGAATGTACAGTATACCCTTAGGGGCTAAGCAGCACTGCCAAAGCCTCCAGTGAATGTCCAAGGACACATCAGCTGTTGAGAGCCCCCATCCCCTCCTTGACTAATCTCGGGCCCAGTGCCAGGCGCATCAGAGTGGCACCAGAACCCCTTATCCTGTCCTGAAGCATGTGTCCGGCCCGAGATAGAGGCAGTGAAAAGCCTCTTTATCGCTTGTCTGACTTTCCGACTGTTCCACAGCTGGGTGAACCTTCTCTATCTTCAGGCGGAAGGAGGGGTAAAAAAAAAAAGAAAAAAGAAGGAATAGTAAAAAACAGAAGACAGGAGACGCTAGTGGGTGTTGGCTGCTGTCTGTCCTCCTATGTGGCTGCTTTATGTGCGTGTTCAGATACAGTAGGTGGGAAAGGAGTGGGTGAGAACTGAGACAAGCACAACTGGGATTTACGATATACTGACGTTAGCGAGCTTTATTAATGTTCATGTTTAAGAAAAATAAAAACACACACAAAAAACTATTAATTATGGTAAGAAGAGATGAAATATACCATTTTCAATTGAAGTCATTTTTAATCTGTTAGATCTAACATTTTGAAGAAAGATGTTTTATTGAGATTTCGGCAACCAGGGCTGTTGCAGCAAAGAGAAAAACACACATGTGACCTGTGTTCTTTAATTGCAAATGGTTGATTTGGCTTTAATTACTCATAAAACAACCATAATCATCCCTATCAATTACTGATATAGTGACTCCCTAGATACAGCTTAATCACTTTAATATATGTACTTGTGGGTGTGTGTGTGTGTGTGTGCTTGCGTGTGTGTGTGCGCGTGCGTGTGTATGTGTGTGTGTGTGTGTGTGTGCGTGCGTGCATGTGTGATTTTTGTGTGTGTGTGTGTGTGTGTGTGTGTGTGTGTGTGTGTGTGTGTTTGTGTGTGTCTGTGCTGTGCTCGAGAGAGTGTGCTTGAGAGAGAGAAATAGTGAGCAAAGGATTAGAGAGAAAACATTTCTAAAATAACTCCAAACGATCCAACATAAAGAATATAAAGACCACACACACAACACATGCTGAGATGATTTGGCTTTGACATGCGTACGTGATATCCATTATCCTCCATTCTCTGCCATATGCTACACATCAGCAGGAGTGTTCTGCAGATTGATGGGCCACCAGTGACATATCACAGACAAAAAGGCTGTATAAAAACGACACCTTCACATTTTTCAGCTTCCTGTTGTAGCTTATTTAAGTACTGTCACACCAGGAGCGTTAATAAAACTATAGACACTCCCTGGGTGCTCTTGTTGCGTTTGGTGGAGTTTCGTGTCCCGACCCATTCACGCGTAGGCCGAACCAAGCTGCTAAAAAGTAGCTGTGGCCAGGGAGCCCAACCTGAAAACCGCGAAAGGTTTCCATCTCCAGCAGCCCAGCTGTTAAACCCTTCTGAGGTGTGAAATATTGAGGCCTCGCTAAATGCCAGCTGTCCGAAAGGATAAGGTGTTTAACCAAAGACAGTCCCTGGAACGGGGTGATGATATTCTAAGCATGCGAGAAGTATGTAAAGCACATGAATGACTGAGAGCGATGGACCTACCACATTCTTATGATACATTTTTTTACAGCTAGACTTTATGTTTTGCGTATGACTTCTTAGAAAGAAAGAAGACCAAACAGTGACAGTGAACAGTGATTTCACTCCTGGCAAACGGACAAATTAATCATATGTCTGGCGATGTCAAGTTGGCTAACTGCTCAGACGCTGGATGGGCGAGAAACCGAACTGGCGGCAGCTCAAGGCTGCTAATGAGAAAAAAGAAAGACAGAGAGAGAGTGGGGGAGGGGAAAGAGAGGTGGAGAGAGAAGAGAGAAGAGAGAGCAAAATAGAAAGAGTGCACTATGGATTCGAGCAGTCACAGTCAGGAAGGCAATATGGCAGAGATGCCAAGCCCGACCTCTTCACCCCAGCGGGGTGTATCAAGGCCTGGGAGGTCTCTGAGCTACAAACACACAGATGGCGCAGGTCAGGCTCTGTGCTCGCGCTGAAATAAACACCGGAAAGATCTGCGTCTGATCAGTCTGGAACTGTTACCTGCGTCCACTGGGCACTTTGCGTCACCACCTCTAGCCGCCCTTGGAGGCACAGTAACAGGAAATAGTCATCAGTGGCCAAGCTAAGCAAAGCTGTATGGTAGGGGTGAAGCATTGCCACCGAACAGACTGGAGCATGTGGTCTGCGTTTTTTTTTTTTAACTCGTCTGTAAGCTTGTGATATTCCCAGGGAGGCAAAATCCATTAGCGCATGAAAAAATGATTGGGTGAACTGTTTGAAAAACAGTTTCAAAAAACATCTTTAGTGCACAGAGAATATTACATTTGAATTGTTTAGGCATGTTAAAATGACATAAAATGGGGAGCAGGGTAAACAAGGCGCATTATATGTGAGAAGAGTATGCATTATGCATTGTTATTTGATTTAATTTTCCTTTGCAAACAAATATGACATAACAAACTGTTAGAGCGGCAATACCATTCAGGGTGCCAGAATAAACCTTTTATGCTTTTGCAGTCTACTGGTTACTACTATAGATTCTACCAATGGATACCAATACACCATTTAGAAGTGACAAATGTTTTTGTTTAATATTTCGTTTGTTAGATTTGAAGATTGGTGTAACTCCCCGACGCCCAAATCATTTATAATATGTGGCCCCTTCGGACTGTTGAGAACATATGCCCCATGTCCTGTTACTGACCCTGTCCAGCATGTGTTTGTGTGTGTGTGTGTGTGTGTGTGTGTGTGTGTGTGTATGTGTGTGTAAGCACGTGCATGCACATGTCTTTTGTATGTGTGTGTGTGTGTGTGTGTGTGTGTGTGTGTGTATGTGTGTGTAAGCACGTGCATGCACATGTCCTTTGTATGTGTGTGTGTGTGCGTGTGTGTGTGAGTGTGTATGTATGTGTGTGTGCGCATGTGTGTGTGTATGTGTGTGTGTCATACCATACACACATGTCTGTGGGTGTGTGTGGGAGTGTGTCCACGTGTTTATTGTCCTGTGTGGGATTGTGTCAGAGGGCTTGTGTGTGATCCCTCTAGATACGTGAAGGGTTACTGCCATGGGAAAGGGAGCCTTAAGAAAGAGCAGAAAGATTGCTTGAGACATGGAAATGGTTCCTTATCACTCAGACCTGTCAGGTAATGAACAGTACCTTGGGAAAATGAGTGGGATTGTTGGGGTCGATGAATGAACAGGACTGTTCATGCTTTCAGAGGTTGAAGGTCAAACCAAAGCTTCTAGAGATAGCATGAGAAATGTATCCCCTGGGACACAAAAGAAGTCGGAAACCAGCACACTTAAGCACTAAATGTGTTATGAGATCCAATAAAGAGTTATTAATGAAAGCAATGCTCATGGCCGCACAGTTTAAATTAAAATCAATGAATTATTCTCAGGCGACTGAAGAGACGACTGACCTGTGAAGTGTTGCGGAAAATGTTTAAGAACATAGAAGGGAAGATAGATATGCTTCCTCTGGTTCTTTGCGACATAAAAAAGGCTCCTCTGTCTGCCTGTAGGAATCGTCGCTTGCACTGGGGGTCAGGTCAAAGGTCAAACAAACACAAAGTATCGCGCAGACGGGTCAATATTGGCTCAGCGTGCCTTTCAGAACACCAGAGAGAGGCGCAATGTATTTTGTGTTCCCTCGTCGACGAGACAAGCGAAGAACCACACCACGTACATCTTTCATCTCCCACCAGAAGAAAGAAAAGGGAAGTCGAAAAAAAATGTCAGAAACAGACCACACATCCCAGCATGGATAAATATGCCCAGGTTTGTGAAGGATAGCGGAGATGGTAAAGTAAATAAACTCTCAAATGCCAGCTGAACAAACGTCTGAATGAGGAAAGGGAGAGAAAAGAAGAAAAAAAAAAAGAAAAAGCTCCCATGTGTTTAAGACGGTGTTAAATTGGAAGCCTTCCACATTAAAAGAACAGATAAAACATGAGGAGCGGGGTGTTAGACAGACACCTGCTGTAGGCAGCAGACGGCTCTTTGAGCTGGGTGAACTGTCAGATGTAATTCCTCGTTGACCCAGCACAGCTTGGGGTGACAGGAGGAGAGGAACTAGAGAGAACGTCTACAGCACAGAGGGCCCTCGGTGTCCCACCAGCGCCAGGGGGGATTTTAACACAATGGTGTTTTGTGGCATATTCACACTTTGTTTTCCCATTCTGCTTCACATGTATTCCTTAATTTTCTTTTTGTTTGTTTGTTTGTTTTTCTTTCTTTCTTTCTTTTTTTCTTTATTTCTTTCTATCTTTCTTTCTTCCTTCCTTTCTATTTTTCTTTTGTTCATTCTTTCATTAACCCTACTTGCAATTAGGAGCTTACCAGCTAGTACAATTAGCCTATTCATTCTCTGTAAACCCTGGGTGAAAAAAATCAGAAACAAATGGGTGTGCTGAGGTGCACACAGTTGGAAGATGTACAGAATGACAATGTACAGCTCTATTTTTGCCTCTGCCTTCTACCACGTCTACTTGCATCTGCCTGTCCATTTGCTTAGCTTGTTAAAAATGTATAACAAAGCCCAGCCTGCTGTTGAAAAAACACACCTGGAAATGTACAGACGTCTTGTGCTTCCCCTCTGTGCTCTTTTGTCAGATAGTAATCCATCACTTGGAAAAGAGCTCCACACACCTGGATTGAGTTTTGTGTCGAACATTTCAGCCTGTTCGGCTCTTAAAGTAACGAGTGGCCTCCGCCTGCACGTTCTGTGTTTGCTTCAAGCGATGAATGTCACTCTTGGGGTAAGGAAGGGGAAAAAATATGTTCGATCTTGCCTGCTGTGTGATGAAAAAGTACTAAATTATTTATATATTACTACCGTCTACTATGTGGGTTACATCCACACTTTAATATAAAATGTATACTTACGAGTATCCTTTGTCATTTGTAGTAGTGTGGAAACGGTACAGGGAATTTTCTTTTTTGTATTAACTTATAATAATGTACACACTGGATGTGCGGAAGATATACAGCATAGTGAAGCGTAGTGAAGCGAATATTACTGAAATGTACCTCAGCTGTGTGAACGGTACCGAGTACATCACGACCCTCCCAGCAGGGCCATCCATAAGGAGCCCAATGCAATACTCATGGATAATAGAGCCATTGCTCCTCCTTAACATCAGCGTTATGGAGCTATCAGTGTCTGCACACGCTAGCCTGAGCAGCTTGTTTGTCACTGCTGTCCCCAAATGTCCTCGTCCGCTCCTCCCCCCCCAACACCACCCCAACACCACCCCATCCCCGATGAACAAATATGACGGTGTCGCTGCAGGCATGACAGATGCACCACACCCCATCACTGTGATCAGAGGATTAGGGGTGGGGTGGGGTGGAGGGGGTGAGAGGGAGGGAGGGGTGGGGGGTGGGGGAGGAAGTAGGAGAGGAAGTGGGGGCATGACCATCTTTGCTGGTGATGGATCAAAGTTGGATGCTTGGTGCTCCATTGAGTGAGACATGTGCACACGAACTGTAGGCTCTAGAAAAGATTATTGTATTAGGCTCCATTACACGTTGATAAAACGAACGAGACGCCAACCCATTCATCTTCCCACACACTTACAAGCATTTGAAGGCTCTATTAGGCTTTGATGGAGAGAGAGGATATTTCATATGCTCTTAGACCTTGGCCTGTCGACGAAACAAGGATACACCAGTCAAGTGCATTACCTCTGAGTAAATTGTCAAGATCATGTAGCCAAACATCTCCATCAGGGACCGTACTGATGAAGACATTTTTAGTTTGTGAAATTGATTACTTACAATGCTGAGGTGCTGTCTGAAATTGTTCTTGATTTTAGATGTACAATAACATGTCTAACCTGAGTTATTTAACATTTAGAATTTAAGACCAGACATTTACCGATAACCGTCACTGCAAAGCAAAGCCTGTGTGTCTGAATGCTTACTGTGCCACTCATTCAGTAAGCACAGTTTCAGTGTTCACAGTTATCCTGTTCTAGAGACACTAATCAAGACATGCCACACATAAATGGTTCAGTTATAATAGTAAGTTATACATTTGCTAGTAAGGAAGATCTTAGTTATCCTTAATGGAGATTTTATTGCAAATAAGTAAGTAAAAAAAGGCTACCTAATCTGTTGCTAGGTTCTTGACGTTGCTATGTGTTGCAAGCTGCAAATTAGTTTTCCTCTTAAAATTCTCTTCTTGTCCCTTCTGCTGTTTTTTTTCTCTCAAGCACATTACAACCAGCCTTAGTTCCTGTTCAGCTCGCCAAGGGTAGAGCTCTTGGCCACCCTCTTGACACCTCTTTAGTGGTACCTGGCAGCAGTGTTCAGAACTCCCCCTGTGGGACTAACGGGCCAGGGCTGACCAAAACTATTTCAAAATCTCCCAGCTCTGTTGGGAGTGTTTAACACTCAGTGTTTGTTCATTTCACCCTCCCAAATCCCTCTAATTTGACATATCCGCATCATCCATGAAGCCATCATCAGTGGATATGCATTATAGAGAATCAAACAATCAGAACGCACAGTGTGGGTAGCATGATCGTTCCACAGCCACCATTATAATTGCAGTCCATCTGTCTGTTTGGAGCTTTTCCCTTTCATTCTTAAGTGACAGCTAGCAGCCCCTATTTAAGGGCCCTACCATGGAAATGGCTCCTGGAATCCAGTGCCAGCTCCCTCTCCAAATCCGACTGGCTGGGAATACCGCTGTGTAGAAACACACTGAGATTGCTCTGGTTTTAAAATGATTGTGATTTATTCTTTCCTGGGGAAAGGGAAATGAACACAGACCAAGCTGTAGCTAGACTATTTTCAAAGCTCTTGTAATACACGCATCCTTTCAGATATGCATGCAACCATTAGCAGTCTCTTCACATCTATTCGGTAGTGGGAATAATATGGTATGACAACGCAAACCCCACAGTTCAAACCCCAGGTACTCTGTATTATGATGCTGCGCCACGATTTCATGCTTATGTCGTATGGATTTCCTTTAGGGGGATACATATTAAACTGGACAACTGGGAGACAGTGATTTTCTACAATGTGAGCGTTGGCTTCAGGGAGTAGGAGCTGAATAATTTGAGCACAAAATGTCATGCCTGGAAATGGAAAAGTGATCAGCACCTCATTATAATAGCTGCTGAAAGCACTACTTGCAAAATGCACCACAATTTCCCTTTTCTCACCTTGCTCAATCAATTTTGTGTTCTCCTTAACACCTAACTTACCACAACAAGAATTTTCTTTCTTTCTCTTTCTATCACCGCCTCTCTCTCTCACACTTCCTCTCTGCTTCTATCTTTCTTTCTCTGTGTCTTTCTGTCCTTATATTTCTTTCTCTCACTTTCTCTCCCTCTCTCTCTCTCTCTCTCTCTCTCCCTCTCTCTATTTCTTTTTCTTTACCCTTTCTCCAAAACCCCCTTCTCCCTGAAGAGGAGTGGGTGGCGGGGGAGGGAGTCAGGCTGTAATTTGCAACATGGAGAGTGTTGGTTCTCCAGATGTGCCGCTGGGGTAGAGAGCGAGGAAAGGGACGGGAAGAGAGGGGAGGGGAGGGGAGGGGAGCGAGACACACTGTTCAGATTCCCTGTGCGTCTCCAGGGAGAGGGGAGAACTGGGCACGGCAAAGCGCATCGGCACTGGGGAGACGTTCCACGCCTACGTGGAAGGGGGGCTCGGGGGAACTCCGACAGGAGTGAGTGAATTCTGTAATGAGTCCTTTCTCTAGCTCTAGTCCTTACAGCCAGTTCTCCTCCACTTGTTCTGTGCCTCCGTCTCTCTTTTTCATTCGCTGTGTTCCTGTTTCTGCAACACACTGCACCTAGAGAACCCATGGCTATGATGACCTCATTGTTCCTCTTATCAGGCTCTTCTGTTGCCATGCACATGGTCTCTCCTTTGGGCAGTTACATGGGCCGGCCCATTCCCTCTGTGGATCCCTTGGTTCACAAAGACACAAAGAAAGACATATATTGAAACATCTTGGTTTTGTCAGTGTATGATAGATGCATTGGAAAATGGGAATAACTGTGAACACTTAGTATTTCTTCCAAGACTGTCTTTCTTTTAAAATCTTAATTGCACACATATGACAAGCACATTGCACACAGTTCAAACTGCTTTCAATCCGGTCTTTGCAATAGTGGCCTGGCTCAGGTTCAGTCGCTTTGTTTTCCCCCACACCATTTGAGCCAGCTGTTACTTCACTGGATAAGTCAACACTGGACATTACATGGCAGTCCTGACATGCGTCTCTATTCATACAACTCACGAAACCTAAAAGCTTGAATGTAATAAAAGCGCTCGACCAGCAGATGGCGCCATGTCTCAAGGAGAGAGTTGTGTTCGGTACAGACTGCTCTCAGAGGGGTCAGAGCCACTGCAGCATGCCGAGGGTTTGATGTGTACCATCAGCATTTTGTGCCTGTGGTCTCCAGAGCTCTGCCGCTGATTATTAAAACAGTGAGCATATCGTGTGCTGCTCTGGCCTGCTCCCCAAAGCTCAGAGCACAACTCTCAGGGCTGCAGCTTTCTGCACACCGAATGAGTCATTGGGGTAGGAAAGAAAACAGTCTGTAACTTGCTGAACAATATACAGTCATCTCATATAGGCAAATATGAAGACATTCCTGTGAAAGGTTATTGTTTCCGTTTTCTTTAGGAGACCTCTGGAGAAGTGCTGTTTTTATAAAATAGACATACAATTTTGGCACTTGCTTCTCTGTTGTCCCATAGTTTTGAATATCGTAGATTTAAGCAACTTGCTGCCCTTTAGTGGCTCTCAGACCAGTAAATTGTATGGACCAGGTCAGAAGTGTGAAGTGGTTTCACCTAGAATGTTTAGATTTACAACATTAGGGATTGAGCTTCCTCCAGCTTGCATACAACTGGGAAATAACACAGGGGATGGGATTCACTGTTTTAAAGCTTAATGAAATGTGTGCACCTACATGATTACATTTAAAACAAATGCATTTTATTCAAGAGGTTTTTATTAAAGAGGTTTCCAGAAAGATTCCATTTTTGTTGATCAGCCTAATAAAGAATCGGTGATGTGAAATGAGGTGAGGGCCTGGAATGAGAACAGTGATTAAAAACAAATGAATGTAGTAAGATGCCAACCAACGACATAGTAAAAAACAATAAAGGGTATGAAATCATGACACACAATGATAAAAGTAAAAATGAAAATAAAGAACAGGATAAATAAACATGGAAAAAATACAAGGACTTCAAGTTGTATAACAGCAGAACAAAAGAAACAAAGAGAAAAATAACCAAATGAAAGAATAATCCTCTGTGACCAAAGCACTGAAGTGTATGCATAAGATAATTTTCAAACAAAACACCATGGAAACCACAAAAAACAAACCCTTCAAGAAATGAACAACCACATTCGAATTTCTGCAAGTATTATGAAAGTGTTTTTAAAAAATGTCAAAATAGCCTTGTGAGAGATGCTCTGATGTTTAAGAAGCAACATTGTGACCTACAAGGCACCACAACATTTCTGGTTAAACTCTGACAGTCAACAGGCTTTGATGAAGCAATCGGAGGTGCTTTGAGGGAACATCGAGGTTCAATAACTCTTCAGCAAAATCAGATGCAAGAACATTGGGGTTCATTTCAGGTAATCAGTAGACATCTCCAAATCAATTCTATTATGTATCTAGTCAAGCCTAGCACATGGGCTCCATATCACTGGCAGTTGTGATGGGCAGAGAAACAAAACAACTTTTAAATAAAATATAATATGAACGTGAAACCTACCTGTATTGATACAATTTGTCTTTGTTGCCTTCTTGATAAAATAACTCATTATAATGTTTGTTGACAGACATGGCTGAATGGTGATGTGACAGGAAAGCTCTTTGAGTTTCTTTTTTCTCAAAGAGTGAGAGTTGCTTGGCCCCCAAGGTCCAGTTCGTTTGACCAGTGTGATTGCTCCGTTCTGTACTGCGGCACGCTTGGAAGAGGTGGACTCGGCCACGGTACACATGCAGTGTAATAGCAAACATGCCTGAGCACAGTTACGAGTTCCATTTAACAATCACCAGATCACAAAGAATTGTGATGCTATGGTAATAAAACATGCGCTTATGCAAAGACTCTAGAACACAGCAACTCAACCGTGCCATACTGTGGGGTTCAACATTTTCCATTTTACATTGTGAGTGCATACCAGAGACCAGAGACCAGAGACAACTGTACTCCCGTACGGTATGAGTGAAATGCACCTAATGTGAGTTAGGCAACTCCTACATTCTTTTGGAACACAATTTTTATCAACCACTAATGACTACTGTTGATTCCAATTAACTGTAAATAATGTTATGCCACATGATGTGTGCTAAGCTACTCAAGTGGTTATTGTTGGCATAGCATTAAAATACACACTGGGTATATTCCTGAGCATAGCCTTGAGGAACATAAGGATTTGCCAAAGCAGTGAAGGTCATGTAGTGGATAAACAATTACGGTAGAAAACTAATTTAAGACAGCTGTGACTGAGAGTGACAAAGTCAGCAGTCAGATCAAGTTACTGTATACCAGCACAAAGCATTTCCACAAGCTATTAAAACTATATTGACCAACACAGCAAAACAAGAGAGAAGTACTGATTAATCAGCAAGCTCAAAACAGGAAGATAGAAAGGGCTTGTAGTATCAACACTGTAATCCTGCTTGAAAAACAACATTTATAGTGTGAAAGACCACACGCCAACAGCTACACTTGGGCAACATCACCGCCATGCAAAAGCAGAGCTGGGAGTGTGAACCAGGCCTCAGACAGTGTAAATGTAAAATCATGTTGAAATGCCGTAATAAATTTTACCAAATTAATATTCAGGATGAAAGCCAGCCTAACTGCTGCACTGAATTACTCAGCCACATGATACTGATACTGGCTGTTTCTCACACTTGCACATCTAATTTGAAAACATTTGCACATTTTCAATGCATAATCCCCAGCCCAGACCTACCACTTGTCACATCCTGAAGATTCTTTAATGCTCATTTGCGTACACACACACACACACATTGCGTAGCTTACGAATTACATTTTTCATGCTTTTTTCTATTCAGGTATGTACCTTATCTGTGTCATACTACTGTCTGTCTGTGTACATACTACATATTGTCATACTGTGTCATACATACAACTCAAACTCTGACTTATGGCTTATGGCTTATCCACATTTTTTAGGTCTTGCTCCTCCACACCGTATTTGTTGCCTGAAGGGGATTTCAGAGTCCAATGCATTATTTATGTATGATATTGATTCCCTGTTTCATATTTTGGTTCGTTCGCCTCTTTTAAAAACTGCAGTTGGGTGTGCACTGCCTGCCCGCTTGTGTTGGTGTAATTATTTCATCAAACACTTTAACTGCTTCTGACACCCACTATAATTTCCTCATTATCAAGGAGGAGTATAACTTTATTTGTTTACATTACATTGCCCTTCACATTGTATTGCATTGAATTATATTGGCTAAGAAGTGAGAAAAAAAGACTGACTTCACCACAACCATGTGCAGTAGCTCCTTTCCTTCTAGTTAAGTGAAAAATAAAAGAAAACAAAAACACTTTTGTCCAGTGGAGTGAAGCTACATGTTTCATATATATAAATATATATATATATATATATATATATATATATATATATATATATATATATATATATATATACATATTATGGCATGCCGTTTAGGAAATTAAATAATATATTGAATGAATGTTTGAATATATGGAATGAAACCTGAATATATGGAATGAATAATGTTTGAATATATGGAATGAAACTTGAATATATTGAATGAAACCTGAATATATGGAATGAATGTCTGAATATATGGAATGAAACCTGAATATATTGAATGAAACTTGAATATATGGAATGAAACTTGAATATATTGAATGAAACCTGAATATATGGAATGAAACCTGAATATATTGAATGAAACTTGAATATATTGAATGAAGCCTGAATATATGGAATGAATGTTTGAATATATGGAATGAAACTTGAATATATTGAATGAAGCCTGAATATATGGAATGAATGTTTGAATATATTGAATGAAACTTGAATATATGGAATGAATGTTTGAATATATTGAATGAAACTTGAATATATGGAATGAATGTTTGAATATATGGAATGAAACCTGAATATATTGAATGAATGTTTGAATATATGGAATGAAACTTGAATATATTGAATGAAACTTGAATATATGGAATGAATGTTTGAATATATGGAATGAAACCTGAATATATTGAATGAAACTTGAATATATGGAATGAATGTTTGAATATATGGAATGAAATTTGAATATATTGAATGAATGCTTGAATATATTGAATGAACGCTTGAATATATTGAATGAAACTTGGAAACTGACGTCACCACGGCACTGGCGCCATCTTTTGTTTTGATGTCAATTCGTATAGTGCAGCTAGAGGTTTGCTATGCCAATATGAGCTAATCTGCAATGTTGTTGCTGCAATATTAAGTAATGAGTAATGCTTGTAATTTTAAATACTAATGTTAACTTGCTCTACGAACCATGAAGTCCTTTTTTGTTCAATCGAGGCAGACATACATGAACCTCACAGGCCAGGTGTATCTGGCCAACTTTCAGAGAAACATGCCTGCGCCCTCAAAGAAGGCACCTGCAGCCCTATCTACAATCTTCGTCTGTACACACGAAAGGGCCAATGACACAAGTGGTAAGGAAATAATATAATGCATTTTAATTGCGGTTGAGAACGTTTTATTTCGTTCTCGCTAATTAGTCACAGCAGACAACAAATATCAGAGATGTTTCTATTTAGCAGTAGCCTAATGCTAATCGCTAACCATTGGCTAATTTTAATAACAAGCAACTTTTCCAGTATGTTACTCAAAGAGGAGGTTAAGGAGAGACAAATCATTCCACTTGTTTCAACCAGTTGCCTAGCCCAGTCTCCACAATCATCATACAATTAGGCTAAACATGTTTAACATCTCTCATAATGGGGCAAAGTATCCTATTAGCACAGAAACATACACTCAACTCTATATGCACTGACAGCTCTCATGAAACAACTGGAATCGTTTGTTTGGTTTGATAGGTTTGTCTCTCCTGTACCGTCTCCCACTTTGAGTAAGATAATAGAAAAGTTGTTTGTTATTACTGTAGAAATAGCCGATGAATAGCGATTAGCATTACTGCTAAATAGAATGTTTAATATCTCTGAAATGCCTGTTGTTCGTTTTGACTAATTAGCGAAAATGAAATGAAACCGCAATTAAAATGCATTATATTATTTCCTTACCTCTTGTGTCTTGAGTCCTTTCATGTGTACAGACGAAGATTGTAGATAGGGGCTGCAGTGTTGATTTCTTCCTCATTACTGAATATTGCAGCAGACTCGCTTGGCATAGCAAACCTCTAGCTGCACTATACGAACTGACATCAAAACAAAAGATGGCGCCAGTGCCGTGGTGACATCAGTTTCCAAGTTTCATTATATTCAAGCGTTCATTCAATATATTCAAGCATTCATTCAATATATTCAAGTTTCATTCCATATATTCAAACATTCATTCCATATATTCAAGCATTCATTCAATATATTCAAGTTTCATTCCATATATTCAAACATTCATTCCATATATTCAAGTTTCATTCAATATATTCAAGTTTCATTCCATATATTCAAACATTCATTCAATATATTCAGGTTTCATTCCATATATTCAAACATTCATTCCATATATTCAAGTTTCATTCAATATATTCAAACATTCATTCCATATATTCAAGTTTCATTCAATATATTCAAGTTTTATTCAATATATTCAGGTTTCATTCCATATATTCAAACATGCATTCAATATATTCAAGTTTCATTCAATATATTCAGGTTTCATTCCATATATTCAGACATTCATTCCATATATTCAGACATTCATTCAATATATTCAAACATTCATTCAATATATTCTTTAATTTCCTAAACGGCATGCCATAATATGTATATATATATATATATATATATATATATTCCACAGTGTACTTCATATATTCCTCTGTGTACTTTCTTTCTCCTATTGTGTTTGTGTGGTCATGCTTTCTCAGTGGGTGGTGAAGCACAAAATGCTCTGAACGATTGTCAGCGCCATTAGTTTACCACCCTGTGCCGTCATCACCTTTAATTGCCATCATTAGGCCTGCTGACCCTCTGTTGTAGCATGTGAGACTGTGCCTGCCAGAATGCGAAACCTGCGGTAGCTTACCGCAACGCTCTTCTTCGCCGAATGAAAAGAGACCATAGATGAAGACTGCGCTCAGTCTGAGGTGCAATTACAGTTGCTGGCCTATAAAAGCAGGAACATGGTGTGGTTTTGTAGACCTTTCCTGTCAGTGTGGAAAGTTAAGATGCTGTGTTTGTTTGCTTGTTTCTTTTCTCTAACCCCAGTCACCACTTCACACCTCTTTTCATAATGTTGTTGTACCCCATAAATGAAAAAAAGTGCAAATTTATCAAAATGTTTCGAAAATTTAAATTGATTAACAAAACATGGAGTTAGCACCCCACTATGTTGCATGTGGCATTTTGCAATTTTCCAGCCTATGAGAAAAAGATTGAAACAAATGCAGCCAATGGATAATTGACAGGTCGAGAGAACCAGCATTTTTATACCTGTCAATAAAAACGTTTTTATTTTCTTAGGATCTTAAGACCTGTTATATCTGAAAAATATATATGTTGTTGCGCCCCTGCTACTAACAATTAACACTGGACTAAAAAAAATCACAAGATCATCACTTAGCTAATGTACAGTATCACCAGGGGAGTAAAAGCTAATTGTAGTAAGCAAATGACTGATGATCATTAGTTTTCCCACAACAACCACAAAGTTCACCTAAGTTTGGATATAGATCATAGAATAGTTGTATCACTACTGTCTGTCCAACAGTGTAAATATGCTATTTAAGCGAGCATTTCTGCAGCATTCAGTTACATTGGAAGACTAGGAAAGCCAGTAAAGGATACCTGTAGCCATGGCTACCCAGTCAAGCCCAACTTCCTACTGGTGCCAAGTGATAGTTTTCATCCTTAAGCATTTTGGTAGCAACATTGTTATTTTGAAGAAACAAGACAATGCTTTTTATATATATAATTTAACTTTACAGACTGTATGTCTAGGTTTTCTACTCCCATTATTTCAGTCAAATCTTATTTGAACTGGTTTTGCACAAACTCTTTCATTTTCTCATATGTGTATAGACACTGTTCACTTGAGAGCAAGAATGTGCTAAATGCTAACACACACACACACACACACACACACACACACACACACACACACACACACACACACACACACACAAAACTACAAGCTTTGATGTTACTTGGTAATTCAATTCAGTTATTATCCTACACTGCCTCTTTTCTCTGGTAATACTACTATTCTGGGAATAGTAATCTAAGACATTTCCCAGATAGACTTAAATGATGTATATATAGTCTATGCCACATGTGTGATCACACTGCTTCTGTTACCCCATTCTGCCCCAACACCTTACTCTACTGTCGCCTTCTCTTTCACTAACCCCCATCACCCTTTACATCTCTCTCTTCATCTCACTCTCTCTTTCTCTCTCTCTCTGTGTGTCTCTCTCTCTCTCTTTCCTTCTCTCTCTCTCTCTCTGTAGCCCTGCGGGAGGAAAAGATTGAGGTCTGCTTTGTGCTCACCGATCAGCACTGCACTCTGGCCCTGAATTATTGAGCACTCTGCAGAAGGCAGGCAGAGTCAAGGCTCGAGTCAGAGCCAAGTTCACGAGGCAGCATGGGGAGAGAGGGATAGAGAGAGACTGACAGGAAGAGAGGGGGGTTAGAGAGACTGGCAGGTAGACAGAGAGAGAGAAAGACAGAGAGAGAGAGAGAGAAAGAGAGAGAGAAAGAAAGAACACCCTAGTGACATACACACACACGTCAATATAACTAGAGCCTGTCGTTCAGGTTAACCCCACCAGTGAGCACAAATGGATGACAAGGTGTTGGGCATTGATCGCTAAAAATACAACTGAGGTGCTGTTTAGCTTAGAAATGAACAGGTGCAGAAAAAGAGGCAGTGTCGTCTTTAGCTGGTGCAGTGCCCTGGGTCAGCCTTCCCGTTTAGCATCATCCTCACAACAACACGAGCAACAACAAAATGTGTGCCTAGCAAAGCCCCCGAACCCCAACACCAAAAATAAACAAGATTAATCCTATCCTCTAACTCCAATTTCCCACATCTGCTAACTCTACCATGAAGTTACTCAGGTAGAAAGAAAGAAAGAAAGAAAGAAAGAAAGAAAGAAAGAAAGAAAGAAAGAGAAGAAAAAGAAAGAAAGAAAGACAAATCACCAAAAAAATATTACACAGATTGTCATCTATTAGTCTTAATAATCCAGATGGAGCATAATAACCTTCAGAGTTCAGAATGAAGAATTACAGACTATTAATGAGCAGACAGTTTCCATTTATGGGTCAGTCAAGTGCAGAAAGCTAACAGATATTCATTACTTGAACTCTTCAATTGGCTGTCTTGACAGAGAGGACACCAACCATTTCAAAGAGTGTACATGATTGCCTTTGAACACGATTTACTACTGAGTATTATAAATTTGCATTCATAACGTACGTCCACATTCATGTGACCCAGTTGGCATGGGTTTAATTCTCAGGAAGCCTAACGCAAATACTGACAAAATGGAGGTTGCGCTGTTATCATGGTGGTGTGCTTAATGTTAATTATGTTCCCTTAATGGTAAATGGTTTCTTAACCATCCTTAGCTCTTGTCCAGTCATTTCATGTGCCTTTGTATATTTCCAATTACATTAAGTGGTTTGCACTGACTTATCTGCATGAATAACATCCAACAATAGATGATAAAAAATAAACAGTTACACATACACACTTAAACATGCCAAAGCTAAAGTCTCTCAGGGAAATGACAGCTCCTGGCTTGTTCCACACCTGTGTGCATGCAGGGCTTGGCTTAAGCGGGGATTCCACAGGAGCCATGGGGACATGTGCCATGCCAAAGCAATTAACGTCCTGAACACCTTGGGTCACATTCCATCAATAGACGAGACCCCGTCTCTACACTGAAATCGAATGAGCCTGTGTGCTTGCATTCAGCTGGGTGAGTGTGTTGGACAGCATTTAAAAAAAATAGTCTTTTGGATTAAATGAGAAACAAAGGCTTTTCATGAATAATTTGTTATGTGTGGAGAGAAGGGAAGTGTGCAGCGCGAATGGACGTTGAGGCCCCTCTGTCCAAGAAAGCGAGGCCCTGGGGTTACAGTGGGGCCATCTTGCAGAAGGGCTGACACATTAATCAGTGTGTGATGATGGAAAGTAAGGTGTTTAATGGCACAGAAATCACACGCCGCGTGCAGCCAGGCTGCCAGGCAGCCTCACTGGACGGTCAACATAAATGAAGTGCCCCATGTGGTGCTGGGGATTTAATCATAGAAGGAAATTACATCAAATGAAGTTGAGTGTGTGTGTGTGTGTGCTTGTGTGTGTGTGTGTGTGTGTGTGTGTGTGTGTGTGTGTGTGTGTGTGTGTGTGTGTGAATCTGGCGTGTGTGTGTGTGTGTGTGTGTGTGTGTGTGTGTGTGTGTGTGTGTGTGTGAGAGAGAGAGAGAGAGAGAGAGAGGGAGATTAAGAGGGAGAGAGAGAGAGAACCTGGTATGTGTGTGTGTGTGTATGAGTGTGTGTGTGTGATGGAGTGTGAATGTGTGTTTGTGTATTTTTGTGTCCATGTTCATATTTATGTCTTTTAGTGGGAGGCTGTATGAGCTTTTAACATGTATATCCCACACAGTATACCTCCACTAAAGTAAAGTGATTGCCTAAACTTGCATTCTAAAGAGTTGTTCACATATGACCCACGAGAGAATGATTCTTCCCTGCTGCAGTTAGCAAGTCATTAAAAAAAGTTCTTCATTTTCCAAAATTGCTTCAAAGGGTTTTTTTTGTGTGTGTGTGTGTTTGTGTGTGGCCAATTTAAAGATCTGGGTGCACTTCAGGTGTTTATTTCCCTCTGTGAGTTTGTTGAAAGTAAATAGACTCTCTTAGCTGGAGTGGCCAATTGAAACCACAGACCTCCGACTGGACCACAAAGAGCAGGCTCCCTCTCACAAGAGGCAAGTGGTGACAGATAAGCTTGCCTGTGTACTGATCAGCCAAGGAGATTGCGGTTGTTACCGTAAGCCTTGAGGAAGGGGGAGACTGGTAGGTTTTGTCGTCTCAGTCTTTCCCACATGCTGTCTTTCATAGCACACTAGTTTAACACAAACCTCTTAGCATCTGTAGTTACAGAGAGAGGGGTAGAGAGAGAGAGAGAGAGAGAGAGAGAAAGAAAGAAAGAGAGAGAGAGAGCTTTTCCTAACTAGTAATCTTTATTGTTTTGCAATAAGCACAAGCATCCATACAGTATACATGCAATCAAACACACACACACACAGACCCACACACAGGCTCACACACACACACACACACACACACACACACACACACACACACACACAAACACACAAAAACATACACAAACAAACACAATTCAGACCAATAACAGCCTTTACAAACAATAAATGCACAGGCATATCTCTTGAACCCAGATGCAAAGTGGCAGACAGCCGGTTTTGTGTGAGAACAATGCAGCATTTCTTCCTTTCTTCTTTTTTTTTTCTCTCGAAGCGATGTCAAGGTGCATCCACAATAATTCAGCTCCCCTGGTACTCCTGGGCCTACTTGAGATGGAGAGGAAGTGGACGTGGTAGAGTCTCATTAGAGTAGAGTAGCACGTACGCTGTGTTTCTGTCCCACATCTTGCCTGATGCAGTTGTGTTTGCCTTCGGCTTTTCCCCACAACAAATGCAGATGCAAGTCAAACAGCGCAGTCAATCGTGTTGTTAACGGCAAAAAAGAATGCTATAAAAAAAATACAAAAAATCAGAAAAGTGCATGACAACAACAGAAAATAACCTCACTTGCAATCCCCGAAGCTTTTCACAGGTCATTGTGAAGTGATGTTGTTGCTGCTCCCCTTAGTTTATTTGACAACAACAACGCAACAACAGCATTTATGAAAGACACAAACTGCATCCAAGTGAGTAGCCTTGCCTACCACCAGCCAGCCAACCAGTCAAGTCTGTTCTTTTTTAACTTCCTGTGGAAGGAATGAGATGCTCCTCACAGCTCTACAGTGGCTCCACATGGCTGTAGTTAACTAGACTAGAAGCCCTTTACGACTCCACAGAGACTGCTCGCTGCATGAGTGTTGGGTGTGGGGAAGATGGTATGTGTGTTTATGTGTGTGCATGTATGTGTCTGGGAGGGGATGGTGGGAGATGATGCACTAATTAAACAGGGCTTTCTGCCTGGGCTGCGATCCAGGACAGCGCCGCAGTTTCCTCTGCAGTGCAGACGTGCGAGGCGAGGCGAGGAGAGGCGGCTGGCAGGCGCTGGAGCGGGAGCGGGAGCGTTTTCCCCTTTGGGCAAGAGCAGCCCCTGAGCCGCAGACGTCCGATGCCGGAGACGGAGAGCGCAGGTGACAGCCATGCATTATGCATGCAGCGCCACAGGAAGCTACCAGGGTCTAAAGAAAGAAACTTTCTACCAGCACACTCCCATAACACGCATCACACCCTGCACATGGGGCACCACGTGGCAAAGGGGGCACCAAAAAAATCTGTGAAATGAGAAAAAAACACCACAGTCATGATATATTTAAAATACAGAATGAATGTACTGTATTAACATATATAACCAATGCAAACAAACAGATTTGTTCGAGTAAAGCATTAATACTAGTCTTTGTGGCCCCCTCTTCCATCTCCAAGTTGTCTGTTATGTGTGATAAACGTTAGGCAATCACAAATGTAATGCACTGCAAGTTTAACACACAACTGTGTTTAGAAGTGGTGCCCTGAAGGCATAGAAAAGTTAAAAAGAGTAAAATAGATGGCAGGATGATGCTTACGCATGTCAGTTGTAAAACACAGTGGAATTTGTAACAGTTAGTGCTTCTAAGCATGCCCATATAACAAGGTACCGCTAGCTGCCTTTACCAAATTTAAGATAAACAATCAGTGAGTGCACAAAATGTAGCAATCATTTCTACTTCAGAATTAGTATAAGGTGAGTCTTGCCAATGCTTTCAGCCCTCAGAAGTTGGCAGCAAAGTATTACTTTTTTAGTTTTCTTAGCATTCTGTACATCAGATTGTTTGTTTGATGGATGTTATGAGTCAAGCTCGCTACCATTATGTAGGTGTGAAGTGAGAATAAGTGTCCCTGTCCCAGTTGCTTTTGCTGATGTTCAAAACTCAAGTTTATTAGAATATTTGCATCTGTAGGGCACAAACATTTTCTCTCACTTTCTCTGACTTTCTGTTTGTCTCTTTCTCTTGTTTTATTTCTCCCATTCTGTCTGTTTGTCTACCTGTAAGCCCCACACATGCACATAAATGATTGCACATACATGTGTACTTAAACACCTATGCAAATTTCACATTCACACACACACACACAAACGCACACATGCACGTACACGCGGTTGGACACAAACACACACACACACACACACACACACACACACACACACACACACACACACACACACAGACACTCGCACACACACACATGAATTCACCTGAACCAGCTGGAGAGCATAACTCAGGTGCAGTCAAGTGAGCGGTTGAAAGCCTGGGAGGCCTCTAGGACAGAACACTATCACGAGATTTACACCTGTTGTCTGCCGCTAAAGCAGTGTGGGTCATGCGAAGGTCATCCTCTGCAAACGCTTGTTTTCTCTCTATCTGTAATTGGACAAAGTGTTATATTATTTAGCTAGGGTTTTCTTCATGTGAACCTTGGCCGTACACTACCCATGAGGTTGTCAGAGAGAATGACAGGAATACCTTTTCTAATCGTTAAAAATTGAAAGGGGTAAGAACAGCTAACCTCTGAGAAACATTGGGGGAGACATTCCCCTATATTTAATGGTGAAGTCAGGTCTCCAAGCTGAACTGAACAGGTTCAAGAGACGTCAAAGTTACAAACATCTTCGCTCGTAGGAGAAACATCTTCCAAAACAGGCAGTTGAGAAGAACTGTAGTATCGCCTGGTCCCGTTCGCATGAATCAAATGCTTCTCTGCCCCAAGTCTGAATTCACCGGCTCATGTTTATCATTCTCATATAACAAGAAATTCATTAATGTTGTTAGCAGCCATCCGAGGGTTTTTTCCAACAGCTCTGCTGTGGTGTGGATCGAGTTAAGGTTTGCTTAGTGTTATCTCTGGTCCCAGACGGGCTGAATCAGTAGCATGGGATCGGCTTGCCTGTTCATCTGCTTTCAAACTGTCTGTATAAGCTCATGCCCAGTGTGTTATCAGCAGCGAGGGCCAGCTCATTAAGTGAAAATTAACCTTTCTCGTGTGGCGGATGTCGACTGATTGGGCACTTTCGTCTCAGATTCATGGGCAGAGAGGGGGATGATTTTACTGTGTTGTCCTGTAAAATTTAGGGAATGGGTGTCACGGAACATGTATGCTGCTGTCCACACAACACACACACACACACACACACACACACACACACACACACACACACACACACACACACACACACACACACACACACAAATACACACACATACACACAGAGGCACATACACACACTCATACATGCACGATTTGAGACTAGGTATCAAAGGTGTCCCTTCATACGAAATCACCACTGCTGTACACAATGCCGAGACTGTGTTTGGAAACAAACATGGCAACTGCATAACACAGCATCTTTCATCTTATTGTTACTGCTGAATCACATGAGATCCAGCTTAATCTTAAATATGGGTGGTGCTGGCCACTATGTAAGCTTGCCGATCTTCTATAATTACAAAATAGCAGGCTTCCATTGTTCTAACCCAAATGTGGTCCCATGGTCCACCTCATTATACAGTGTTTTTCTCCCAGAGATAAGATGTGAGTTTCAGATGTGGAGAAACACAACCATAAAAGAGATCTACTGAACACCTGAAACATTTACAGTAATGATCATTTTATTTTTTTCACCAGACAGCTTACAAAACAAAAAAAACACATAGTTAAAGAAAATGCCCCTGTTAGAAGCAAAGAAACCAGCATTTAATGGTAAAAATACCTATCCTTCCTATCACTTACTGACTGAATAAAAGCACATTTGTGTGAGCCAGTTAATATGTAGTACTCTTTGGAGGTTACATGATTAATAGATGGAAACAGGCACTGATGAATGATGAATGCTTCTGTGAAATTCATGGATATTGGGACTTCGAGCAAGGAAGATTACATGGGAAGATGTGCACTGTCTCTAATACAGTGAAATGTTAGCATTTAAAATGGCTTGTGACTAATTGAAAAACTATATATAGATATATTAAAAAAAACAGTGCTATAAGGGGGCCTACCAGCATGGTAAAGTTTCTTACATTTTTTTTCCACCCTTTAGTCACACAAGCTATTTCTTTGTCCTTCTAACCCACTAAAGCCTGTAGTGTGCTGTTTTTTATGAAATACACATTTTTATCATGCTTGAATTAATATTCACTGTAGGGCCTCAGGTTCCTACAAAAGAAAGAAAGATCTGCCATTTCCACTTGCTGCCAAGACTATTCCGTTTGGTGCTGTAGATCAGGTACCCTCACGAGAGTGTTGGAAAAAGTCTTTTCTGCAACGTATAATCACATGCATTCGGCAGCATGCTGTCGTGCCTTCATCAGCACTGGCCGGCTTTGCTGTTAGCGTTAGATGGAAAGGTCTGCTTGCTTTTAGTGAATAAGATCGCTAATGTACTGTACCAAATCTCCAGCACTTCCTGTTGTCTTCCACTTACCACATATTGAACTGAGTGCTCACTTTGGAGTTGGTAGGTGCTAATTTTGTAGTGTCCTCCAGGAGTGGTTCCTGCAGTGGAAATGTGTCACCCAAAAGAGGACATCAAGTTCCAGCAGTGAAAAAAGGCCCTTTTGTAACAGGAACAGTGGGTAGCAACACACCCACAAAATTTGAGCACTGAAGATTTTTCACTTCACACTTCTGTTCCAAGCCTTGGTCGAAGTAACTGTGCTTAGACTAAAGTGTGCACTTAAAATGATCATTTCTATTAAGTATTAAGTATTAAGTAAAATTAAGTATGCCTAATAATAAATTGTACATATTGAAGACTAAACTATTCACTGATGACAATACAATTTATTGGTAACACTTTATTGGAAGGTGTCTACATAAGAGTGACATGAGCATGTTATAAACATGACATGACACATGTTATAAACATTAATGACACTTCATTCATGTTAATGACTATTGCCGTTATGCAATTAGTTTTTTGTAATGTTACGTTGATATTTTTTTTGTGATGCAGACATTGCAAAAAAAAGAATGACACTTAATAACAACAAGCATAACTATATGCTTGTAACAATACATCACTGAAGTGTCATTAATGTTCATGATAAGTGTCATGTCATGTTTATAAAGGGCTCATGTCACCCTTATGTAGACACCTTCAAATGAAGTGTAACCAAGTTAATAATTCCCTGCTTAATTAACATAATATTTCATTATGGCCTTATAGTGTGTACCTTATAATGGTGATCAATGGGCCAATCTTATTATATAATGTAAATAACGCTTACATAAACAACGACAAAATCCAAACTTTTAATTCAAAACTGCAAGTGACTTATGTGCTCCCTGGCATGAGTTCAACTGCATTAGTATGGATCCTCTAGATCACTGGTCTCTAACCTTTCTGGGACTGAGGGCTACCCGAAAGATGAGAAGCTATATAGAGGCCACTCCATGTTGAAGAGCCCTGCTGTAGATGTACCTTGTGTCTAGAAGTAGAAGTCTATTTTAAAATCTATACTGATGGTGCAGTGAGGCTGTTCCGTTCTCTTTTTTTTTCCTGTACCACCAGGAAAATAACCCTCTGACTGATAAACAACAGGGCAAAAAGCCATTCTTTTACTGAGCTTACACTGATAGAAAAGTGCCTCATTAAAGCATTATTGTCAGTTTATCATATAATCTGAAGCTAGTTTTGTGTAGGCTAAATGGACACATGGATGTGGCATGTGCACACGCTTTTATACTGATTCGTATTCAGCAATCCTTGGTGACAAGATAATTAAGAAATGGATTGCAAAAGAGATCAATAATGAATAGGAGAGATGGCTGAAGAGATGAATGATGAAAAGTGAGATGTAAAGAGAAAGAAAATGAGAGAAAGAGAGAAAGACAAAGAGGGAATGAAAGAGAGAGAGAAAAAAAAGACAGAGAGAGAGAGAGGGGGAGAGAGAGAGAGAGAGAGAGAGAGAGATAGAAATCCAACCTGAAAACAACAAAAAAAGACAATGGAGGTGCAGATTCCTGGGAAGATGAAAGCAATCACTTGGCTTATCGCACCGAGGCTTTATCCCCCTTTCTCTCTTTCAATTAAAGATACGGCCAGAAGCACATCTTGGGAGAGTGACACCTCAGCCCGGCCCGCCTGCCCATCTGACTGCAATTCCAGTAACATAATTTTCATGCAAATGTGATTTTTCTTCCCCCAGTATCTGCAAATGGAAACGCTAGAGGTAGCCGCAGGTTTTCAACCTGTACATGCACAATCACCTGATATGTGTTGGCATACAGGACATCGTTTCTCCTGCCTAAAACTACAGGAGGTGATGGCTGGGCGAGGGAGATAAGAGCATAAAAAGACTTTCATTACTTCCTTATCAGGGTTATAAAAGTAAACAAGTGGAGCGTGAAGTAATGGGAAATTCTACAAGATCTGACTACTAAACACTGTAAAAACTGTTATGCCTTTTGTCCCAACTCAACCCACAGTCTTTTTTTTTTGTTATTGTATGCAGGCACGATCTGAGATGGCAAAAAGGAAGCTCATGGATGCGCTCCATCTGTGAATTCAATAGACGAGGGGATTCTCAGTGTAAGTAAGTGTGGCTCCATTTTAATTCAGCTCATTTAAATTAGATTAGCGTTAAGCTGCCAAATGGATGAAAAAAGTAAATAAAAAGGGGGACGGGGGAGTTTTTTTCCAGATCTAACCACTAGCCACTTGCACTTTGTGCAGAGAGAGAGAGAGAGAGAGAGAGAGAGAGAGAGAGAGAGAGAGAGAGAGAGAGAGAGAGAAGCACCCTAGAGACATACACATACACATGACTACTGTATAAGTAGGAGAGAGAGAAAGCGAGAAAGAGAGAGAGAGAGAGAGAGAGAGAGGGGGGGAGAGAGAGAAACTTTATCTTTCCCCTAAAGATATCAAACAATTAGGAGTGAGGCATCATGCCATGCCATCTGTGTGCCATGAATGGGCTACTTTGGTTTGAACCAATTTGCTTGGAGCACCAACTACGATCTTTTCAAACTGACGATGCTGAGCAGTGACAGAAACAAACACCTGATTGCCGTATACACATGCGTGTGCACACACACACACACACACACAGACACACATACACACACAGACACACACACACACACACACACACACACACACACACACACACACACACACACACACACACACACACAGACTGGACACCTGTCTTCTGTTTTAGGGGGTTAATTTAATGTGAATGAGGTTGAGTTTGTTGTTCAGGTTGTTCAAATATGTCTCTGACAAAGTGGTTGCCTTGGAGAAAAAAAAACAATGGGCAATGAGAACGCTTCTGTTTCTGAGAGAGCAGCGGTATAGCATGCTACTGCCACTTTTATGAGTGTTTGTTTTTTGGCTGACCTCTAATTCGATGCCAAACTGACGTCAGAGTGTTTTGTTCACTGGAGGAAACAATTAGCTGTCATTCCTTTGTTTAATTTGTTGCAAATTAAACCTCACAAGAACAGGTCGCCTTTGGTACACTTCCAGGTCTACTACCTTATTTTTACTGACCTATAAGCCAAGGTGAATATGGTGAGAGTCATTAACCAAGACCTTATGAATGATGCTCATAAAAAATCTTCTTTCCCAAAGTTATTTGGACAGCGAACAACGCTACATAGCGGCTCACTCATGCGCATACTGGCAGTAACTTCACTTTCAGAAAAGAAGGTACAGAATTGTACTTTTAGGGCTACAAAGCTTGCCACACACCGACAGTGCCCTGAAAGGCACATAATTGTAGCTTTTAACCACTGTTTTACAACTAGTTTGTACCTTCTCCAGAGCTGAAGAGGTACATATCAGTAGCTTAAGGTCCAAGTATTAGCCGTTGGGGGAACATTAATGCTGACTGCACCTTAATACACAGATTTGTACCCCTACTGTCACATTATTTCTGAGAGTGTATGGCCACACTGCAAGGTAAGCTACATTTACTGCTACCAGAGGCGCTTAGACAGACATGACTCTTGTTGCTACTTCTCTTTTTCTGTGGTATATAGCCACATTGCATTACATTAGGTTCAACAGCTATGGTATACTTGTAATGATCATCCATTCGTGTGCTGTATGCCTTTGGCCTGGGCTTAGTAACAAGGGGGTTGCCAGCCCGTTTGGCCAACAGGGGACGTGAAATCAAGGGAACGATTTAAGAATTGAATGTAATAATCTGGTGCCTCGGGGGTGCTCTGTTGAGGACTGAGAGGTTGAAACACAGCATGTGCAAACCTGCAAACCTGCTGCTATCAGCTAAATTTGATAAAGCGCGTATGTGGAATGCAGCTGATTCTCTCATCTCGCCCACCTTCAGTACTGCACTTTGGTGGTAAACGCTCTCTCTCTCTCTCTGTATCTGCCTCTCTCTCTCTCTCTCACTCTCTCTCTCTCTGTATCTGCCTCTCTCTCTCTCTCTCTCTCTCTCTCTCTCTCACACACACACACACACTTCTCTTTCTCTCATACACACACACACACACACACACACACACACACAAACAGACAGAGACTGAGAGAGATTTAATACCAGCCCAAAGTGTACAGGGTCAATAACTCTTTGATATTCTTGGGAGGAAGCGCAATAGAGGTTCCATTAGTATTGTGGTCATGTAAGTGTATCTGTATCGGCAACATCAAGCAGGTGTAGATGTGACATGGGTACAAGTACAAGTCTGAACATTGCCATTAGCGTTTGGTGGTGTTCAATCATCCTTTTACAGTCACACAGTATGTCACGGTGCTGATTTCAGAGACCTCCTGCGGTTTATCATTTCTTCATTTCTATCTCATTACAAAATAGCACTTATTCCATTAACATTTTCTATTTTAAGAACCGAACTTAATTTTTATACCCCACCCTCTCTATCTCTCTCACACACACGGACACACAAACACACGAGCATGCATATGCACTCACAAGCACTCACAAACACAGACACACACACACACAGTCTGACACACACATACAGTACTGTATATGAATATCTCTAGCTGTAGCCTGTGTTTTTGTAATGACAGTGATTTGTTTCTCACTGTTTCTATGTTATACATATGTAATGCTAGATGTCATTTTTTTAGGAGGGAAAAAAACAACATCTGACTGTGGTCAGTAAAACAGTAGAGCAAAAACTTTAGAAACTTGAAAAAAGGAAAGAATGAAACACTTTGGAAAAAAAAATCATTCTTTCAACAACAAGCACCCCTAATTAAATGAGAAGACATTTTGCCGTTTGGTTGAAGGCGACTCTTGTTGCCGATTCACCACATGACAAATTTTAATCACCATCCTCGCTGAGGCAAAAAAAAAAAAAACACAGAGCGCACAGACTCCACACAGAACACACAGATGTGTGTGTGTGTGTGCGGTAACATGACAAGGGGACAGAAAGTGCTGCTCCATCACGGCGATGCTGGGAAGCCATAAAAGGCAATATGCGCGACAGAGAGCGCAATTAATGACACAGCAGCATATCGCCATTCCGCTGCCTCCTCCCAGCTGCTGTGAGGGGGCTGCCAATGTGGTGGTGGCGTACCAAGACAGCTTGGGGGGGTAGGGGGGGGGGGGGGGGGTAAGGGGTGGCGGTGGTGGTGGTTGGGGGGGGCTGGTTGGTGGTGGTGATAACAGAGAACCACCCCTCATTATCCCATCTTTTTGTTGCAAGTGATCTACGGCCAACATGAGACGAAAGCCAGAGTAGAAAATGGGAGCACAAATGGGAACGTAAGTGTTTCGCGTGTGTGTGTGTGTGTTTATTTATTTATAAATTATTTATAAACATTGCTCTGACACAGCTCTGTGACAGGCGAGGCAAGGCAAGGAGGGGAAAGGGTGCTGGAGCATGTTGTGGTTGTTGTTGCTGGTAAACAGGGCAGATAGATCAAACAGCTGGGCAATGGACACAAGTGGCCCTGGGGCGCCTCATCCGTCAGGATAAGTGACTCTCGGTGGCGCCCAAGGGCTGGCGGCCAAGCTTGTGGGGGTCGTGGCAGGGGTGACCTCCACAGATGAAACACAAGTTGGGACAGCTGCTGGGTACAGATGCCATGTTTGGACAACAGAGACAGATTTCGAACTGCCTTGCACGCCGGTGCAGCAACAGCAGCTAACAGCACCAGGCCAGGGCATTTCAGAGAGTGTGGGGGCATTTGTATAACACACACACACACACACACACACACACACACACACACACACAGATCCCCGTACACACGCCAACATGAAAAAAAAAAAAAAATATTGGGTTTTCAATTGGTATGGCTCTTTATAAGGTTTGGGTTTGAGCTGCTGCCATTGACCATAACTCAAGCCCTATTAGGAGATGGGCATAAAAGGGGCTATTGCCTTTGTCATGCTCTCTTTCTCTCTCTTTCGCACTCTCTCTTTCTCTCTCTCTCTCTCTCTCTTTCCCTCTTTCTCCTTCTCTCTCTCCCTCTCTCTCTCTGTCTCTCTCTTTCTCTCTCCCTCTCCCTCTCTCTGTCTCTCTTTCTCTCTGCCATCCTCTCTCCCACAGATGCGAGGGCCTTCTTGCATGGCACATCAGGGTGTGCTCCGCTCTCCACTTCTTATGGACTCATCTGGTCATTTTACGGCCGGGAAGAGGAAGGCCAGCCTTAATGGCTGTGACTTGGCTGAGGATCATTTCGGTGGAGGAAGGACTAAATAATGGACTTTATTTCGTAACTCTAGAGAACCTCTGGACCACAGCCTGGTGTACTAATATCATGCTGGAAACAAAAGTGGATCATCTGGGTTTATATATTCACTATAAATGATTTTAGTTTCCACTGTCTGCTAACTTTTAGCCCTTGGCTCTTCCATGTATTTGCGCAATAAAAAAAAGGATTTGGTTATAAAGTTTAAATGCCCTTATGCTGTGCTATTCTTGTGCAGTGTTTTGGTGGTTTTGTGCCCTAAACTAGTCACAGAAGAGATTGTACATTAATATGTGGGGCCTACCATTCAGCACTGTTATGAAGTCCTTGTTGACAGAACCTACAAGCGTCTACACAGAGACACTGAATCAATTCTCATACCAAATAAAGACTGTGATGAACAAAGTAAACACTTGCAAGTAAGCTGACTGCTTGACTGACTGACTGCTTGACTGACTGCTTGGCTGACTGCTTGGCTGACTGCTTGCCCAGTAAAAGGTAAAACAACCAAATGCTGAAATTCTTTCCTTACTCCCCAGAAGCAAGCCTGTTTTACCAAGACAATTCTAAAAAAATAAAAAAATAAGATGCTGTCAGATATTGACACAAATGATCGACCTCGACCTTTAGAGGTTTACACTAATGAAGTGTGTAATTCCAGATTTGAACTTTCTAGGGTATCCTGCTGATAATTAGAAGACTCACCAACCAGATCCACTCAAGGTTTTTCCCCTCTGATCAACCTGCACTGCAAAAAATCTCACTGATATAGGCTAATAAAGGGATACATATTATATACAAAAATGTTATTAAATTTCCAACACTGGAAGATTCATGCGTCTTTACATTTGACACTGATTTATCTGATATCATAAAAAATTGGATAAAAAACAATCTAGGTCATATTCATTTCTAGCCAACATTACATGCTTTTACTGTCTTGCATTTACAGGCTGATTATTAAAACCATAAAGCAATTTGCTAACTGCATAGCTGTTTTCATTTGTTCTTAACTGGAAAGACTATCTCTGTTTTCCCTTTGATGTTGCCGTAAAGAATGCTGTAAAGACAGATTGGTGACGCCACTCCTGTGTGTGTGTGTGTGTGTGTGTGTGTGTGTGTGTGTGTGTGTGTGTGTGTGTGTGTGTGTTTGTTCTAATGTAGTGTAAGCATTTAAAGTAATCTTACGGGCAGTAATCTCTGTCTGAGATGAAATGTACTGTCTAGAATACAGTCTTTGAAAAACTGCAAAAAAAAACAAAAAACTTGAGATCGTAACTACACAACATTTTAAGTTAATGCTTTTCTAGGCTTGTTTAATTGACACTGAGCACCCAGCCCAATCCCCCAAATTATTCTGAAGACACCTTTAAGACGGGTTCTTTCTTTTTGAGGCAACTTTCATCACTTTCTGTTAACAATCGCTTATATTTCTTAAGGCCCATTTTTAAACTACCAGCCTGACACGTCACTGAATGCTGTGTTACCTGGATGACTTTACAGGTTGAAGCAGCCACACTGCATGGTTGAGACGTACAATTTTTTCAGGTGTGGCAGTTAGTGAAAATCAACACATTCCATGCCTGAGGTTGGCGGCATAAAACAGGCTTAAGGTGTCTAGGCAACAGCCCACCCAGGCAAATCATTCCCCTTAATCTTATCCACAGAATGCCAACAAAATTATTTCCACTGAAAAAAAGAATCAAGAACCTCTGAGTCACAGTTAGCAATTACATTGTTTTTTTTACCTCAGACAGTCCCAATGGGCAAATAACTAGTGACATGTACTAACCTGTCTGTGTTGACTTTACATCCACAAGCCATGTTACAACCTGTTACTAAATTACAGTTGGGCAGTCATAACCACACCTGGGTGGTGTAGCCCACCGCTCAGGCTCCACCAGTCTGTGGTCAGTGACTAGTAGCTTCAGATATGGTGATGAGGGGTTAGGAAAAAGTAGCTGATGAAGCATGCTTTTGAGTTCAGTCACAACGGTGTTCATGGTAGTGGCTGAAGTGGTTGGTCCTACTTACTTAAAAATAAACCTGGGTCATGTCTAATTACCTACTGCATGGATGGACACTGAGGCCACTGGAGCGGTTTGTGACCAGAATGAATGTAGCAAAAGGCACAAAGGGGTTTGTGTGGATGTCTCAAAGCAGGTCAGGTGAATCTTGTAACATTTCAGCAGGCTAGGCTAGGTTGTTATCTAAGACTTAAAGTCATGGTACACCGATAAGCCCACTTTAAAGTTTTATCCTTTCACCTGATTTGTCTAACTTCCTGTTTGGGGTCACTGATCCACTTACATGTTTTGTATTCGTTATTATTACCATCATTATAAAAATGGATTTGTTGTGTATATAGCTACCACATAATGCTTTGACGTGCATAGCTTTCACATTTGGTTCCTTCTAATTTAGTCCAAATAACTACTAATTATCCAAGCCATTCATTTCTCTATGCCTTATTCAATGCATAATGCATTTGTCACATGTTTGAGGCCTAATTCTGCTGTATGCCACATTAATAATTCATGTCACTGAGTGTGTTAATTGAACCCAAGTATAACAATAAATGAAACATGCTGTAATCTGAAAACAAAGTGGGTGGCTCGAAACAAATGATGCCAACTCCCAGCATCTACTTGCTCTCGATTTTGGCTTAGGTGACATCTCCACATATTTCTCAGCATGTTAATGCACTCATAGATACTCAAGGGAAATATGTACACAGCATGCATCACTACCAGATTTGCAATTTGCAGAACATACAGATTAACTTGGAGTGTTATTTGTCCATACTATTTCGTTTTAATTGGGTCCAAGGATATGATTAGACTGCAAGCTATGTTTGAAGATGCGTCGTTAGCCTTCTGACCACGTTGGCTGATTTTCATGTGCCTATAGGGTGAACGGGAAGATGAAAAAGCTGGCATAACCCACTTATATCTTCAAGTAATTACATGACAAAGTAGCAGATCAATGTCTGTGACCTTGGATACTTTTCCGGTCTTTAAGTAATTAAAATGATTTTGCAGACAGGAATCCCCATTCTGCTAGCCATTAAAGGCTGTTGAAAACACAGGCTGTGTAACGCCATCTAAACAGCCAGGCAGGTGGCACACCCTTGCTTTGTTGCAGGACACTCTTTTCAATAACAATTACTGTTATTTTGTAAAAAGGTTGCCAGGGCTAATGCCAAAGACTTCCCAGAAGTGTTTTTTATTCCACTCTGCATTCATAAATAGTTATGGCTGACCTCCCAGTTTTTAGTTGGCTCTGCTCGGATGCACTGCTTGATGTCCAGACTCATTACTCTGATTTCCAGCAACACAAAACTGATGGATTGTTGTCCAGCTCCATAAGAATACACTGGTCGATTTACACTGATAAAAGTTTAGTGTTTGTTTTTTTTTTAACCAATAAAGATGCATTTCATGCATTGTAAAATGCTTCAAACATATTAATAACTGACTGACTGTATGTGTTTTATTACTACAAGAGGGTAAATTTAAAACCCCATTTTGATTTTTCAGTAGGCCTATGGAAAAAAGGAAGTGTGCTAATACTTTTGTTTAGTTGTACTCAGGGCACTGGACAAAAACTTAATAGAAAACTTTAAAAGTGAATTCCCCAAGACCACTAGACCAAGGAGTGCCATTTAAATGTACAGGGACCCAAAGTAATGGAGAAAGGCAATTCAGGGTTGTAAGCTTACCTCATACAAGGCTTAAGGGGCTACATTTTACAGCACTGTGCATAACATAAAGCCGTCTGTGACGTGAATTCTAAAATGTAACCATAATTATCAATCTGGCCGTGACAAAATAAGACGGAAGCGGCAATGACATTTCTGCTTGTGGGGCCTAGCAAATAGCTGCATCTAAAGCAGAGAGCGGTTTAGAGTGAAGTCGGCCCCTGCTCACCCTGGGCATCAGATAAAGCTCATTATTCTCTGTGCATTGTGAGTGGCTGGGGCGGCCCCGCTGGGGTCTTGCTGAGAGGTGCTGCTCCCCTGGTTTGTTTGGAGATCCTTCACTTTGACATCGTCCAGGAAGGTTATGGGAATGAGCTCATGCATCTTTCATGATTCCTGCTGACTTCCTTTTCTCACTTACTCACTTACTTGGATCCACTGAGATTCTCTCTCTCTCTCTCTCTCTCTCTCTCTCTCTCTCTGTCTCTCTCTGTCTCTCTGTCTCCGTCTCTCTCTCTCTCTCTCTCTGTCTCCATCTCTGTCTCTCTCTCACTCTCTTTTATTGTGTGTGTGTGTGTGTATTGCGTGTGGGTGTTACTGTGTGTGTGTGTGTAGGTGTTACTGTGTGTGTGTTTCTGTGTGTCTCCTTCTCTGTGTTCCTCTCAGTTTTTGTTTTTTTCTGTGATTCTGTCTGTCTGTTTTTTTTTCTGTGAACCTCTCTCTCTGTCTCTCTCTCTCTACCTTTCTCCCTCTCTCTCTCTCCATTATCCTGTCTTCCTGTCATTCCTCTTTAAATCTCTCCTTTAAGAACCTGTTTGCAGCTGGTGGCAGGTTTAGTAGGCGGGGCTTAATCTTGTCTACTCCAATTCAGTTATTAGTCCAATGCCACATATGATCATACATCATCTTGACAAGCTCACTTAGTTTTATCCTTCATCTTGTTTTTTTTCTAATTTCATGAGATGCCTATGCTATACACCAGATATGAAGAAATACCATCCTCCTACCATCCTCTACAACCATTAACAATTGTGAGATGCGATCTGTTTCTTTTAGAGTGTGTTTGATGTTTGCCATCAATACGTTGTTTACTTGCTCAAATCACTGAGCAGCAAAACAATAATTAAAAGGCACTGTGCAGAACTGACCAGACTCATTTCTATGATAATGTATGGTTTATATGGCCCTAGCTCTAAAAATAGTATTTTGTCCTGTGAAATAAATTTACATACCACCCAGCCACCTGACAAACAGTGCCCATTGTCACTCCTTTGCTTATCCTTTCTTGCTATTGCTCTGTCTTCCATGTTGTTTTTGTTGCTGTTATTTTACAGAAAATCCTTTGCTGTCACCCACACAGTGTCATTAGTAGTGTAGTTTGACACACATTAGAATAACTTTTTGCTTTTTTGAAACACAAAGTCAAACCTGTCTTGAGTGCAAGGTGTGAAACATGTTTATTTTTCGGAATGTTACAAAAAACATTTTTCTGTTGTCAGTGGAGACAGAAATCCTCAAGGTAATAGTAAACCCCCTGGATACCCCAGACAGAATGTTGTGTTCTGGTTAATGATGCCATTGTCTCGTTTGGGTAATCATTTTTAATGAAAACAAACATCAAAACAAATCGTTCATTAATTTGCTGGGATGGATTTCACACACCTTTTGAGAAGCTTTACTGTTTGCCCGTTAACGCAATCATTAATGCAGACAATGTTTACTCTTAGTTTTATTTTACCGAGCCATTTAGTTAACTTACATTTTATCATGCTTAACTGCTAGGTGTGTAAAATAGATAATAGAATGCATTAAAGTTTAGGCAGTAAGGTTAACACTTTGTTCTCATAAAGTGTGAAAATATATTAGGTAGTAAAGATGAAGTGGGTTGCATTGTGTTCTAAAATTACAGTTAATACTATTGTAGTTAATCAAGGTAATACTATTGTAGTTAATACAAGTTTGCTTGTAAAATTTAGTTGAACCCATAGCAAGAGAATGCTATGGATGATATTGCTAGAATAAAAATATGCAGTGGAGTCCACTGCATTTGGAGCAGAAATTAGTAAGTATGTGAAACTATGCTGTTTAGGAACCCAAGTCAGGTTCTGGTCCTCAGATGCATCCTTCAACAGTGTGTTGTATGTGTGTGTGTGTGTGTGTGTGTGTGTGTGTGTGTGTGTGTGTGTGTGTGCTTGTGTGTCCGCACATGTGTGTGGGCATACGTGCATGTGTTTATGTTTATGTTTGTGAGAGGGGGTGTTGGTGAGTTGGGATTTAGTTGAAACTTTATTCAAATAAGAAATACAGGGAAATAAAACATTTACTTTACTTACCACAAACTAGAGCGCTCATACATATTAAATTATACCAGATTTCCATTGAAAAAGCATCTATATTGAATTATGCAGTTGTGCATCTAGCATACACATCTAGCTTCAGTCTGTGAGATACGCTCAGCTGACAGAATCTCCAGATGGGTTAAGAAGCCTTGCGTTTTCATTAATTGTGCTGTATTTATTCATATAGCAGTTTATGCTTGGGGCTATTTACACATGCGGTCGTTGTATTACAGGTCAGTTTTGTAAGGTTCCGGTAGGTCTGGTTTTTTAAATCAGCAGAACGGAGGAATTACCATGTCTCTGTCTCTGTGTTGTTGATGAACCTCAGATAGGGTGTCAAAGGGCCATTTGGTCTATCGTCTTACTCCACGAGAATGAACCCCACTGTTTACCATGAACTCTTCGTTGTGCTTAGTTAAGTGTCACCACCTACTGTGTTCTTATCTATGCCCTGGCAACATCTGGTGCAGGAAGGTTCACAGGTCACATTTACTATAAGGAGATGAGAATTGAGGGTATATTATATTGTAGAAATGCTATGATATTTACTTGTTACATTTGGTCTCATTTTGATGGTTTCAGTACGAGTGGTATACTGGTCTCAGTCGTCATGTGGAACTGCAACTCTGTTGACTTCTGCCTTATTCTAGATTAGTACCACCACGCGCTGCTGAATGAGTCAGCCCAGTACCTCTGTGTAAGTAGGCTGCGACATAAGCAGGGAAATAAGCACCTGTGGCAGCAGTATGACCGCTGGCACTCTCTAGACTAGCTCCAAATTATGTCTGTGGTGAAGCCAGAATATATATACTGTATATCAGCCTTTGGCAAGACCTGAGTGACACTAGTCCCAGCTGAACCCTAGTAATATCTAGTTGGAGAGATACTCTTGTAAGTTAAATGGTTAGGTTAGGGTGGGACCTTTCGTCTGAGTTCTCCTAAGCGGAATCAGACGCTTTAGACATAGGTAAATTGGTTTCTTTATTGAAATTCTCTGTTACGGCCTAAGGAGACACGAAGCAGCGAGCTCTCTCATTTTCCACTTACTTTGAGAACAGGTGAATGTTCAAAAGCAGCAGCAGAATGGCACTAATACACTCTAATCACCTGCATATTTCACATTTATTTAATTTTCCTGTTTATGCCACTGCAAAGTCTAACCTGCACCATGAATGGCATCCTATGACAAGGAATGCCTTCTGATGGGTTTTTAAATGATTTTATTAATTTATTCACACTTGATCATGAAGAGTCAAAGACACCATTTGTAAAGAAACATTGAAAATATCAGCAATAAGCACAGCATCGAACATTTCCATTGAGGTAAAAGGCATCGGCTCCATTACCAGTGGAAAATGGGGATCACAAAGATACACAATTTAAAAAACAAATAGACAAATATATCCCTTCTCATCAAGCACGACAGTGGTTCTCTGTTGCGAGATTCAGCAGAAGAGGAAACATCTGCTATATTCTTATAGCACACTTAAACTGGAGAAGGGGGGGGGGGGAGGAAATTTATTTAAGCTGAAATGCATCCCATGTTCATGCGCGTGTCCCACTTTTGTGGCCCACAGGTAACTCAATCTGAGATAATATGATTAGTGTTGAAAAATGAATAGCCCTGAACAAAGTTGCTCCAATTCTGTCAATGGCTCCCTGTGGAGAAGACAAACAAGATGGTGTTTTCCATAAAAAACAACTCTTTTTAGCAATCTCTTTGGGGAAATCGGGCCTAGGATATCTATTGTGACTGCCTTTTTAACACAGAAGACATCATTTTCAACATCACTTTCAAAGGTTAAGTCAGAGCATGGGTATATCATCCTTTGTAATAGGATATAACTTAATCTACCATTGAGACAGACTATCAGACTGATATTGGTGTTCCTACATTACCTTCCTCTTATGACATATAATATCTTTGCTCTAAAATAAAATTAGAATCCATACCACGCATGAGTGTTCTATGGGTTGATTTTATCCTTTTGAAAATTCTAATGTGATTACCTACTAATGTTACAGTCCCTGTTACAGAGTACCTACATCAAGACTGCCCAGTTTGGGGCCTGCAGGCCAAAATTGGCCCGTCACTGATTATTTTCGGCTCCCTATGCTCAAATTTCAAGGCCTATTTAATTTATTGTATTGCAGCATGAATGTTTTGGCCCACAACCCTACACCCCAGTTCATTTTTGGTCCTTAACTGACAACAATTAAGGCAGCAATTTGGGTTTGATTGACATGGGCAATAATGCAGCATCTAACTTGTGACCTAAAAGCCTTCATGACCACATCAGGGCTCATCTTAAAAAGAGCCAGTGATGAACTCATCAGCATTAATGAATTGATTTCCCCAAAGTACCTCACCTGTTAGGCTTTCAGGGTGATGAACATAACAGCTTAAATGTCTTATTATTTGTTAAGGTAATCGTTATGTTAAGAGGCTCATTATGGGTCTTGCAGTGAAAAGTGGAAAGTCAGCAGCTTCAGCCTCCACTCAGGACCTCATTTCCTTCTTCGAGAAAGGGTGACAGCCATAGAGGTATAGGCAGCCCTGTGCTGTGAAGGGCACTGCAGGCAGGACAGGAGAAGAGACGAGAGAGCTCAATTTGAGGAGGGAGGCACATGTAGGTATTGTGTTGGAACTGGACCGACCTGTTGCAATTTTGAGGGAAGATAAATAGGCCTGTGACAGTTTGTCCCTTTTTGCTTCCCTGCCATCATTAATTACAGCCTTCGTGCATGACACACGCGCGCGCTCACACACACACACACACACACTCCTGTTATTCCCACTATACAACCAAACTATGTAATTCTTAACTACTTAGCTTCATAAAGCTGGTTTAATATGTTTGCTATTTTACTTGTTTACCTTATAACAGCCTACCAATATGACCAAATTCACTAAAAATAAGACCAACAGTGTTGTGTTTCAAAAAAAAGTGGATTGTGATAACCTGTGTGTAAAATTGAAGCGTGATAAGAGTAGGTAATCCAGTTCCTGCTCTTCAATAGACACCATGGATGGACAGCTGCTTCAGCCTCTGTGACTGATCATCGACAGTTCACTCGGATACAAAAGTCTCTCTGTCCCTTTCACACAAGTTACACAGTACACAGCAAGTTGTGTGTTTGATCGACCTTTAAGACATCCGATGGCATGTGACTCAAGTGTGGCTTGTGGTGTCATTGTATGGATACTGGTATGCTCTGAGTTTGTCCTGTGGAGGGTAGACTAGAGGTATGCATTGGTTCCTACACACCAGTCCCAGACCACACTACAAGTCCCAGAATGCACCTTTCCTATCCACCATGGCCTAAGCACCAGTAGTAGCGCTAACACACTGAAGCACGAACACACTGAAGAAATCTCCATCTGTCCCCAAGATATGCAGCTATCTGCGCGGCAGTTGGGCTGTTAATAAAATTTTGGCATTAAAGTTGTTTGGACTGCTTGACAGGACTCTTTCAAGCTGTTGCAGGTATTAGCCTGAATAGCCCTAAGCACACTCTCCAATGAGGCAGTATTCAGCTTCACTTGCTAGCTTGAAATTATTCATGTTTTCTCTTGTTTTCAACTGTAGGCATGGCTTAATTTAACTCTGTTGCCATTTGCCAACAACTATGCCATTAGCTATAGGCCTATGTAATGTTGGTAGAACACTGAAATATGTCATCATCATCATCATCCATGAAAGATACCTCATTTAAGTTGATGTTTATAATATGAACAGCAGTATACTAATCAGGTCTGTTAAAAAAAAAAAAAAAACTTTGTCGATTCATGGACATCTGTGACTGGTGCTCTTTTAGTCATTGCTTCTCTAAACCAGGGCAACAACAGATGCAAAATACAAAAGGCAATTGTGATGTTATTTACACAAGCTATTTACCCAGGCCCTGACACATGCATGGCTTGTTGAGATTTAGACTTGTCACTAGTCTTTAGTCTTTGCCATGGCTAGCTGATCAATTACTGTGTTTCCCCAAGGGTTTCTTACCCAAATGGTTCTGTTTTCTCATTATACCGACTGTTTTTGAAAGCTATCATCACAGTACTAATCATTAAAAATAGCTTCAATTTCCATAATCATTTAATTATCATAATAGATAGTTGGCATAGCTAAGCAACTGTGGACACTGGGTACCATAGTCTAATGACTGCATTTGTGTTCATTTTCATAACTGCCTGAATGTGTTGTTCATGATGCAACTTCTCTATTCAGAGCATTTAAACAGACTAATATACTTTTTATATGGCATATTACATTATAATGTGGTAGACTATGGTTATATCCAAATGCGCATATTATTTTACCGAAAGCTTTGCCGACAAACAGGACATCACAATTGTACCTCAGTAAGCATTTTGTAGAACGCAACCATTACCTGGATGGCCTAGGTGTCTTAATAATAATAAAAGTTATACTTTTGGCATGAATTAGTAAGCTAGCTGTAGATCATATGTAATATTTGCCTCAGTAAACATTCCATTACTAGCCCAATCACAATGAAAGAGAGAGAGAGATGGAGAGACACAGAGAGAGACAGCACAAGAGAAAGAGAAAGAGAGAGAGAGAGAGAGAGAGAGAGAGAGAGAGAGAGAGAGAGAGAGAGAGAAAGAGAGAGAGAGAGAGAGAGAGAGAGAGAGAGAGAGAGAGAGAGAGAGAGCAAAAACCCAGTCTTTTAAAATCTAGTTCTGAGGTCTGGCTCATCTTCTGATGCCTTCTTCCGAGACTCTCAGACAAACGGAGAACTCTGGCAGGTCTCATGGGATTTCTACCACTGAAGGACTTGTACAGAGGGATTTCTCATATCCCCTTTGTGCGTCCCCCAAGCTCAACAAGATAGTTAACATGCCACTCCAATCCTCTACATGTATCTTCAAACTCTACAGTTACCAGCTAACTCTAAGTCACTAAGCAGGCCTTCAAATACAGCAGATACCCATAGATGGACTAGGTGTTGTTTAGGCTACTTTTTGCCACAGTTGTATTATACCAGTTTGTATGATTATTATTATAATGCTAAAACTGATTTGTTTGTGGAACTTCTTTTCTGACACACAATGAGACTAACAGGACAAAGTTATGAATAAACGTTTGCTCTGGTGAAAAGCCAGTTCTTACATTTCCATTTCAGTCATTGCCAAGCTAGCATAGTGCAACATGCTATTGCGCTTTAGCTCTGCACAACCACGGAGGACCTTACCCAAGATAAAGCCGAACACTACAAAAGGCTTTTCAAGACATGTAATGTCTTGACTTCAGAACGTCACGATTAAAAATGATTAACGTGGAACTATTTCTTGGTGTATAAATATCTATACTTAACTCAAATAACTCAGAAAAAATAGAGGGTCTGTCTTTTATGATTGTTATTGTCAAAATTACAGTCTCTTTACAAATTCCCACTTAAGCTGTCAAAATGACATTTTGTTAGCCTTGCTATAGGCAAAATATTGGCTGGTTTACTGACAGAGGATTAAGACATAGTGAAGTATTTAAAAAATGTTTTTGTTTCCTCTTTCAATAATGCAATGTCTTATCCAAGCAGATGTATTTCTGCATGTTGAAAGAATGGCTTTTGAATCTATTCTTTTTTTTTCTTTAGTGGGAACAGATGGTGTAATAATCAACAGGAGTGCTTGGTAAAGGCCAGTCTTCTGCAAATCTCACAGGTCAGTTAAATTCCACTTACATCCACGCCAGTCCAACCACTGTTATTGTGTTTGCCAACACCTTACCACCCAGTTAGTTTCCCATATTCTCTAACCACTAAACCATCCACTTTTTAGCCAACAGGCACACTCTCTCTGTCTGTTCGCATGTTATTTTCATTTGAACAGTAATGTTGACACAGGGACAGCGTAGCTGTCTGAGATATCCTGGCAGCACTAAGGGCAAATGTGTTAAACATGCATGTCTGCTTTCTGACAGGTTCCTCTGGTAAACACCAGATGACTGCATGAATTTCCGTCAGCTGTAGTATTTCCAGAAGTCTCTTGTTTTGTGAACGAGATGGCAATTTGTTTGGCTTAACAGTCTGTGTCTGGAATGCATATTGCTTAGGCTGCCTAAATAGTCCAAGAGCTAATGCAATTTAAATGTAAGTGGAATATTCATTTTATATTGGGGCAAAGAATATTTTGTTGATAGAGCACACTTACATGCAACAGATGTTGGCTAAACTGCGGCACAATAAATCAAAATAAAAGTTAATGAAAGGCTTAAGATCACTGCGATTTATTGGGGTAAAAAAACAAATAACTCAACATTAAAAAAATATATACAGCTGTGAAAAATACATAAAACTATAAAATGCATAAAACTGCGGTTAGACATTAAAAGGCTGCATATGAAATACATCAAGAAAACCATTAAAGTCTGTAAACTTACCTCAGCTGCTAATACCTTAAGGACCTGTACAAAAACTGTGGAAATTCAGGGATTGGTAGAGGACTTAGTGGAGAATTGTAGAGAATTCAATATGTTAGATAATCAAGGTCAAAGGAACAGTTTTTTATTCTTTAAAACCAGCAGAACTGCTGCTACAGCTACTGCTGCTGCTGCTGCTAATACTACTACTACTACTACTACTACTACTACTACTACTGCTGCTGCTGCTGCTACTACTACTACTACTACTACTACTACTACTACTACTACTACTAATAATAATAATAATAATAATAATAATTAAACAGTATTTCAGAAGTGGGACTGAGGGTCACAAACTCCAAAATAGTTCCAGTTTTAGTTACGTAATGACATCTGTAGTTGCTATGCAACAAGTGTCCTACATGTTGATTTGGACATTCCCCTGTATTGTACAGCCACTGAGATATGATTGTTCTCGTTGTTCACAGTCTGAAGTAGGCCTAATGCACAGCTGCTGTTCTGCAGCCTTGGGTGTGTTGTTAAAGTCTGCCATAGTTTATAAATGCACTCGATTAATGGTTCTGTTGTGATGTGATGTGAAAAGTCTGTGAAGAGTCACCCATGGTATACTATAGGATATCTTCATTCCTAGTCAGGCTTATAATGCAGCTCATCCAATCAAAGTGCTAAATAGTTTGACCAGACCTAACTGTTGTATAATGTGAGGTATTAACAACTATCAGGTGAGTTAGAGTCCATATGGTAGTTTAAAGAGGTGAGTTTAAAGAGTACCTGTGAATTTTGTGATGTAGCATTGTGCTGAAAAAAAGCTTCTCTACATAGACGTCAATATGCAAGGGGCGCTCTTCCTTCAAGATTTTAGAATTTAAACTTTATCATAATGTAGAGAGCATATCTTTCGAGAGCAAGAAGAGCTCTATTTTCCTAATACTTTTATCCACAATGTAATATTTTTAAGAGTGCTGGCAGTGCATTGTATTAAAGAGCTATCGTCACTACATTCCTCTGGATGATGATAAATAATACACCTGGCCATCCCAATACTGCAATACAGCACCCAGTAAAACCCAAGACAGGAGTGTATTTTCTCCCAAGACAGGAGTGCATTGGCTGCCAACTCTGACCTCATGGTGATGTCAATATCAATATTGTATTATCCGTGGAGAACAACTTGCTGAAACATAGACATTAGTTAATGTTGTGTGCTCTGTAAAAATGATGAAGTGTACACTCAGAGTAAATGAGTAGACAATGTGTGTGGGGAGGGAGGGTGGTGGGTGAAGGTAGGGCTGACTGTGTTTGTGATGTAATATTTCAGTTGCATCTCATGCTTCCTCACCTGGCAAGGCTCTGCAGGTCCAAATCAAGTAGCAGCTAAACCTGGTAGAAAGAGCGTTTTCTCTATATGTGACTAATGTAAGTTGTGCATGGTCCCTGTTCGATATAAACAAAAGTAGGCAAAATGAAATAAAACAAACTCAAAGGGAAGGAATTAAGGACATCCCAACCCACCACTGTTGAATAACTATATACAGTACTAAAGGTGTGGTTGCAACCAATTTACTATCAAGGCCCATATATTTTTGCTAGCATGCGAATTCCCTTGTACTATACTTCAAGGAAGCATACAACCGCCAGCTGAAGAGAAACTGCTGTGGTCCCGTGGAGAGCAAAAGAAAACACACTAAACTAAGACTAAGTGGGAGCTAAGAAAACACCTGTGTTGCCAGGCGATCAAAATATGGAAATGAGCATTACTTATGCTGACAGTGACAAATTGGTCCGGTGATTCTATTGTGTGCAGGGCATCGTCCAAACAATACCTGCTTTAGAACTCGGTTTAAGAGAACCAGGCTCAGAAGTAAGCAGCGAAGCCGATGTTCTATTTTCGTACCTTGAAATGTGTTAGGGGGAAACAGTCCCAGGGGGGAACGGCAGGTGTTCTGTAGTTCCAGTCTAATAGGTCCAGTCTAGCGTGTGCTTGTGATGAAGAAGTAGATTTTTTTTCATGTTCAACTGTGATGAGCACTTTCAAGGGCAGCACCACTGTAGTCACATTTTGCCTGCTGTCCACACAGATTGCCTACTGACCTGCGGGTTAATACAGTTAATTTTGTGTGCCCCCTTTGCTTTTCACTGGGTGTGGAGACAAAACCGATGTAGTGAAGCTGCAAAGGGGATGAATAGCCATTGTGTTGTATTTTTAGTCTACAGGGTGTTGTGGTCCATGTTGTGCCTCACACCTCACGGACCATATTGCGCTTCACAGAACAGAACAGAACATTTTAACCAGGTTCCAGAGAAAGTCTCTGCTGTGTATTTTTCAGTGAATATTGTTTGGAACAGGTTGTGGAGTCTTCAGCTTCATGAAACATTTGGCTTGTTTATTTTTTTTGTTTGGACTCCTTTCATCATTTTAAAATCGTTACTATAGTCTCAGGTTGTCTTGTAAAACCAACGTTAAGTATCCATTCTTACACCCCCCCCCCCCCCTCCAACACACACACACACACACGCACCACAACCCCAGACTCACATTCACCCCCCTCCCCAAGAAAGCCTTCCAGAAGCAGTGGGGAGTGACACGGCAGGGGTGTCACTGATGTCAGAACGCATTATTGTGAGGGCTGAAACACCCCGGACAAGCTGACATAGATTGACTGCATGAAACTGAGTTGGGCTGTCACGAGACAACAAGGTGATAGCAGCGGGCCCTTCCCCTAATGTTATTCACCAGGAGGAAGTGACATAATAAAGGAAAAGGAGAATGGGGCACACACTGGCTTTTGATTGATGCTCTGATAGACATTATTGTTTTTTTTTTGTTTTTTTTTTAAACACGCTGAATTCATGTGGGGGTAATTTCGTACCATTTCTACATCATTGCTTTGTTGAAGGGCATCTCCCTTGACAAGTTCCCCCCTCTACAACTCTTTGGAATTCAGTAAATTATATGTAAATTTTCTCTTTCCCATTATTTCTGTCTGTCACGAGTGGCGCAGTTTAATGACAGACTTGGTTAAAGAAGAGAACTAATGTCATTTGAGTACGACATGCTTCGAATGAATTCCTTTCATGGCAACTATTTAACTGTTGTCTCCCCAGTGTTGTCTGAAAAGGATGACAAAGGAACGTCGCAAAGTTCCAGACAATGCTTACTATTCAGCAGCTATGAACAAAGCAGCCTTTATTATTTCCCTTTTATTCCTTACACAGAATAACAGCATCACACGCCCCCCCTACGCACCTACGGCAAATGCTTTGTGTGTGGATACGTGCTTTTGACAGCTCTAAAAAAAGGTAAATGACAAAACAATGTTTCAATTAAACAATGCACAGGCAACTTAGATAGTATGCTGGGCACTTAAGACCACGATGCTTTACAGACAGGTAAACCACTGCAGTTCAACACAATGGAGAATTATGGGCTAGGGAGGCATGGTAGGAAATCTAAACACTGCTTTTACTCCTGCATGCTAAGACTCTCTTTCAACATACTAAGCACACTAAGCAGATCTTATAACATGTTATAACAAAAGTAGTTTTGTTTTAAAACTATTGTTATAAGACAAACTAATATCAGTAAAAAGATTAGTCATAGCTCTACTCCTTCATGAAGACGATACACAAAAACGATTTAGTTTAGGTAAACCTTGTTTCCTTGCTAAGGTGTTTCCTTGTAGGGCTGTGTATTGGCTACTATGTAAACAGTAATGTCCAGGAGCATAGTAAGTGCATGATTTTTACATGCTAAAAAACAACACACATGATTACATTTTTGTGTGTTTTAACTTTGCTACACACTGGGTCTTTTCATGAAAAATGTATAATATTACATCATCAAATTAATTATATCCTAACATTAAGAAATATTTAATGTGTCTGAAATTATCTCCTTCAGTGTCCGGACCTATCCAATGGGGGCACATGTAAGCTGCAGTAGTGACTTTTATTTACCAACAATAGGAAGCTGTTGTGGCGTGGCACTGCAGACAGCATTCCAGATAAAAGCAAGAAGGCACGTGGCAGAGGAGACAGCCCCTTGTTTGACACAACATACACATTCTGTGTTGTGCAGTCAGGGTGTAAGCGATGGGTCAGCCGAGCAAAGCAGATTGTTTTCTAATGAGATTTAATTGCCATGTGGCTTCACTCACCTGAATTACGACGCAATTATCTGCCCGCTTGGCCACTCAGGTAATTGATTCATTACTGGACATCACAGCTTAGCATGTCTCAGACCCCTCCACATGTTTTGATCTTCCACACCGCTAAGGGAATTAAGTTAATAGGGCCGGTAAAGGACCAGTCAAGTTGGTCAGGGGGAAAAAATCAATGCAGACAACAGGCTACAGCGAAGGCATATCAAATGCGGTTTGGGAAGGTGTTTGAACAAGACTGTCTTGTTCAACGTCCCCACCACAAATAGGCATCATTTGACACCATCTGAGGTATAGTAATGGGCTTGATTCTGAAGAAGAAGAAGAAGAAGAAGAAGAAGAAGAAGAAGAAGAAGAAGAAGAAGAAGAAGAAGAAGAAGAAAAGGAAGAAGATGAGGAGGAAAAAGAATAAGAAATAAAAACATACTCTTGATTCACAGACATCGCTTTTATTTGTCAAACCAAGGAGCTCTCTTTTTGTGGCACTGACTTTTTGCTTTGCTGTACACTCGATAGGACTCTCAGCCGATCAGCATGTGATGGGCACACTTTACACTTGACAGACTGAGGGGAGAGAGAGATAGAGTGAGAATAGAAGAAAGAGGAGAAAAGAGAGAGAGAGAGAGAGAGAGAGAGAGAGAGAGAGAGTGTGTGAGAGAAAATAAAGCATGGTGCTAAAAACAAAGAAAACAAAAAAAGATTGGAGACGAGAACAGAGATATCAGGAGTGTGTGTGTGCCTCTATTGGGTTGTCTTCACTTTTGAAACAAAACCAGTTTGTTAAAAAAAGAGACAAAAAGCACAAAATAAAGAAATATATATGTGGGAATGCACATAAAGTCTTGCAATATACTGTACATGTACAAAAATTCATGCCCTTGGAGATCCTTTTTGTGTTCGTTTCCTTCTTTTCACACGGGCTGAGAGATGTTGCCCACACACTTTTATAATGTGTGTACAGATAGCCACCTACTGTAGGAAAACTGTGCATGAGAGAATTCTAGTGACACAGGACACAATCAGACAGACACAATTATAGCCATATCATCAAAACCAACCCCAGAAGAGCCCCAAGACATAATAAATATGATACTTTGTCACAGACGTCCATCAGAAGAAGAAGAACAAGAAGAACAAGAAGAAGAAGAGGAGGAGGAGGAAGGAAAAACAACAAGAAAAAAAGAATGTTATATGTCTATGTTGAGTTCATGTTTTGATCACATAAAGCTTCACATAGGGTCCTTTGTACAAAACCTCAGTAGCAGGGGAGAAGGCTTAGTCAGGGCGATCCCAACATATGGCTGCCGGTTCTTGGAATAAAATATTACCCATCCCGATAAGGAGCACAAACAAGTTCAAAATGAGTGATTTGAGTTTATATGAATACAGTGCACAAGTAACAATAGGATGGCTGTTTGAAATATTGCACACTTAGACACAATGTGCTGCATGTATTATTCGTCATGGTATTAAGTTACATACAATAATATTTCATAAGTTCTTCATTTTAATTCTTGTGTCTTTATGATTGATTTGCAAATTTAACACTGAATTACAATGGTTTTACCACTTGTGTGTTCATTGCACTATTCAATGATTAAAAGATGTATAAATATGTATATATATCCTAAGATTCTTTTTTTCCTCAAAAATACATAATTAAAAAGCCGTCACATTATGTTATGTCTCATAAGTATTTGCAAAAAAAAAAAATCCACACAGTGTCATCTATACAATAATAATTTTAGTTAAATTACTCATCTGCCATTGCTCTGTAATACAGGCGCGATTGTTCCTGATTCATATTTTAGACTTTTGGATGATTTCTGGACAGTGTGCTGACAAAAAAAGTCAAAGAGCTTCTTCTATCCTGAGGTTTTCTAATTGTTTGGAAAAAAAGAGAGAGATTAAGACAGGGATAACCATTAACATATACAGACAAAAAGAGATGCCTTCAAGCAATCAAGTGGCAAAAGAACATTTGCAAGTAGGAACAGTACAGAAATCGCAAACAAATAGAGACTTACCAATGACATGGCATGTTGTGTACAATAAATTAAAACATAAACGTGAAAATGACAACTCATTAGCACACGCATTAGATTTTGACCTAACCCTCCTGCCTCAGTGTCAGTACTGCAGCGCCACTTTTTTGCATCTTTTTTTGTTGTTTTTGTTTTGTTTTTTGATTTTTTTTGCTTGAATTGCTTTCGGCAAGTAATTTACTTACATAGTTTTGCAGCTCGTAACTATGAAAAAAATCACAAAAATATATCCTTAAGATGAAATGGTTTGGGATGAAGTTTAACTGAATTGTATTCATATACAATAAATATTATAATCTATGTGCCATGCAATCATTTAATGTTTCATATACAATACAACAGCTTTGATATTGTTTTCCTGCACACTGTTAGGACATTTTCATCGACCATATTAGTCTGGATTGGGGGAATTATTTAAGTAAAAGTAGAAATGTTGTTTTCGTTCAGCAATATTAGTGATATGTTATTTTGTTATGAGCTACAATACAGTTTATCATGAAATGTGCATAATGTTATACAGGGTTTTAGGTCTTTGTGTAAAAGTGACACTGTACAGTAGCTTAAACCTTTACCAGAGCAATATACTGCTTATTCCTCCCTCTACCAATTAACTGTTAGTTTCTTAAGCCAGTCTGGCTCTGTCAAAAATAACACAAATGATCCCTCTGAATTGATGGCAACATTGAAATTCTGAATAAAAAGACCGAAAAGAATTAAAAGGGACAAACATTGTTCACGGGCAAGGTGTGTGTTTTGCTTTTTTAAAGTATTGTACAAAATCAAAATTCCGACCGACCACATCCAAAAAAACACTCTGAAACAATTCTTGAAAAATCCATTGGAAACATATTTTTCTTTATACATCTTGGACACAGTTTATGTTGCCTGTGGGTAACTGACTCCTGCGCACGTTGGGGAAAGGGTCAGAAATGGCCTTTAGAGTTCATTCCTCCTCCGTGCACCCGAGGATCTCCACACGTAAGGTGATCCGTCCGTACCACGACCACGGCAGCACTCGGACGAAGCGGGCATAAATCGGAGGGTCTATCACGTTCTTTCTGTGTGTGTCGTTGTCAAAGTTGCCCTGAAAAACCTGTAAGGAAAGTAAATGTTAAAGAGTTACTCATTTTTTACCACCTTCATATTCATGGTTTTTCCTATGCTACCTAGATTGTATACAGTTACTGTAGATGCACTTTAGGCCTTCCTGTCCAGTAGCCTTCTATGTACTGATCAGAAAATCATGTCTCCTTGATTGTGTTAGTTCTCAGATGCCTCTCCACAAACCTCAAAGAGATTCTTTTATTATAGTTCCAAATTGTTATCAGTAAAAGGGGAGGGCCACTGAAAACTGGCATGAACAATGGGTCAAGAGAAACTCAGTCATCGTACAGAATGACAAGGCCTCCAGACCTGATTAAAACAGAAACTCAATTAATTTACACTCAGGGTTCTAGGAGGAGTCTACACAGTATAAATTGCTGGAGTTTGAGATGCTGGTTGTTCAGTCGGCCTTGGTTCTGTTCAGTCGGTTTAGCTGGAGCCCAATTGACACTCAGATAGTTCAGTACCCGGTGGCATGTTTTACATGCTTGGTCATTGGCTGACTGGAAGACTGCTGTATTCCTAGACTGGTGTATCTGGAAACCGAATGAATGATGAATACAGAAACCACTGTGTACAAAGATTGATTTTGCATTCAGAATATTACGCTGAGTTTTTGTCATCTTGGAATAAATGGCTATTTGCCAGTCGGCCTCCTTGAGTCTTTGCTGATGTTCAAACATCCACCAGCTAAGTTGGATTAAACTAAACAGAAGATTGCCAACAGATGCTTTCAGTGGATTACGTTTGTTTGGTTACAGACAACAGCAAGGCAAAGTAGAATCGACCACACAGACAGCCTTCACTGACAAAAGTTCTAACCTTAGATTTTCTTTGTCAAAGTTGCCCTAAATCGCCTGCAAGAAATGTGAAGGTGGCAAAATGGGGGTTACTCATTTCTATCCACTTTTTCTGACACAACTTTCAGTTCAGTTTGTTTACAGAAAACAGCAAAGCAAAACAGAACCACGCAAAGAGTCCTAACTGTCACTTGAATGTTTTATCCTACAGTAAGAGGCTGGCTGACCATGATGGCTCTATCAACGCAGGTGAATAGGGCCTAGGCCATGGACCACGCTGAAGAAAAAAAAAAGATTACACAGTGCTTACTCGGCCCCTGTCATCTCTCTTCTGTATCAACATGGAACGCTAAAGAAGGATGACAGATGCACTTTGCTGACTCGGGCTCTTTTCTCCTCATCCCTAAATCCATATTCCACTGCGACATAGCCCACATAACATCAGTGTCTCTCTAACACCTGTTCTGCAGCATTTGCCAATATTTTAAACACATTCTACACTTGTACTTGTGATGTTAAATGTCATGAATATACATACTGTAATTATTATTAACATCACCCTCCAGTTTGGTACTTTTCCCTCTAAAATGATTAATTACTTTTAATTAAAATGACCCCAAGCATACAACATACATACTGTACTCTCTTGGCTGGTATACATGCTCTTCGCCAATCAAAGTCAGCTGTTTGATCTATCAGTTCACTACAGGAACAAATTTGCTCAAGAAGATGTTAGACATATAGCCATAATACCAGGCTGCCTTTAATTTACTCTCTACACAACCACTGTTTTTAAATAACAAGCACGCTCTTGAAAAACATTAAAAAAAAGTAAGGGCCACCACACTAGCCCTATAGCTTGAAGACTTTTTAAATTAAATTTTAAATTAATCTAAGGGAAGGCCACAATGAGGATAGTAATGTATGCAACCACCCAATCTTTCTAGCCGTTGGTTATAGGAAACAAGATATAGACATAAAGCAGTAAAGGAAGTGTTATGCTTTTTGGTTAATGTACATTTTGAGGTTCCCTTCATGTTCTGTCATAAGCAAGGTCACAGAACAGAGTTGAACGTTGAAGTACACAGCTGATTGTGAGGCCTATCTTAAACACTGGTACCAATCTGATTAAAACCAATGTCATTTCGATCCAGCTGAGAGCAGTGCGTTGATTGGAAGACAAGCACTCAGGAATGTGACTATAATAGGTGGTCTCTAGCAGAGGGCAATGCATAGCTTGTTGCTAATTACATGCTCAAGTGTGCTAAATTGAGAATACAATGCGACGTAATGGGGAGTAACTGTGTCCCCCATGGATGAGCCTCTGTGAGAACGATGATTATTTCAATTAGCTGAGTGAGAAGATGACTATTCAGCTGAGATGGATGGGATGTGTTGTTTAATGCTGCTATTTATACTTTTGCATTGCAGCTTCTCCCATAAGAGTTTGTGGGCAAATTTCATGGCTGTTCTGTTCATGGTTTTTGGCTGCCATATAACGCCTCTGATTGTGCTCAACTTCAGTGTGAAATTGAAGAAGAGCTTGTGTTGATAGGCAAAGGTGCTCAAACTTAAATTATAAATGGAGCGTAGATAGCGAT
>CM059271.1:5301711-5339211 GCA_030347295.1 Setipinna tenuifilis | reverse complement strand
GAATGCTAACGGCGACAGACACAGACAGGAGGAGGAGGAAGAGGAAGAGGAGGGGGAGGAGGAGGAAGAGGAGGGGGAGGAGGAGGAAGAGAAGGAGACAGAAAGACAGAGAGCGAGGGAGGGAGGGAGGGAGGCACAGAGAGTGAAAGAGAGAGAGAGAGAGAGAGAGAGAGAAAGAGAAAGGGGGAGCAGGCACAAATCACTAAGACCTGAGGAGACTATTAAAACACTGAAACATGGTGGAGTACCCGGTGAGGCTGTGAGGAAGCCAGGAGATGGCTGGAGTGCAGATGGTCTGTAGGAGGAGGGCAAATGACTGTGCACTGGTCTGCCCAGGGTATGTTTCTCTGAAGCACAGCTGCTACACTAACTACATTATTAACATGTATAGTTAGACAACAGAAGTTGTGAGAACATAGTTTGAGCCACAAAGGTAATGATGTTGGTAATATGTACTGTATGTGGTAAAAGTCAGCATTAAGTTGCTCAGCTGTTTCCCTAAACCAAAGGTTTGACAAACTGTTCATCAACAGTATTGTTTATGTTGGTTACGCTACAGTTTTTTTTTTTACTTTTGGGAAAAACACCAACACAAAACACCAACTTTTTAGGTCCTTCATATCTATAATGGCATGTATGCAATGCCATTGGTATGGAAATGAATTATTATAAATGTGTTTATAATGATGCAGTGCTGTTTCTGATTGATATTTGGCATTTTTGAACATCTAACAACCCTACCTTTATTGGACTTTTATTGGACTGCAAAAAATACCTGCATACATTAATGTGAGTTGTGGGACCTCTGCACAGTCTATTAAACATATGTAGCCTGTTATATTACCACTCTCGTATTGTATGGAGGTCATACGATGCCAGATTTACACAGAGCTAATAAAATAGGATTACAAGGATCACTTTGTACACTAAATAATGACTTGATGCCAAATTTCCACCCATAACTTGCACTGTGAAGATATGAAATAGCTCACATCTCCACCTACTGAATCACAGAGCTAGCATCCTCTTGTCACAGCAACAAAAAATTGGCTACGCAGAGTACGCGGAAAAAGGGAAAGCCATGGTGCATCATTGTGCAATAACAAGTGGGTTGAAACTTACTGCTTTGAGAGTGGATGACAGTTGAATCTGTCTGTATGAAAACCATGACGAGTGTGTGATTTGTTGTATTCCTGACCTCATGAATGTTAGTTTATCCAGCACTTCAGTTCAGTGGGGAGAGAGGGGAGATGAAAGTGAAAGTGATTTAAATTTGTCATTGTGATTATATGGCACACCAGAGCACACAGTGCAATGAAACTGCAACCTGCATTTTAACCCATCACACATGAGGGCAACGGGCAGCCATGATGATGGCGCCCGGGGAGCAGCGTGTGAGGGTCAGGGCACCTCAGTGGCACTTCTGGCAGTTGGTGGATTCGAACTTGTGATCCTGTGGTTACAGGTTCGTTAGCTCACACCCCATGCCACGAGCAGGAGAGGGCACGCCTGGCACATCTCCTCCTGCTCACCTAGCAGGACAGGGAACAAAAAGTCCTGGAGAACACCACAACTTGGGGGACACATCCGTTGCAAGTTTTTTTTCTTCGATTTGGCGGAACAATTTGCTTTCTTTTACAGGAAGAAATATTCTGTTCTAAATAAGCAAAATCAGATTCTCTACCATGGGGTAAAACACTGCTATTTTTTGCATTTTTATAGCAGTAATTTTAAGCTCACGGGTGCAGTTTGTGTCTTCATCTGTCTTTAGAAAAACCTTTTTGTTGAAAGTCCAGGATTTACTGCACATGATAAATGTTAGTGCAAATGGCGACTTTGTCCTCATGTATCCTTCTATTGCTCTCAAGAGTTTTGTTTCTGGGCAAGATTCGAGAACTGTGACGTATTCTGCTAGACCAGTCCATTTGCGTAATCACACAAAAATAACCATAATACACGGCCTCTCCCACTTTTTTCACTGTTCCCTTGAGTGTCTCCCATAGAGTTTGTCTCCCTGGTAAAAAAAGGAGCAAAAATACCCTGATGACTGTTCTATGATGAAGGCCAGAGACAGTGACACAAAGAGCAATGTTTTCGTCTAGGTCTTTGTTCATTTCCATCTTTTCATTCTCCTAATGGCTCTGTCTGGTTGAGTCTCTGGCCCAGTCTCCTGCTCCTGCATCCTGCTCATTCGTATTAAAGTAGAGCAGAAGAGGAGGCGGGACTTAAGTCAGGTGACCCCAGATAACCTTCGCAATGCACCAATGGGATGGGCCATCTCCCCGGAGCCTTCTGCTGCAGGTAAGGCAAACACTGGCAGCATACATAATAAAAACTCTAATGCAACCCAAAAACATGCAGGGGATTTAAAATTTGTAGCTTCTATTACCCAACACAAAACATGGCCTACAGTCACCAAGACTTGTGTGTTTTATGTGCTCTATGCAACCGGGGTGCTACCATGTATGCCTTTTGCTAAACGGTATAACAGGGGCTTGTTCAAGAATAGTCCAACTCTCCATATTTGATTTCAGCATTAAATATTATTGTAGACCTCCTATTTTAATGTTACCTTGCTCCCCACATCTCATTGATCTTATATTTGTCTTTATCACACTCTTCTTAAAACAATACTTAATGAGGGTTGCAAGAACTAATTGAATCAATTGACCACAAAACTGTTTGCCAACGCAAGTATGTGTTTGTCGATCAGTCGGCTGTATTTGGTGCTTTGCTGCATGCGTTAACTAGCTCATTGGGCATAAAAACAATCCTTCTAGACGCAGAGAAGTAGTTTAAGACCACTTTGCTGTAATGAGGAAAGCAAATACATTGCTTACTCCACTGATTTGTCCCTGGTTTATTTAGATAATATAGAGTGTACCTGGTTGGATAAAATGACAGGCACAACTTTCAACTTGTCATAGACGTGGAATTTGTTATGGTTACCACAGAGCACACATTTTGATTTGGTTGGTCCCATCAGCCCAATGATCCTGTGACATAACTTCCTGCCTACTTTCAGCTTTAATGGCAGTTCTGCTGTATGTACACACAACAATGTCTACATTCTTTCAATATAACAATTAACATGTTATTGAAGGACTAAGAAATATCTGATGTATAGAGCTCAAAAAGAAACATCTAACCTTCATCGCTGCTGGAAGATTTTCACTTCATTGTGTTCAAGTGAAGTACCTCATAACCTCGGTAATACAGATGCCCAAAAAACCCTCCAATGCATGGTCACACATCTTACTATTTAGTCATAGCTGCATTCACACTGCATTGTGAAATGACACTGATACAAGAAAGACCAAGGTAGAATGCCTATTATAACTGAACTGGATGAAGAGAGCTATTGTACCATGGGGTGGCTCGCATTCTTGGCACTCTGTGACTCAGTGTCAAAGAATAAAAGGTGATGGTGCCATAAAAAATCAGAAGCAATCAAGATACAACTCTCAGAGTTGCCCACCGCACCGCTTCCTTCCCCGACTGGTTGCCAATTTGCACCGCTCTGGAAAGGAGCCAACCTAATGCAGTCAGCTCCCACTGTTAAAGTCCACTTACAGCACTGAACTGAACAGGTCAAAGAGATTTTGGCACCCACACGCACTACATTGTTCACCGTACAACAAATAGAGCTGCAACTGCGGAAGAGAAGAAAAAAAAGTTCAACAATTTCTGTATGGAATTGTGCATTTTGCTCTTCAGGTCTCTCATTTTTTATGTGTGGAATCTCTTTATATTCTTTCAAAAGTGTTATTTTATTTTAATTATGTTCCAATCAAGAACACTGATAATTTTAGATATTTCAGACCATGGTTTGGTCAAATTTCTCATTGTGAAGCCTTTTTTAGCATCTGTCTAGCTTGACGACCAAAGGTATGGAACTAACGACTGTGTATTGGCCATAGCAACCATCAGAATTAGTAATGCCAGTTTGTTAACAAATGGCAATTTGTAAGTTAAGAAAAGACAGAGCTTGTGGCAGAAAATAGTCCCACAAAGAAGTTTGTGTTAGCAATCAAAAGGTAGTAATCATAGCCCCAAATAAACGTCAGTGTGGTAACCACAGTTAAAGCGGCATAATGAACATCAAGGCATTCGTATATGAGAGAGTTAATGCTTTCAGGTGTAATGGCCACTTCAAGTTGCGGCCTCATTACCACCTTGAATGTGCATTAACTTTCTGATCTGCAATCGCCGCATTGTCCATTATCCTGTACTTAATGTATAAAACCACAATGCACGATACAAAGCAGATCAGCATGGGCTAGAAATATGTATCATAGCCTATATTACTGAAGACATACAGTATGTGGAAAGCTTCATATTTAATTGTACATTAGGATGCAGCTTTCAACAAAAACATCTTCTGCATCCATTACTGTATAATATACATTGTAATGCACACATACATACACATATGCACGCACGCACACACACACACACACACACACACACACACACACACACACACACACACACACACACACACATACACACACACACACACCAAACTCTTGTCTAGTTTGTGTATTTGTGTTGATATATATTCATAGTGTTTAAATGATGTTTCAAACACAAGTTCACAAGCTTGGTATCCCAAGTTCACCCGAGTCCCTGTGGCTAAGAAATTTCCCAAAGGAAATTAATGAAACAATCAGAGAGTGGGCCACACATGAGCTCCCACTGCAAACAAGAACGCAAAAGCCAGCCAAGAATAGAACTCACAAGTACTACATATGAGTCTGCAGCAGAGTTAGAAGACTGACTGATTTTAAAAAGTTGTAATCAGAACAGCGGAAGTATCAATTACACTAATAGTAAGGCGAAGAAAAACTTTATCACCTACTCAGCTTAATTGACATGCTAATATAACAGATTAGCCAGCACATTTTCTTAGATATTTTCTTAATTGACATGTTAATATGACCAACTCCAAACAGCTACAAGTTAAGCAATACCTTTGCAAAGGTTAAAAATAAAAAGCTGCCTTAATTACAACCCTTCCTCCTGGACCATCCGGGAAACTACAGCAGGTTGTCCCTTTCGGCTCTATTTGTTTCCGGCTGGTGGATTTCATCTGACCTGAAGGCCAGCGTTTCCAGTGCATTGATTCCTGAAATGATTCAAATCCAAGGGTGGCCATTACCGACTGGCTCTGGCTCTGGCTCTGGGGCTGGCTGGTGGCCATGCTTCATCATTTGCAACTTAAGCGGAAGGCGGGAGCTCCCCTTGCTCGTTTTTTTTTGTTTTTGTTTTTTGTTTGCGTCTAGCCCCGGTGGCCGATTCAGGATCACACCACCCCGCACCGCACCGGATGGACCCATTTGTGTTTCTATCCAGCGTTTACTGTAAGGCTAATGCCGAGGCCTCGGGGGACAGCATGCATTACTGTTAATCAAACCCTTGTTATTTTTTAAGCTTAAAGAAAGGGGAGAAGGTGAGGAGGCTAACACTAACACACACCCTAATTAAATCTAATCCTAACCTTTCACCAGGGGTTTCTGCATTGGAGAGGGAGGTGCACACACACACACACATATACTGCCTGTACTTGTCAGCTAATCTTGGTAGCCAGGCTGGGTGAGCTGATTTGCGGCTGTATCGCATGGTATTGATGTCTGACCAACATGGAAGGCTTCTATTCAGTGGCTAATTAACCCTTGTCACTGACCGGTGGGAGATGTACAGACAAATCGATGGGAGGTTTTCATGTGTGGTGCTGACATTCACCAGTGTGTGCCACTGTATGTAGACAGATTGCAAAATCACTATAGTGACTTGTCTTCTTTTCATGTATTTCATGTTGATATATAGTCGGCTCCGCTGTCTACTGAATTTAACATGTACTTAACAATGTAATCCAGCTGATATTGACTGTTGATTATAGACTATACAGGAACCTGACTGGAATAAGGTTTTTTTTGCTTTGCTAGTTCAAAAAAATATTTTACATCATATTTCATTTCTTTCAGATTTCAGATTTTCATTCATTTATTTATTTTGTATGTGCGACGTTAAGTACTTATCTTCCAACATTCTAACTGTCAATAGGCTCAGAGCTATTCTTCCAAACAATGAAATGCTTGGTAGGCAGGAGTACAAATTCAAAGATCATCTGTTCTTTACTACACTGTGCTCTGTACTGTTACTATAAAATGAACTTCTCGAGCAAAGTGCTGGAGAAGAAAGAGGGAAGGGAAAAAGATGGAGGGCACATCTATGTGTACGTGAGTGGGTGACTAAATAGGACAAAGACAGGGAAAGAGAGAGAGAGATAGATACAGAGAGAGAGAGAGACAGAGACAGAGAGAGAGAGAGAGACAGAGAGAAAACTGACAGAAAAAGAGAGAAAGAATACAGAGATATAGATACAAAATAATAGATAAAAACTGAAACAGTATGTAGGTATAGGAAAGAAAGAGACAAGGTGTTAAAACAAACGTAAGCAAAAATAAAGTACGATAAGATCAGAAATAGATGTCTATCCCCTGGAGGGCACAGTGTTACATTACACCACATAGTTATTCATCCTAAACTTCCTGTCCAATCTCTTCTTACCCGACTACCATTTCCCCTCATGTCCGAACATTACAGAGCTGCAGACACTCCTTGGCCAAAACTACTTAGCCATCATTTTAGACCACCATGATTAATGATTTGAACAACTCAGATTGCACTTAGGTACCTCTAAGTGTCCTATTTTGGTCCTACCTGCAAAAATCTTCCCCCTATTCTCGCCATTAGCTAATTTAACTGATCCCTATTACCGCCACAACAGACTGGGAAGTTCTTATCATTAGGAAAGTGGTAACACACACACACACACACACAGACACACAAACAAGCACGCACACACACACACACACACACACACACACACACAAACAAGCATACACACACACACACGGGCATGCACACACACACACACACACACACACACACACACACACAAACAAGCACACACACAAACACACAAACAAGCACACACACACATGGGCACGCACGCACACACACATCACTCGCCAACACAACCCCACTCCTCTCCTACTGATAGCGGCTAGCAGGGAGGGGGGCCCTGCCTCAAAGTGAGGCTGGCGGTGGTGGCCGGCCTCTAGAATGGACATGCATAGCCATTTGAAGGGTGGTAAACAAGATTGCCGCCTCAGTGTCGGTCCGGTCTGCTAGCTAGCCACCCCCGCTGTTATCTGATCGGCTGACTTGAGCGAGAGAACTCCGAGTTGGCTCGGCAAAGTGCGCTGGGGCGTGTGATAACCCACTGCTGTGCTCATAGAGGTGTGGAGGGGGAAAAAATCAAAGGAGGGGTCACCCCAGGCACGCCTGGCAAAGGAACAGGCTTTTAACCACTCCATATGCACGACTCCAGCTCAATCCACTTCTCCGGCTCAAGACTTCATTGCAGCTTTATTACCAATTACCTGGTCATTTTAGTACAAAGAGAATTTCTGGACGCGTGAGCTGAAACAGTAAATGATGCTTAGATAATACACTTAGATAGCACTCTAGCTGGCTGTGTGGCTAAATGATAAAAAGGGTATTCACAGTTGGCTGGTGTTTTTTTTTTTTTTTTTCGTTTGCTCTGCATTGGCAGCCTTACCTTGTCCTTCCTCTGTTTCTCGTCTTGATATATGAGCCACCTCTCGCCATCGTTGCTGTAGGCCACTTTATAGGAGCCCACAAACTGCACGTGGCCAAAATCCTTCGCCCCCTGGGTTATGATGCCAGTGATTTTAGTGGGAACCTGCATGTCAACCTGTGAAGCAGAAAGCAGAGACCAGAAAGAGAGAAAGAGCAGCAGAGAGACAGAGACAGAGAGACAGAGAAAGAGAAAAAGAGACAGAGAAAGAGAGAGAGAGAGACAAAATGTCAGTTAGGGCGCAACACTGAGCTGGCCAGTGATGCCATGTTGAGTGTGTCAGGATCACAAAGCCCTTGGGAGGGTGTGAGAGGGAGAGAGCCAGAACTCATGCCCACATAAGTCCTCTCTATAGGTGGAGACAGAAATGCAGCATGCTGTCAAACTAATCCCAGCTAATGCTGCTCCCTGTCTCAGCTGGTGGACGGATTAGAGGCTTAGATACATGTTTTAAATGGTATACAACAAAACAAGATAGCTGCAGAAAAATAAAAACAAAAAAATGATAGATAGATAGATAGATAGATAGATAGATAGATAGATAGATCGATCGAAAAAAAGAAAGAGAGAAAGAAAGAAAGAAAAAAAAGAAAGAAAGAACGAAAAAAGAAAGAAAGAGGAAAAAAGGGAAAAGAGAAAAAAAGGAGAGAAAGAAATAAACTTCTGCCTGAATTATTCACAGCGTATTGAACTTTGGGGCCCAGTTGCAGTTTGAGCTCAGCAGAAAAAGAAATCGCAGGCCACAGCAGCTTCTAAGGCCAGGCTGCACCATTTGGGTTAAATTTTTAATACCGTGCTCATTTGCTCTTGGTGTTCTATTAGCACAGTGCCTGGCTGTTGACATAATGTTGTTTTATTCATCCGAGCTTTGCACTTTATCATTTCCAAGGCACCGGCCCCGCAGTGTCAGTCTGATGTATGCACGAACGTCGACATTTGGCAACACAGCAACTCTCTGCCTGCCTGCCTGCCTGCCTGCCTGCCTGCCTGCCACGGTGAAAAGGTGTTCGATTATAACCCTTTCAGTTCACAGTCAGGTCAGGAAGTGCTGCACCATTCTCTTAGTGAAAGAAAGAAAAAGAGAAAGAAAGAAACAGAGAAAGAAAAAAAGAAAAAAAAGAAAAGACAGGAAAACAGACCGGCTTGATTGAGAAGTGAAGGATAATGAGGAAGAAAAGTGCTTCTAAGGGGCGATAACGTTTTGGCAGAATTAAGGACTTATAGGCGTAATCTGTTTATCCTTCACATACTCATCAGTCAGCACTTGCCTCAGATGATGTGAGACAAAAAACAAGTGGTGGAGTCTGACAGGTATTTCAGAATTGGATTTTTGGGGGAGGGACTTGGGTAAACAGTCATTTTGGCTAAGCCTTTGAAAACACTGACAAAAATGCTGTTTTTTCTTTGTACACATAGAATTGACAATTTAGCAAATCACAGAGGCATCAACATATCACATATTTGCCGAGCCAAATGCATTTAATTACATATAAAAAACTCTAAGCTACATACCAGAATTAATCAAATAAATGAACACAATGAAGGCGGAATTGAAAAATGTATATTTCCAAATGCACAACTAAAGTACAGCTCATGTAAAAATTGAGAACATCTAAAGTTGCATAACAGTATTCCATGCGGTGCGTTCTCTATCATCCCAACTCATCATCCCATTCATTGCAACAAATGTATTCTATGCTGAAATGCACTGGGGCATAGCCAACCAGTGCTGCGGCACTTGAGACCAAGGGCACAGTCTCTGGGTCTGACAAATTGGGCCTATTATCAAAACAAAGTCATGGTTGAAGTGGAACCTGAAATTGCTGTCACAGGTAGCGGTCAAGGGAGGACACCCTCGCCAATAACCCCCCCTCCCTCCACACACACACACACACACACACACACACACACACACACACACACACACACACACACACACACACACACACACACACTACCCTCTTCAAAACAGTATTATCTCCTCACTGTATCCCCCCACACCCTCTACACACACACACACACACACACACACACACACACACACCCACACACACAGACACAGACACACACACACACACACACACACACACACACACACACACACACACACACACACACACACACACACACACACACACATACACACATACTCTTTCCCCAGTGCCAATGTGTTGATATCTGAGACAAAGTTAAGGGCGAGATAAGCTTGTTAAGGCTGCTGCCTTTCCCCCATGCAAAGGAAGAAGTCCCTGTGTGTCGGCACGCTTTTAACCCTGGCGCACACGTGGTGTGTTTGAAGTGTCGGTTGGAAGCTCCCTGGCTGCTCGTGGCACTTTCGCACGCAGAGAGAATCCGTCCCGGCGCTCCTTCCTCGCTTTGGTGCTGACACCCTCTGGGGCTTACACGGAGACATGGGGGAGAGCAGAGCCTCCCATAGTGAAGCCCATCTCTCTCTCTCTCTCACTCTATCTCTCCCTCCCTCTCTCTCTCTCTCTCTCTCTCTCTCTCTCACTCTCTCTATCACTCCCTCTCTTTTCTCCTTCCTCTCACCCCTTCTTTGTGTCTTCACACCCCACAAGCAGTCGCCATCTCAGAAAATTAGTCTTAGATTAGCAATTAGCTTCAGCCTAAACAACAACACCCTGGGTTATACACTTAGATCCTGGTGCTTTTCTGTGCGCTTGTGTCTCTCTGATCCTCTCTGTCTTTTAAAATAGAAATGAAAGGACAGACACAGAGAATAAGATGTAGGGTGGTGCAGGGGGGGGTTGGTGGGCGAAAAAAGGCTTGTGATTTGGTGTCGTAACCCCCACTATCCTTGTTTGAAGTGGTAGTGTTTCTAGTGGATAAAAAATGAGCACGGCGCTCCTTAAAGGGACTTAAATTAAACACATCTACAGTACAGCCATGCCACCAGGCTTAGAGGATCCCCCAAGCTAGGATAATTTAATTGTATATTGAGTACTCATTTCATTTACAACACCCTCTTTCGCTGACCCATTTTCTTACTGCTGGCAGAAAGAAAGCACGAAAATAACTTCACGAGGAAAGGTTGAAGCATATAAGTAAAACATGAGGGGTGTGTGTGTGTGTGTGTGTGCGTGTGTGTGCGCGCACGTGTATGAGTGTGTGTGTGTGTGTGTGTTTCTATTTCTATAGGTGTGTGTCATCACCCAGTAGGTAAGCCATGGCCCATAGTTATCAATGCTATAGTAACTCCACCATCACTAACACCTTGGCTCATCTCTCCCTGATTAAAAGATTGTTCATTTTTAATTAATACATGAAACAGCACAAGGGCAGACTATATTTTCACATGTTTTATAGAACAAAAAGCTTTGTTTGGCCACCTATTTTTTCTACAAATGGGGCTAATATACATGGTTGCAGAAAATTACTACAGTACTGTGAAACAGAGCAGTGTTTTTTTTGGCAAAGAAGGGCCAAAAGAGCATAACAATAGGGGAAAAAGAGGCTATTGAGACATCCATCAGTTCAAGAGGGTAGAGATTTGACAGCAACAGAGACTACAGCCAAGCCCCAGCCTGACCACCCCCTAGAGGTCCACCTGAGGGCGAAAAGTAGCCCCCCCTGGCCGCTCTGAAGACGTCCATTTACCCAGCACAGCGGTGGGGTATCAGAGTGCAGATCAAATGCCCTGCTACCTGCTGACAGGACCGCAGTGCCAGGAGTGCCCAGTAAGAGAGATAGAGAGGGAGGGAGAGAGAGAGAGAGAGAGAGAGAGGAAGAGAGAGACAGAGAGAGAGACAGAGACAGAGAGAGATAAATGAGAGAGACAGAGAGAGAGACAGACAGACAGACAGATAGAGAGCTAAAGGAGAGAGAGAGAGACAGATAAACAGAGAGAGAAAGACAGACAGAGAGAGACAGAAGAAGAGAAAGAGGGACAGAGTGAAAGAGCTATAGAGACCGAGGAAAAGAGAGACATGGAAAGAGAGAGAAAGAGGGAGAGAGTAAGTGACAGAAAGATAAATGGAGAGAGAAAAAGAGAGGGAGAGACAGAGAGGTGCATGGGTTGGCCCTTGGTGCCCGGGGGCCTGGCCTGCAGCAATGGTCAATAACAATAAACACAGGGGCTCATGTCCTCCGCTTGGGAACCAGTGCTGACGCAGTCGACAGCACGGAGAGGAGAATGCTATTGACACATTCTGTGCTACACCACCACCACCACCACCACCACCTCCTTCTCCTCCAACAACACCAACAACACCCCCACTACCATCACCGCAGCAACAGCAACGACAGAGATGTGAGGCCTGCTTCTAGTGAGCGCTGGCACCGGTCTTGGCCCTACACACGCCTCATTGGGGTGAAATGCAAAATGTTTGTGTTCTCAATGGTGCTTAATCTCATCAAAGGCATGACACACACACACACACACATCTTCAAATCAGCTTTACAGGTTGGAAAAAAACCCCCAGAAAAACAAAAAATGACAAACAAAGGAACAAAGAGGAATGAAAGGAAGAAAGTGTCAATGGGAGAGAGCCTCCACAACACACAAAACCACACAGCCAATTAGCTTTGGAAAGGGCTGCTGCCATTTGTATTCATTACGCAAAACCCCCACAGCCAATTTCTGTCTTCATCTGTGTCATTTTGCGCCGAAAATCTCTCTTTTTTTCCATCCCTTAAAGATTAATTAGTTCGAGTGTTTAACAAACTGCATGCAAAATATGTGCATGTGGAGGGGAGAGAGTAGCACAGATAGAAAAAAGGGAGAGAGACAAGAAGGGGAGAATGCGAGAGACCGAGAGACAGAGACAGAGAAAGCGAGAGAGGGAAAGAGAGAGAAAGAGAGAGATGGAGAGAGGGAGAAAGAGAGAGGGGGAGAAGGATATACATTACATACAGAGTCAGGGAAGGGAAGAGACAGTGACACAGACCAGTGGAAAAGAGAGAGAGAGAGAAAGAGAGAGAGAGAAAGACGGGGGCAGGAAGGAATGCCACCAAGGCATGGTTGGAGAGGAAAATTATTTTCATAAGTGAGCGAACATCTCTGAATCTCAGGCAGGTGCCCAAATATCTAATGAACTTCACAGCTCTTCCTCCAGCATGGGCTTTATCCCTCATATATAATTTACAGTGTTGGGGCGCCACAGAAGATGACTTAAGCATAAATTCACCTGTGTGTGAGGACATATACAAGTGAGTAAGAGAGAGACAGAGAGAGACAGAGACAGAGAGACAGAGAGAGATGGAAAGAGAGAGAGGGAGAGGGAGAGAGAGAGAGAGAGAGAGAGAGAGAGAGAGAGAGAGAGAGAGAGAGAGACAGCGAGAAAGACAGAAAGAAAGAGAGGGGGGATGATCATAAGTGGATCTTATAGGGGATCAAAGCTCTGATTGTCAGCGGCTTATTGGCTTTTTGCCAACATCTTGCGGCAACCATAATGAATATTCTGCATTATTCCCATACACACATGCATATACACACACCTACGCACATATACATACACAAACACACACACAGATAGATAGAGAGAGAGAGCAAAAGGGTGGGAGAGAGAGGGAGAGGGAGAGGAAAAGAGAGAGAGAAGGAGAGAAAGGGAGAGATAAAGGGAGAGAGAGGGGAAGAGAGAGTGAGAGAAAAAGGAAAGAGAGCGAGAGAGAGAGAGAGAGAAAAGGAGAGAGAGAGAGACGGAAAATAAGCCCATCCATTCTTCCTCAGTGCTACATCACTTAAAAGAATCACACCTCAGAGGGCATCAATTGCCCAGACCCATCATGATTCACCTCTCTGCTGCCAAGGCTTCTTGAGTGACAAATGGGGACTCGCTGACTGGATGGGATGGCACTGAATAGGAAAGGACAGGCAGCTAGGAAGCTGTGGCCTCAACACCCTCTCCACAGACAGACGTGCTAAATTATGGGAGCTGTGACCAGGGTGTTACGCCTTAGCCACACACTGACACAAAGCCACGGCCATACCACAGACACTACACACCAATGGACCGGAAAGGTTTCTATCTTTGGATATCGAAGATGGTCCTTCGCACGGAGATATCCGGGCTACATCCGGACGAGATAACATGTCCAAGGGCTCCGAGGACACCATTACTGTTAATGGTTAAGGATTCCATTTCACGGATCTATTTAAGGATTCACATGATCCTTACTGACCACAAGTCTGGCCTCTCTCCCCTGACATTATAATCAACAAGCAAAGACAGCACACTTGAATGTGGAAAGTGTTTCATTTCGAAGAAATTTCCTGAAAGAGACTACTCTTTTTGTCTCTCTTTGTCTCTCTATCTCTGATTGTCTGTCTGTCTGTCTGTCTCTCTCTCTCTCTCTCTCTCTCTCTCTCTCTCTCTCTCTCTCTTTCTCTCTCTCTATTTCTTTCTCTCTCTGGACCATAGTGGCAAACCCGAGCTTAGTTTTTTTTTTTCTATCTCTCCTCCCACCTCCCATCTCATCTGTATTCAAGGGCATTGCCATTGCTGCTATCCAGCATTCTGATCATCCAGCTACCTATTCATGCAGTCATTAAGGGCCTCCATTCTGCCAGCAAAAATTCAGACCTTGCTGCTTAGTTAGTAATTCATAGACGATTTTTTTTTGGTTCAAGTATCATACTTGACATTTAGAATAAAAAAAAAAGATCACAAAAAGGAAGCAACAAGAATGTAAAATGTTGTTAAGCTGGATTTGGTTATTATGTACTGTAGGTCCTATCCAGTTTTCAATATGAAGTTGTGCATTTTTTTTTATGTTGACAGCTTTGGCTGAAATATTAAACTTATAAAACCATGGCCGACTGTTAATGTGGTGACGGTTATCAAGAAAGATTCATAGCTTTTCTATGTCACTGAAAACATATTAAAGTAGAAAGACACAATATAGTTTACATTTATCTGATCAAAGATACTTGTGACTATACTATGAAAGAGACTTTAATAGCCTTATACCATATTTCACAGGACAGAGTTTTGTTTGCGCATTGAAATATGCAGCTAGGCGTACTCTCAATGCAGCCTTAGAATTAAAGGTTTAAGTCAAGGTCTTCTGAATCCTTGGCAAAGCTAGAAAATTAAGTATACTGAAAACAACCTCTAAATCAAACATTCATCTTTGGCTCAGCTGCATGAACTTTTACTGAGGCTGGAGACTGTGCTAAAAGAAACACAATGGAAGGATCTTAACATGATACAAGGATGGGACATTAAACAAGACAACATCCGTTCCTGGCAGACAAGTTCAACAATACAATGTGTTGTGTGAGGTGTATGTATGCTACTGTCGAAAATGAAGGTGACTGCATTGTTTCGACACACATGTTGTCATTATTGACGGGGTAAAATTAGTCGCTTTGTGGGAACAGAACTACATTAGCTTCAGTGGGACAGTTCCACTGTATCACTCTGCAGCTCAGATAAAAGAAAATGCACTGAATAGCAAATTAGCGTTGGAAGCATTACGGCCGCAGCCTTGGCCACTTTTTAAGATCATTTCCTGACAAGTTGTTGCTGGCTGGCCGAGATCTGACTGTTTTTCTCAGCAGAGTGAGGAAGCGAAACAGCTGAACACCAGCCACTTTAGAGGGATTTACAACTTGGCCATAATATACTTGTAATGCAACAGTTTTGATGATTTCATACACAAAGAAAGGCAAATCAACAATGGACAATGAAAGTGAGAGCGTGAGTGTAGGGAGGAGATAATCAAAGATTGGACAGCAAGCATCCAGAAGATTAAAACCAGATGCAAGGATGAGACTGTGGCAGTATTTACAATTAAAAGCCTTGTGCACATTGACATATTCAGCCAGTGAACAGCATTCAATGTGTCTGTAAATAGCTCCTCCATTAACCAGCTCTTCCCAACTCATCTGAATGTAATGACTCTCAAATTCATTTGTATACATCACCTTTTACAATCTCATTCTATCGCTCTGATGGGATTCGAACGTGCAAACCATATGATTGGATGGTCTGCTCAGTCTGGCCACATTTGTGCATTCTTAATATGCACCCTCAGTCGGTTGTGGTGTATTTTGGGAAGCAGCACAGAGCAGAAAATCCATAAAAGAAACACTGAAATAAACCTCAAATTAAATCAAAATCTATAAAATACAGATCTTTTGGGGGAGACACAGAGGGAATACAAACAAACACATGTGCTGGCACAGTAACACTTTGGCTTGTACAGTGGATTAGGAAGGCATGGTGATTTTTTTTTTACTCCTTTTTGCCACCATCCAGGAAACGTGGAGGCTGTTGGGATATAGAACCATAATTAGTTCTGCTAGACAGCGTAGTTGCAGGTAGTGGTGTGCTATTGATTTGCTTAATGCACTGGGGTAATAAGACAAATAATGATAAAACGATCGTCAGCCCCCAAACGACAAAAGCATTTTGGAGGCATTATAATTTGGGATGTCAGGACACTGAACAACTTCAGCGCTCTCACAGGTGAGTAGCTCTGGCCTAACTCAATGCAGCTGTAATACAGTGATCGACCTCGTCAAAAAATGTTACCTTAATTCATACAATAAAAATGCAAGAGAGCGCTGGGACTTCCTACCCTAGATAAAGACCAGAAGAGGCGATGGGCTGTGTAATTTCATCAAAGCAACTTTGGCTGTTGTTTTACTATCATTATTTTCTAAACACGACTAGCAAAATATTACTCTTGGCTCAAGACGACAGAGATTTAAACACCTTTTGGGGTACTAGTGTCTATTTACATTGGTATGTTTGATGGTCAGAAAACAAGATTCCCTGTCAGATCTCTTTTTTCCTATTGTACTAGGCAATAGTCTCTGAGGCCCTTTACGAACTCTGTCATTGTTTATGTATAAAGACAACCTCTACAGCCTCTCCTCAGGTTTGGCCAAGAATATGAAAAGTCTCATTTACGAGCTGTGAATGTAATAAACCACATGAGGAAAAAAAAGTCAAGCTTTTTTCCCCATTGCTCAACAAATGATCCAAAACACCTCAAACTCCATGCTTGTTTTAAGCAAAACTTGCAAACAACTGTCAGGCATAGTTGCAATTACCTCATCATTTCAGCTTTGTTTATAATGCTCTAGAATTCCATTTTGGATCAATTCACATTAATATATCACACCTTTTCTCCATTATAATGATTACAGGGTGTTAGATGTCAACCAACTATCAAAAAAAAATCCTGCGGAAGTGAGTGTAACATGTTTGGCACTCTTATTGACTGGCCCAAAGCCTTACTGCCACACCACTGCTAAATAGCTGGAGATTGGAAGATACAAGGTGTGATGGAAAGGCTCTGAGGTTTGTTCCTGTTTATGATATAACAGGGCATAATGCAGTGTGTGTGTGTGTTTGTGGGTGTGTGCGTGTGTGTGTGTGTGTAGGACTTTCCACAAACTTCAACAAACTATCAATCAGGATTGTTGGACTGCCATACAGAAAATTCCTGACATTATCAAACTGTTATCTGGAATGGTTAAGCCAGTCCCCAAGTCTGGATTCTACATGCAGGACGTCACTGACATGTTGGTTCCAGGGTGCCTGACTCCAAGGCTGAAGCAGCACTGTGTCAAGGCCTGAAAGTTCCTCCATGGACTGGTTTGGGATGATCCACCCTTTAAGCGTGGTGAGGGTGCTGGTGAAAAGTGCAGCCTATAGCTTCACAACTCTTAAAATTGCACTTAATTATCTACACTCTATACATTCTCTAAGAAAGAAAGAATAACAACATTCCTGCAACAACAGCTAGATAGATAGATAGATAGATAGATAGATAGATAGATAGATAGATAGATAGATAGATAGAGAAAGAGAGACAGAGAGAGAGAGAGAGAGAGAGAGAGAGACACTGCTATTTTATGATTATTGGCTTTCATCACTTTTTTGATTTGAAGATTTGAAGTTGAAGTTGAACTGTGTACTGGTATTCTGCTCTATAGTGCCAGAGCTATTAAAACAGCTCCTAAAACAGTTACGATAGTCAGGTAGTTGTGCCCTGTTTGAAAGCAGACTTTACAGAAGTTATTAAGTACTGTATGTATTTTGTGAGGACATATTACTTTGGTGAAATTTGTTTTGTTTTGTTAGCTTTTTTTGTTAATGTATAATAATAATAATAATAATAATAATAATAATAATAGCAATAATAATGCTTAGTTACATTTATGTATATCCTCGAATGAATGCGTTGTGTGATATGGGCAATCCCACATAATTCAGAAAATTCCTTCCATAAGTAATCTTTCATTTTTTGTATTCTTTTTAATATTTCTATTTCTTTCTAGCATAATTACCACATAGAGTTATAAATCGTCAACACAGTCCTTCATAGCAAGCCGAAAATAATTAACTGATTATGACATTAATTAATACACAATTACTCGGATTTAGAAACTGATTACAGCACCACAGTGTTTGCATGCCACTACTAGGCCGCATTACATCACGCTCAGCCAGTTATTGCGACAGGACCTTTGGCCCTCATTGACCACCACCACGTCTCATAGCGTTCGGTCCAAGCACAGACCTCGGCCAGACAGATTAACAAACTGCCAAAGAAGGTGCGCCAAGGACTGTGGTCAATCACACCAGCGCCTCTCTGGCATGGAGAGCAAGGGCGCGGACCCCCGGTCAACATTAGCACAGTTCAATTATGGAATCATAACAAGTCAAGTCAAGTCAAGTCAGATTTATTTCTATAGCGCATTTCATACATCAATGCAGTTCAATGTGCTTTACAGAAATTTTAAAATAAAATACAATTAAACAGGCTCTTCAAACTTCCTGTGCGGGTGGCCGTCCGCATCAGACGCTGCATTAGTGCCTCGCTTAATTATTCTGTGGGCTGCAGACAAACAGCCCCTCGTATTTATCACCGTAGGCCAGATAATTAGCTGCGAAAACACAAGGCCGGCAAGTGACAAATGAGCAGAGGAAATGGGATTTTCAAACGGCTCCAATATAACCTTCACAGGTTGTTAAGACCAAACTAAATGGAGACATTCCCATCAGAGCGCCGTGATTAGTAGGATGCATCATGTGGCAAGTGTTGCCGCTGTATCCATTCATCATAGCATGGAGCAAAGGCTAGTGCGCGAGAAGACTACCGTATTGGAAGTGCTCACTGGAAGCAGTCATATTAATTCTGGAAAGGCTCATTCATTTGCATCAAAGGTATACCTAAAGTGTCAGTGAGATATACAGTATAGTGGATTGAATTTGTTTCTGCATACCTTTTTCCCTCCATCTATGTATAAAATATGGCACTATGATATTAAATGCATGTGTAGTATGGGAATGCATTATATCCCAACGAGGTGTGGAAAGGCTGACCCAGGGAATAAAAAAGTGAATATGAGAAGAAACAGGGCCTTTGCTGAGGTAACCCCCCCCTTTCCAAACCACCGTCATCAGCACTGCTATTTTTAGCCCTGTGCCATGTGTCAAGGTTCAGCTGACAAACAGCCATTTTGATCATTCGTTTCAGCTCATTTACGCAGCTGTAAGAAAACAGCAGGAGGGACTCTAGTGCAGTGGCAACCCGGATATATCAAACAGAATGTGAAAATATAGTCTTGATTTGCAATTGCAATCGAAAAACCAGATGTGGTTTTTTACTTTTTTAAATTTAATTATTTATTTTTCTGGATAGAGGCTGAAGGGACAGGATGGGTTTGGAGTGGAGTGCAGCTTGAAGTTAACTTTTAAGAACTACTTCATCTATTTCCTATGTGTCAATGTCAAAAACACTGTAAACTACTCACTAAAAACTAAAAGCAGGTGTTTTAATGACACTAACAAGAAGTATTAAACATCTGCTTATAGTCTGCCATTTTCTGTGTAGACCTTATAAATTCAGGTCTTACAGTTATGTGAACAAAAAAAGCCTACAAAGTTTATCCCTTTTCTACAAAAAAAAACATACAACCATACATACAAACAAACATACAAACAAACTAACAAACAAAGCCCAAGGCCATATCCATACAACACCAAGACTGCCGTACATTTGAGCTGGCCTCTTGTACTGTTATTTGAATGTCTTTTTTTTTTGCTCAGTGAATCAAGGCAACATAGTGTTAATGATTTGTGTTAATGACGCAAATGCGCTCGACACGCCTTGGCAGATTTACTGGTGTCACGGTTCAGAGTGACTCCTGTTAAGTCACTGCCTCTCATTCTCTTGCTACTGTCCTCCCTTCAGCTGATTTGTTTGGGCAAATATCGAGGTCAAGATGTCAAACCACAAGTCTGTCTAACAAACTCTCTGAGAAACAAACAACAGGCTTCCGCTATTCTGAATTGCACACAAGAGCCTCTTTAGGATTTCATTTCTCGCTGACAGCGTACGTGTATGAATGACAGTCAGTGACCTTAGGGCTTTTTCTGAAAAACAAAACAACCATACTGATTTAACATGTGCTTTAAACTGTTTGAGTGGTGACAGTACATTTCCAAAATAATAATTTGGTGTATTGGAGGCATGCACAGCGACAACTTAAATTATCTGTAATTATTCTGCCCTTCAGACTTTCGAATGCGTCGGCGTATCTGGGCATGATCTGTCTCACATTCCTTATGGTTTCATCTCTCTGTGTTAGCGCTACAATGCTCCAAAGGTAAAAAATAATAATAAAAAAAAGCTTTTTGCTGGCAAAGTCCCTATGCTATGTGGTATGCCTGTTAATGTGCATAATTAACAAATCAGTTTCTGCCAGCTGGAATGCTGCTAGTTTAACAGCTTTCATACTTCATCCTTGAGGCTTCATTGAGGATTATGGTTCAGAGTGTGCCACAAAAAGTGTTTTTCACAACCTGAGAAGAGTATTGTCTGAGTGCCAATACCATCATTTAAATGTAGGATTTCTTAGTGCTGCCATATTTGCTCTTAAACTGATGCAATTTTCATCTTGGGGAAAAAGTACAAGAGAAACTGGCATAATTCAACGCTAAAAAAAAAATGGTTATGAGGCATAAATATGCATAGTGACACCATTATGGTCCTAGAGTTAAAATAACACATAAGACCTTAAGGAAATTAGTGACTTTATATGAATAATGCATCACATTACGGACAACTGTCTGTAATAGGCTGAGTATGCTGTTTCGAATTCCAATACATGTTTTGGCACTGCATACAGTACTTTGTTCATCTCCCATTCAAATTAATGAAAATGCTACACCGCTTGCTACAACACTTTGGCAACCCTAGGCTATAAACCTTTAATTCACTTTACATTATACACTTAGTAATGTATCAGTTTTGCCAAAACCCAAAACTGTATGTCTCTTGTGATACATAAAGTGTTCATTGGTAAACTGTTACTCACCGTATTATATTGTAACCATTTTCCAATAGGCAGCTGTAAGCACGGACACAGACTGGGTCAGGCCTTTTGTCATAGGATGCCTAGACATTGCACTCGTGCGTTTATATGCACCAAAATAGTGCACCGAATAAGGGGCCAGTCGAGTGTCACGCTGTATAACATTTCAGCAGACTGAAGGGCAAATGAGAGCTGCAAGGCCTTTTTTAATTTAGGGGTTAGGAAAGGAAGGACACTGTTATGGGAGGGGAAGGGAGGACTTAACAAAGCAGCTTAAACAAAATTTAATTAGATCAACAGCTCAGAGTGGCAGTCGAAAGCAAGGAGAGCCGTGGATAGTGAGTTAAATCTGTGAGTGGGTGGGAGCGGAATGTTTTGCTAGGCAGGTCTGGCTGCCCGGCACTGAGTCAGCAACATTAGAGGAGCAATCAGCGAGGGATGAGGGGAAACCAGCTCAGAGAGAGAGAGAGAGAGAGGGAGGAAGAGAGGGAGAAAGAGAGAGAGAGAGTGACAGAGAGAGAGGGAGAGACAGAGAAAGGGAAATGGAAATTGAGATTGATACAAAGAGAGTGACACAAAGAGAGAGAAAGAGAGAGCGAGAGAGAGAGAGAAAGACAGGGTGAGGCAGAGAGAGACAGAGACAGAGAGAAGGAAATGAAAATGGAGATAGATAAAGAGACCGACAGATAGAAAGAGAGAGGGGGGGGGGATTCTCTGATGTCTGTGTCATGTACAGTCTTTCAAAGACTAAACATTCAGATAGATGAGGGGGGTTGGGGGGGGGGGGGGGTTGAAAAACCTACAGAATCAGCTGCACTTGAAGAGTTTGCAGAGGTTTCTAATTGGCTTGCTCAATGGCTCTGGAGGCTCAGACAGTCTGATGAGCTACATCATCACAGTGTTGTTTATTCTGCCTGATCCTCAGTATGGCGAGGGGAAAAGCCTCTTCAAGTTCGCCAAGACTAATGGCTGTTTACAGAGCTTGGGCTTAAAGGGAATCTCATCCTTAAGATCTGTATAGGCAGGCGAAGAAATGGAGAAAGTCATGAGCTGAGTGCGGTACCAAAAAAAAAAGAGGCAAAAATACAGCATTTGAAATTCATCCTGTTAGAAAAACATGAGAAAATGCAACAGGCTCTCTATCAGACACCGATAAAATGTCACACTCTGAGGAGAAAGTCGAACGGAGAGACTCAAGACTCAATGAAATCCGTCTCGACAGGTTTCTCTGTGTTGCTTGTTTCTGCACTGCAGCCTCACATAAGAAAGAGACAGAAAGAAAAATCTTTGTAAAAGCATAAACATAACGCACAGATAAGAAGCAAGGCTTGTGTAGGTTTGTGTGGAGACTACCATGTTCTAAATGCGTAAGTGATGTGTGTTAAGTCGGTGAGGAAATTTCTGCCAATGCGGCAGTGGAGTTATCTTGATTAATTGGAATACTTAATTTGTCATTAAGCTTGATTAATTCCATTAATCTGTCAAGTCTAAAATTGTTCTGTAATGTCACTGGTAATCGATTATTCACCATGGCAACAGTTATGAAAAGGGTATTTCATATGTGTGCCTGTATCACAGATCTTCAACTCCCACCCCCACCCCCCTCTCTCTCACACACACACACACAAACACACACACACACACACACACACACACACACACACACACACACACACACACACCATTAACCTACCCCACCATTGGCGGAGTGGATGGATTGAATGGAGGAATGGGCTGTTGAGCAACATCTTCAATTGTCTCACTGTTTGGTTTCTATTGTCCACTCTACGCCTGCCAAATGTTAGATACACAATTTAAAACACGAGAGATGTGTTTCTTTGAGAATGAAAAGCTAGAGACGGTCATGTTTACACCCAGCTCCCTTCTCCAACCTCTATAAATCAAATATACTCATACTTGTACATTTAATTGTATAAAAGGCTATTACTTGTGTGGTACATTCACAAAAAACATCACACAATAAGACTAAGGTATATGGTTATCGCCAGGAAATTACAACATTTACAAAGGACTCCATAATGATTTTAAAATTGGATTTAGGTGATCTTGAATAATGTTTTTACCTTTCGTTTGCTATTACCTTTGTAATGTTACCTTTCATTGTCAGCCAGTCTATATCCTTGTTTTATAGCCTTTCGAGCTCATAGATAACTTTATTGGATTTTTTGTATCGCTGTTCAGCCAAGCCATAGCCTGCATAGTTATTCCCAGTTCACCATAACATATGGAGACAAAAAAATATCCACAGCACATTCCAAGATTAAAGGTCTGAAATATAGACGTTTAAATCAGGGTGAAGATGTACTTTCTTCTCTTTTTCCAGAATTACATTTTAGATTATGGAGCATAGACTTTTTGTTATATATGTGTGGAGGGTATTTTTTGCCCCAGCTGAAAATTGAGATCTTCTTATTACACTTTACCCAGAGTGAAAAGACGGGTGGGCAGTGGCACAGCCTTGCCATACATCCTGAACGGTGCCAATTGATTTCACCCCAGGTCTTGGCACTGGCCCTGCTGTTTCATAATGTATTATCACCTTGCAAGTTTTCTTCCACTGCAGTGATCAATTTAAGCAGGACCTTAAGATTTGGGTTAGCCTAGCTTGACTTAGATCTGCAAAGCTGGACAAATCGCTAAGCACCTTTCATGTCCTTAACTTAACGAGCCATTTACTGTGGCCTTCATGCAAATGCATGTGTCCCTTCATCTCATCTTGAGAAAAAAGTGTAAATAAAAAAAAAATAAAAAAAAATGACCATGAGCTATCAGGAATCAAGGATGGTATGGTGGCCTACAACAGACAAACTTATCAGATTAAAATAACCTTGGTAACTTTACTAGAGGTGAGGGTAACAACAACAGCGGCAACAACAACAACAAAAAAAACCACAAAAAAAAAAAAAACATCTTTCTCTACGATCAAAAACTAGAAAAGCTGCCCTAGCATTTCATCACTGACACAAGTAGCCACAGACTCAAGAGAACCGCAGACGCATAATGTATGTATCTACTGTAGCTGGCCTTGGGAGCCCACAGCTGTTCATTTCTCCTAGCTATATACAATAAAAACAGTTTTATTATTTCTTTTTTTGTTGTCTGAAAACATGAGTTTTTTAATGATGTATAAACCATAATCTAGCTTGCAATGGTTTTGTGGGGAGGTGGGGTACAATACAGCTTGTGTACAGAGAAACCTGGAGAAAATTGTTTCACTGAGTTGATGTGATTGTAAAGCTCAGGAATGGACACTTGGCAGTGTTCAGAAGCATGGAGGCCACATCTGGCTAAACATACGTAACTCCAAACATCTGTTCAGCGGTCCATTCCAAAGGCTTAGTAACGGGAAGCAGCCTTTCATAACTGTTTTATTTGAGTTTTCTTTAATTAGCTTTCAATGTCCCATATTTATGAATCGCACAGCGTTGGCCATACGTCAAGATCTCTGTGGGTGGACAACTTGACCACGGTCGACTGAGAGATGGATTCCATCTGAGGCTCCCAATGCAGTGATCAGTTACCTTAATGAATGCACAGTCAATGGCTCAGTTACAGCACAGTGCTGCATCCAATGAAAGTAGGCAGAACATGAAAAAAGATGCTGAAAAAAGATCTGAAATCAAACATGCGGAGAGAGTGTTGACGCTGATAGTAAGTATGATGGACAATATGTAGACTAACAGATCCACATGTTGATGGAATATTCTCTAAACCAAAGGAATACAAAGACTTGCTGTTATTTATAGGTTAAATCCAAGACATATTGTCATATAAGCCATAAATAGCATGGTGCTACAGTAAGACACAATACTGACAGACCTCTTTGGAGATGGCTGTTTTCTGATTTCTCAGTTCCAGGTGCATCACACATGGCAACAACAAAAGGTTGGAGGTTTTTGTGCTACAACTTATAAGCTCTTTTAACAACCCATACATTGTCTTTACACAATTATACCCCACACAGTTCAAACACCACACAAATCTCACTAGTGAACTAATTCACATTTATAGTTACAGTTAATGCCCAAGGGTGACAAGTTCTCATCCCTAGAGACATCCAGATGAGTTAGCCAGCTGCAGTGTCTGTGATTAGCTAACAAGTTAGACTGGCTGTGAAAACACAGCAGCTTTGAAAGTGACTGAGGTAGGTTTAAAGCTGTGAGGTGCAGAGACACATCCAAATATAACAGGGACAAAAACAGACACAGGGTGACAAGGATGTTCTGATGCTAATGACGGCTGGGGATAACAGCGGCGGAGGTGGAGGATTTAGAGAGACACGTTCAAACAAAATGGACGAAAAAAAACTGAACTGCATCTTGGGATGAAGGGCACTCTAAACTCCAATGGGACAGATGGCCAAAGATAACTGCTTTGAGAGTTGGTAGCTGTTTTAAATTCACATAAGAGATATAGAAGCATACCATATAAAAAGCGATCATAAATCTATTTGTAGATCTTCCTTCTTTGTCTTTTTATAATTTATTTCATTTTATTTTCTACTTCATTTTATTTTGCTTCAACATATTGACCTTCGTGTTATTGCGTGTTTCATGTGCTATATTTTCTTTATGTCCTTTGGCTTATTGTGGGACTTTTACTTTGGTGTGCATCAATGTGCACCATCCAGGCAGTAAACAAATAAATGCAAACATAAACAAACAAACAAACAAAATAAATAAATAAGCTACCTGCAGCCACTGGGACTGGTCACTGTGTCCGGATGTCCAGGCGTTGACTTTGCCCTGCTTGTCCAGCCTCGCCTTGCCGGGCTCCCAGGTAAACATGTCCATGTTGAGTGTCCGGAAGATGCTGGAGGCTGTGATCTGGTAGTCCTGGATGTGACCCGACTTCATGCCCAGCGGTTCTGAGCATCCTGTAACGTCCCCAAATAAAAATAAAAATAAATAAAAAAACAGTCATAGAGCCAAAGTGGTTTTCTAAAGTAGCAGCATTTACATTCTCTTAGCACATCCACACAGCATGCCTAAAGCTCCACCATTTCCCCTTGGAGATTTCAGCTTTCCTGCTCTAAGTATCGACTCCTGACCTGCGAGTTTGCTTGATCTTTTGAAAAAAAAGGCCTTTTCTTAGTTTTCAATTCTTTGTGTTTGATTTTGTTTTTCCCTTTTTCGTAAGATCTTGCTGAGGAGACTGACCTGATAGCTCGCAGCCCAGCAGCTCCATGCGCAGGGTGCAGTGTCTCCTGCATACTTGAGGGTAGATGCGTATGAACTGGGCCTCAATCGGAGGGGTGAAAGAGTTGGCATAGGGTGTGTTGTTATCGACATTCCCACGGAAAATCTGCAGGAAGAAGTACAGAAGTACATATAAATAAAGCGTGGCTGGCACTGTGTCAAAGTCAAGGGGAGCAAGAGAGAGAGGCAGAGAGAGACAGAGAGAGAGAGAAATAGGAGAGAGCATGTGTTTGTGTGTGCGTGTGTGTGTGTGTGTGCGTGTGTGTGTGTGTGTGTGTGTGTGTGTGTGTGTGTGTGTGTGTGTGTTGGTGTGTGTGTTTGTCTAGGTATTCATGATATATATGCCAATAAGTGACACTCAGAGAAGGCACCCACGCACACAGAAATAGAGAAAGACAGAGAGAGAAAGAAACAGAAGAAAGGAAGAAAAAAAGATAAATGGAAATGTTTTTTTGTAAAATGGCTAATTATGTTAACGTAAAGGTGTTTCAGTAGCAACAATCAATTCTGCAGTTGACCCGTCTTGGAAAGTGATCTTACTTTCTAAAGTTTTCATAAAACGAAGACGAGCTACAACAGGCCAGTTCTTGTAAAGCAAAGCTGTTACCTTCCTCCCCCTGTTTATGAGCATCATGAAACAAATATGATGGGGTGGGGTGGGGGAGTGACAATAGCCAAGCAAGAGAAGAGAAAATCCAGTATCGAACTCTGTGAAAAGTCATTTAAATGAAATTGCGCCTATCAACCCTGGAATTGAAAGTGTAGAAGACAAACCCACAGAAAGAGAGAGAGAGAGAGAGAGAGAGAGAGAGAGAGAGAGCCCACATGTACACACACACCCATGCACACATCCATGCCTGTATGCACACACATGCAAGCCAGTGAAGCACGTAAAACTAGACACACACACACACAAACACACACACACTCACACACGCACACGCCCACAGTGATGATGGAGTGTTGTGGAGCCTTCGAGACCCATATGCCACTCGTTTATCCCCAAATAGTATAAAAAATTCAATCTAAAATGTCATAAAACTGGGGAGGCATGGCGGGGGGTGGGAGGGGGCTGGGGGAGGGGGGAAGGCGAGGTTACTGGTGGGTATTTTGAGGATGGGGGGTGGGGGATAGGGGGGGTGAGGGGGAGCTGTCAGAGACAGTGAAGGGAAGATGAGCCCAGAGAGCAGAGCGGCTAATTAAAGGGCCGTCTCACCATATCCTCGTCGGTGCCCTTGACTTTGTATGTCCTCCAGGTCTTGCCGTCGTTGCTGGAGGCCACTTTGTATGACTTGACATACTCTGGGCTCCCGATGCGCTTGGCCCCCTGTGTTATCAGACCTGTGACCCGCATCCTCCTCTGCAGGTTTATCTGCGAATGAGGACACACACAAATGCGCATACACACCCACACACACACATACACGCGCGCGCAAACACTCACACACACACACAAACACACCCACACACACACACACAGTTAGATTATGTAAAAGCCCACAGTGAGACATTAGCAGAATACATGTCCCTTAAAACTCCTTTAAATACATTTAAATTCCTTTTATTTCCTTCTCTGAAGCCATATAACATCTCCTAATAAGTGTTAAGGGGGCTTTAATTTGGAAGCAAGCTCCCTTAATACCTTCTTAATATAATGGTGTATAGCAGCCAACCACATTATTTATGCCAGCATCCATGTACTAATTTACTTTATGTTCCCTTAAAATGCCCTCAAAATGAGAAATCTCTGTTTCTTGGCAAACAGATTGCATATTAAACATGAAGGATTGGAAAGGGTAAGGGAGCAAGAGAGTGATAACGACACTCCTTTTTTTTTTTTTTTACACGAAGATAATTTGCATGAACACAAATCAGTTGTTCGGACACATGAGAATGTGTCTATAGTGGCCCAAAGCAATTTCCTCACCTCTTCTGGCCCCTGACATCTTCACTGGCTCAAGCTGGCAGGGAAATAACAAGGCTCAGGATAACAGCCACCCCACCTCTGTCCTACCTGCGCTGACTAAGTATGGGGCATCTGCCCGTTGTGATAGCTACGCTTAGGGCACCTCTCTGAATTGCACCTCAATCTGGTCAGTTAGGACCTCGACTCCCAACTCCTTGTGAGAAAGGAAAGTGGAACCTAAGGGAGTCCTCAGAGAATACTTGCTGGAGGAAGGGAGGAGAGCAAGAGATAGAGAGAGAACGAGCGAGAGGGAGAGAGGGAGACAGAGTGAGCGAGAGCAGAAGCGAGAGAGGGAGAGAGAGCAAGTGAGAGTGAGAGTGAGAGTGAGAGTGAGAGTGAGAGAGAGCAATAGAGAGAGATAGGGAGAGAGAGTGAGGAGAGCGAGAGGGAGAGGCAGAAAGTGAGAGTATAAAAGAAAGGAGAGGGCAAGCTTTGGCTCTCTATGCTTTGAGAGTGACATGGACAAAATAATGGCGTAAGTATAGCCACAGTGCAGAAGCTGAGGTAGTTTGTTATTACTGAGCGGTGCAAAGAAGTGTGTCATTGTCTTGATATACTCTGTGTAAGGGTGAGTCACATGTGAAAGTTAAGAATTGGCTGTGTGTGTGTGTGTGTGAGAGAGAGAGAGAGAGAGAGAGAGAGAGAGAGAAATTGAATACGTGAGAGAGAGAGATGGTGTGTGTGTGTAAGTGAGATTGGATATGAGTGAATGGAAAGGATAACTTTTTGTAGCATAGATTTGAGAATGAAAGTTCTGGATGTGTAAGTATAACAGTTACAGCTTTAACAGGTTTTTGATGAGGATGATAATGACTCCCAATGATGACTCAAGCCTCATGCTCAACCCACCCACTCCAAGCTCTTTTTCTCTTACCCACCCACCCACCCACCCACTCAGCCGTGACGGGCCAATGAGTCAGGAACTTTTAACCACCCGTTTTACATTTACCATCTGGCCAAGGCAAACCATAGATTATGCTCCCTGCAATAAATTCTGTTTTCATGATTCCTCTCTCAAATTTCCTGTTCTTCTTAAAATGCTTTGGACAATCAAACATTTCCAACGAGCGGCAGATTAGGATGTCTCTAAAATAGGGAAACAAACACACACTGTGCCTTTTTTGGCATGTTATGTAAAGTTTTTTTTTCTTTCTTTTTTTTGGTTTTCCTGTCCGGATGACATTAGCACCCATAATTGAGGTCCTAGTTAGGGCACATTTGTTCTTTTTTAGCTAAAATGCTTTTAAAAAGCCATGAAAGTGTGTAGACAACATAAAAGCCTGAAAGACGAACATTGATCAGGAGCCTCTCACTGACTAACAGAAAACCGAACAGCTGGCCTTAGCCATAATGAGCTTCACTGGAGTGCTTTTCTCGCTGTCCTTCCCTCTTTCCCATCTACCAGTCACCTCCTCTGAAGTGGCGGGAAAAAGAAAGAGAGCATGAGAGTGATAACGACACTTCTTATTTTTTGCACAAAGAGAATTCGCATGAACACAAATCACTTGTGCGGACACATGAGAATGTGTGTGTAGTGGCCCAAAGCAAATTTTTTTCTCCTCTTGTGGCCACTGACATCTTCAGTGCCTCAAGTTGGCAGAGGATAACAAGACTCAGGCCACCCCACTTCTGTCCTACTTGCTCTGATCTCAGAAACCCAGTGACCAACCTCGTATCACAGACGAAAAAAAAGGAGAAAGGAGCAATTAACTCAGCCCAATTAAAAGGCTACTGCACAAGTAATTGGTGTGACAATTTGCCATTTTTTAATGACCGCAGATGCCACAATCGCTCTGCTTAATAGTGATGCCTCCTCGCGGCCACGTTGCTGGCGTGACCGTGGGAAACATCTGCCTCATTAGGGCACCTCTCTCCGCTGGTCAAAAAAAATAGATTGGCACGGAGGCGACCGACAGACACACAGCCAGCACCTGTAATTCCTATTACCCATAATTCAGTGTGACACTGCCTCGGCCATCGACCCTGCCGCCCACCACAAAGCCCCTACCCACAATCCCCACCTCACCCCCCCAACACCACCACCCTCACCCCGCGCCACACCAGGGTCATTTTCCAATCATCCTCTCAATTTGCTAGCCACAAGGCGTGGGCCTTCCACACAACTCTGTTCGTCACGGACTGCTGCTACTACTGCTGTTGCTGCTTTGAAGCAACCAGCAAAAGAAAAGAAAAGAAAAAAAAAGCTTCACAATGTCTCTCAAAGCTGTCTCACTTGGGGCAGATTTCATTCCTCCATCATTATTTTCGGAAGGCGGTTAACTGCCAGATATCGCTTTGAAATCTGACCTGAAGACTACAGCCGAAGGGGAATGAGTGCAGAGTGTGTTTGTGATGCTCTCATCTGTGCTGAGTCATATTCCAGAAGAAGAAAAAAATGACCTCTCGAACATTTTTACACACCATCAAGCTGAAAATTGAAGTCTATTCCCTCCAGCCTTCAGACTCTGAGCCGTAAGTATTTTGTAATTATTTACAAATGGGCGGCGGTGTCGTGGCATGGCAGGCAGCTGTGGCGTTATGGAGAGTCGGGCTGTCTTCTTTGCACTGAGTGCCATGGCCAAATGGCTCTCAATCTCACCGAAGGGACAAGTATAAAGCGTCTGCCGTTCGACAAGGCCTGCTGGGATTCACACGCCTCGTTGCTGGCTGAAGTATGCCACAGCTGATGTGGGCGACTGCGAGGTACTGTGACAAGTGAAGCCGGCGGCCTGGCATTACCTCTGTGATGGTGCTTAGTGATATGGATGTGCAGGACACGAATGGGGGTGGTGTAAGGGAACCTGCTATCAAACAGGACTAAAGACTAAAGTGCTAAATTATTAATGACTGCAGTATTGATGAGCTACTGCTTTTTAAATCAGGACTTTTTTGATGTTTTGCTGTCAAATATTGTTACACTACAGCCTCTTGCCTGTTTTTCATGTTAGCACTGGGCTCCTTCTGATCATAGACACACACACACACACACACACACACACACACACACACACACACACACACACATACGCACATGTGCATTGATACACACACACACACACACACACACACACACACACACACACACACACACACACACACACACGTGCACAAACACAGTGAAGGAGTGAAGGGTAGAGCACAGAGGCTGTAGTGGAGACAATCCTCATCATGAAGTGATGAGAATTTAAAAATTACTTCTGTTAATAACAGCTATGCTCGTTACACTATATATAGTAAGTGCGTGCCACCATACCCAAAGACAACATGAATACAGACAATGCTTCATTCTTTAAGCACCACTGGCTTTGGGGATGGGGCAGAACACCTCAGCCTACCAGCCTACACCTCAGCCTACCAGCCTACCCATAGCAGCACTAGAAACTCATCATGTGTCTCCAGTCCCTGTCTTGGTTCCATCATCAGATGCTTGAGCTGACGCTCTGCAGTCCTGTTTGCTGTCATTAATCTCAAGGAAATTGCCCCCATGATTTTTTTTTTTTCAAAAGTCGGTGTTTGCATCGCCATCCATCACAGTTTGGCGCACTTTGTCACATACGGTGTCATTCGGCGAATTATTTGAAATCTAGCTGCTTTTTCCAGCCTGTTCTCCCTCTTCCAGGGCTACCTGTGGGCTGTAAATCACATCACAGGCAGAGGGAGAAAGACAGAGGACAGGATGAGGGGCTAAGTTTGACTGATGGCTGTGTCCTTCAGTCTTCACAAACTTTACTCTGTATTTTGGCGCTAAGGAGTATGATTTATTTCGGACATTTTGCATTTGTTTCCTGTGAGACACTATTTGGGTTTCTATACTGACTTTGTTGCTGTTGTTTCTCTACTGTTGCTCCTCCACAGACTACATGAAAAAACAAAAATAAACATGTTTCTGAATTTACAGTTTTATGCAGCAATTTTATGTAATATTTGCTGTACACATGCATTCTCACATGCAACAATAGTAAATACGTTCTAATTTTAGAATATTTCAAAATTAGTCAAACAAAAACAGATGAAAAATGACTAAATCACTGAATGTCAGTTGGTGCGTTTGCATGGCTAGAGGGAGTCCCCCAGGAGCAGAGGGAGGCATCCAGGGAATGCCTCTTTATCCCTCTGTCAAAATACAACTTGACTACGTTGCCAGCAGCAATAAGCATCGGAACCAGGACAGATGGTGGTTGACAGCTCACAGAAATCACAGAACCCATACATTTTATTCCGGGCACGGTAAAAAAAAGATATATACCATGAACAAACCTAGGCAGTATTTACGGTTTAAGGGTGCTGGATAACTTTTTTTTATTATTTCGTTACATGGTACCATGACATTTTCAAACCAACAAAACTCTTACATAAGACAACCAGTTGGACAACAAGCTTCGGACTACATTAGCAGCCAGAGCCCTAGAAATGGTGCTTAAAAACAGGCACACTGCAGATTAAGGTATCTATATATATATTACATATACTGCCTCATGAAAACAAGGAGCACCATGAAAGACTAGCAACCACACACTATGACTTCACTCTTCTTTTTTCTGCCATCTTGACAGAAGGTTAAGGACCAACCGAATAAGCCCAGTGAGGTTCAGGGAGATTTATGCCATAAGCCTGTTCAGCACTCAGCACACTGCATGTATTTCATTGCCGTTTTGGTTCATTGCCAAGTACATGAAGTATCATTCAAGTAAGTATGCAACTGTACTTGCTACACAACCTTACAAATATGACAATAAACATTAGGCACTTGAAAAAGCTGAAACTTGAAATAAAAATAGAAAACAAGCAAAATAGAAAAGAAGAAAAATTAGAGAAGGCATGCCCTATCTCCCAATAGTGTCGGATTTGTTTTGCTTGCCAGGAAATTTAATGCAAATCTGTTCATAACTTTTTGTGTAAAGTTGGTAACAGACAAACAAACAAATTAACTCCGACAAAAACATAACCTCCTTAGCGGTAATAATTAAGATCTTTAAAGAGCATGTACTCCACACCACTAGGGGCAGTGAAAATCAGTAAAAGCTAAGACTCCTCCCCAGAGATAAACTGGATGAGCTTACGTTGAGGATTTTTGCCATCTTTTTGTCTAAGTTAAATCATGTAAAGCTAATCTGTATAATGTATTGATTTTAAAATATGTTCTTAGGTTAACTGGGTTTCATGAAACAGACATGTAAATAAATTAGGTAGCTAATACATTTCAGCAAGAGGTTGTCCTGTAACTAATTCTAACAGAACTGCCCCTCGATCCAGTGCCCCTCGATTGTTGTAGATTGCCTGTGTTATCCATTACTTTCATGCTGTGAGATAATGCTCCAATGCTGTTACATAACATTCTGGTGTAAACATGTTGGGACAAACTAATTTCTCTTGTTTGCTTCACTCTATGGGAGTCACCTTGAAGTGACAGCAACAAGAGCACAGCTATGCCTGTTATGGACGCAGCCAAGGGTGACACTGCTTCAGTCATGCCAATCATGAGCTGTTGTATGAATTCATCCTGGTTCTATAACATTATGTTGTTGTTTTCTGACCCCATCCTGCGAGATATTTCCCTTGAGTGTCCCAAAGCAATTTTATGTGTGCATGGATCCAGCTGCTGAGAACTCACAAGCCCTTTTTCTCTGTCTGTCTCACACACACACACACACGCACACACGCACACACACACACACACACACACACACACACACACACACACACACACACACACACACACACACACACGCACACACACACACACAGTTGAACACAGGGTCTCTGTGATTAATTATTTACAGCATAAAGCTTTTTGTGTGATTTATCCGTTTCCCAGTATTACAGAGCCCTGGGCTGAGCTAGGAGAGAGAGAGAGAGAGAGAGAGAGAAAGAGAGAGAGTTAGCAGTTTTTGTCGGTCATATTCCGAAAATGGCCAAGGTTGATATTTGCACCTTAACCAAGTCAGACCTCAGCAGGAATGAAATGTGTCAATTATCGGAATATCAGCCTGAAGCACCTATCACTTCTGTGAATCAGAGAATGGAAATTCCACAAGTGCTTCAATTCTCACATTTCCGCCACCTCTCTCTGTCTCTCTCTCTGTCTCTCTCTCTCTCTCTCTCTCTCTATCTATCTCAATCTCTCTCTCCCTCCATTGTCCATTCATCATCTCTTAGTGTATCTCACTTTCTCTTTCTTCGACCATTTCCCAACATTTCACCTAAGCATCCTTCAGCGGGCTCAGACATTGCCCCTACTTCAGGGCTTATCTTGGCTGAATGTCTCACCCGTCACAATGCTTTCACTCTATCACTTTTCCGCAGTCAGTCTCTGAATGTGTCTGAAATATATTTCAGTGTAATGGGTTTAATTCAGCTCAACAAAGGCAAATAGGCACTGCAGTGGCGAGAAAACCGCCTTCCATCTAGTTCAGCCTCCTAATCCTCTATAGAACAAAGAAAAGAAAAAAGTTCTGTTAAAGGTTCAGGTATTGGCAGGTGTTCTGCCTTCATCACCTCAGCGCTGAATTAACAGACTTCTTTTTTCACCCAATGGTATCTGTCTGGGTTTCAGTCTGGCCTATCAATCAAATTGATTAAACTAAAAACACATTAAAAATTGAAAGACGAGTTTGTGAGTCAATGCAGCTGGCAAGGCCCCGCTGCACAATGCCTGAGTGGCCGCCTTTTAACATGCAGCTAACTTGTTAAATGGATTATGAAAGTTGAGACTAGGAAAAACAATAGGGGTACGTCCACATGTACTGTAGCAGAATGCTAATTTGCAGCTTGTGACTTTCTATGTCAACAGCAGACGAGCAAATTTTAATGCAATCAGGATCACACTGTAGTAGAAAACTAATATGTATAAAGTCATCTTGATTGATTCTGTATTGCTGTGACACACGACCCACTGTGGCTCTGAATAAAAATTAAGTCAAGAAGAAAGGAAAGAAGGAAAGAAAGAGAGAAAGAAAGAAATAAGGAAAGAAAGAAAAAAAAGAAAAAGAATCCAATTTCTAATCTCACCTGTTTCACAGAGATGGGTCCAGGGAGCCAAATGTTGCATGCTATCTATACAATCCCAGTTTTTTTCCCTATTGGATGCCTGCCACCATTTTTCCTCGCCTCGCACCCCCCCCTCCCCCATCTGTTACCTGGATCCACGGCCATCTGTCGTTCTCAGCGGCGGTCCAGGCGTTCACCAGGCCCTTCTTGTTGAGACGGGCGAAGTAGGGGTACCACTTCTGCAAGCCGAAGAGAGCGCGGTGCGTGGAGGAGGCTGTGATCTGCTGGTTGGAGATGATGCCACCCTCCATGCCCAGTGGTCCAGAGCACTCTATCAGAGCAAAACACACACAAGGCAGAAAAAAATGAGCAACGGAGGTCAGGGTGACATTCAGTTACACACACACACATACATACACACAAAACACACACACACACACACACACACACACACACACACACACACACACACACACACACATATTTGATGAGGTTTCAAATGCAAATTGGCATTGAGGAAACATTTTAGAGGCTTCGTTCTCTCTTTGCTCTGCATCACAACTACTACACACATGAGATGTAAATTTAGGGACCAAGTGGACAAAGCTCATCTGAGGACAGCTACACACTTGAGCTGTTTGTGCCGAAGGGGCCGTGTTCCTTCGGAGGAAGCAAAGGGCTCATCGTCTGAATATGTACTTTCAATCAGTCTCCCCTTCACCCCCTTCGCCACTCCTGAGTCATCATTATCCAGCCTCGTCTCGCTTCCGGAAACATCATCCTTGGTCCGATCCTCTTCTGGAAAGTCGAGCAGTGGTGTTCCATTCACGGACGGCGCGTCCTTGCCCTCACTTATTGAAATTGATTGCCGGCTCCTCTCCTCGGATTCGCCATCCTTATTTCCAAGGTCGGATGGATGGCCGGCCCTCATAATGATCGTATCTTTCTCATTGCCCTCACGCAGGGCGACAGCATCTTTAATAACCGCCCTCTCGCAGCTCTCCTTCTTACCACCGCGTCCCATCAGTGCCGCGTTCTGATGTGCTCCTGTAGTTGGTCGTCTTCAAAAGGACACGTAGGCTCGCTTTCGATGTCCTCTGTGAAGAAAGGGGCTTTGAGGGCACCCTTTAATAAACTGAGGCGGCTGTGGAAAGATGGCATGGATGTACTATTGAGGCCCATGCTGCCTCAGATTGGATTTAAATACCTAAGCTGGTAACAAGAAAGACATGACTCAAATTCAGTCTTTATTACATTACAACTTCAATGGAATGTGTAAATATGTATATACATGTGTTTGTACTGTAACTTTTGTTCTTATTACCAAGAACGAAAATGGATCAAATGAATAGTGCATGACCTTGGAGAAGTCACATGTCTGGAGGTCTGGTCTAAGCATGAGGAAATATGAGGAAATATGGTGGAAGTTCCACCCATAATCATATTAAATAATACAGAGTTTAGAGCGAATAAAAAAGCGGCATTGTTTCTTCGACTATACAGGCTCTTGATTTATTCATCCGGTCCCTGTCTTGTTGTGCTGCTCCATTGCTGAGTGCCCCATTTAGCTTTGTGGAAAGAAGTAGGTCAGTAACACAAATGATATTGGGGTTGCGAGTGCAGGTTGATGGTGGGTCGTGCAGAAACATGGACATCTAAGTGAACTTTTAGTTTCGTAATGCCTCATGTCACGCATGGTACTGCTCCTATCCTCTCTGCAGTGTGCTTACTGTATGCCCACTACCCTTTTGGCCTGTAATTACTGATACACACTACCGTATTGGCCTCTAATTCCCCACTCCAAGTTCTTTGCAATGCACACCATAACACAGACAAAAAGTAGCATAACAAGTACAAAACCTTGTATTTTGTTATGATAAAACTTGTATTCTAAGTTTTTGAATGTCTGTGCCTGTGTTAATACCATGACAGAAACTTGATTATAGTACTGTTGAATGGACGAATAAACAGGAAAACAGGGAGATTACAGCAATACAATGCCAGATTGAAGCCAACTTTTAACAGGTTCAGAGTCATCTGGTAAGATGGATTATCATAGCTTAATGAGAGTCATTTCCCTCTGCTCCATTTATCTTCTCCTCTGATTATAGTAACATGCTACAGCATAATTAGGAATAATTATTAGCTTGATTAGTTTATTTACAGATGCTGATGGTGATGTGTATTTTATGCACACAATGTGTTGTTGACAGTTTTTAAGCGATCTAAACTCTTCCCCTCCAACCTCATGAAAACTTTACCATGTTACTGCATTTTGCGCGTGTAGCGTCCATGAACTATTTATGAGCAAATACAGGCCTCTATATCTTGACAGAGGCAGTCCCACAACTGTCAACAAACA
>CM059271.1:5274211-5294211 GCA_030347295.1 Setipinna tenuifilis | reverse complement strand
CACATACACATACACATACACACACACACGCACACGCACACACACACACACACACACACACACACACACACACACACACACACACACACACAGAACTAGAGAACTAAAGCCCCCAACACATCTCTCCTGTGTCTCAGCTATTCAGTCAGAGGACGGACACAGGCAGCGAACTGCCACTGTTGGTCCAACGGGATCCACCCAAAAAGGCTTCCAGCTCCTCACTCTCTACAGCCTGAGCTTATCTGTTTGTGCTTGCCCTTCCTGTTTATGGCTTCAGTTTCATTTTCGCAAGTTATTGCTCGGGTCTCATAAATGAAGAAGGACGTTATACAGTCAATGGATAAGACAGTAGCCACAGCATCAAGGTCATAGATCTGACCTTCAGAGAAAATAATACGTAAGTCATAGATCCACAGATTATGTGGCTGTATGTATCATCCGTATAAAATATAAGTGTGTGAAACATGATAACATGGCATGTGGGCGAGAGGGAAGCTCTTAAAAATGCCCAGCTCTGCGCACTGCCATTTCACTTTGATTCACTAATGCTAGGTCAACAGCAGCAAGAAGACTCGACTCCACCACCATCATGTCCTTTACAGCACTCGCACAACAATAGCACAGAAATATGTTTAATTACCCTGTCACTTCCCTGCAGACAGAGGCTACTCAACTTAGGAAAAAAAAAGAAGAAAATAAACAATTCACACACTTGCGGCTTAGGCAAACATGCAAACAGCCAGACAATATGTTTATGTCACTCGCACGTCAGGACTGATGTGTTAGCAGGCTCTAAATGTCAAGGCAAATTGTAGTGACATTTCTCTCTGTGCGAAAGGTTGCTATCTAGACTACACAGCCTTCAATTAATCCCATCTGTGGCTCGCACCGTGGCAGCTGCCAGGCCATGTTTGGGAGCCGTGTTCACACTGGGTTCATCACTGATTGATTAACTCGGCCAAAAGGTGCAGTCTGGGAAATTAATCCATGATTATACATTAGGAAGTACTGATATCATCAAATGAAAAATATATTTTTCTTTGCTTTTTTTTTTGTTTGTGACTGTAACTTTTGTTTGTACCGTTTGACACAGCAGAGAAAGCTTTTTTTTTTAGATATAAAGAACAATGTGTGCTCCTCCATGGGAAAAAGTTACACGGTTTCTGCCATACAATAGTAATAAAAGCATCAACCTTTTTTTTTTTTCAATTACATAACTGGCCCATTCTTCCAACCCACTCCATGCAGGCCCCGGCTGCCGACTGAGTGTGCACCTGTCAAAATCTAGTAGGTCTAAATTGTCACTGTGCCCTTTTCCTGGGGAAGGCTTTTGTCAATGCTATGATATTTTCTCCTGCTCCTTCCTGGTGACCGATGGTACTAAATTAAATTGATTTTCGAGGTCACAGCTTAATTTTTTTTGCTGCTGCTGCTTCTGCCGCTGCTGCTGCTGTTGTTATGGCATTTTTATGACCACTAGCCAAGGCAATCCTCTGTGGTGTTCTAATTATATGAACAAATTTACTCAGCGTGTTCACTGTGATCCCAAAGTACACATTTCTGTGACCTACTCATTGGAGGAGTTGGTTCAGCTTAACCTTGTCAAGATTCAGCACTGACTAGTACTGTCAGAAATCCAGTCCCTCTCCGACTCTCTGTATATCTGTATGCGTCTGCAGTCTATTTGTGTCTGCATGTCTGTCTCCCTCTATCTCTATCTCTCTCTCTATCGCTCTATCTCTATTTGTGTCTGTCTGTCTGTCTGCCTCCCTCTCTCTCTATCTCTATCTTGCTCTGTCTCTCTCTCTCTCTCTTGTTCTCTCTCTCTCTGCCTCCCTCTTTCTCTCTCTCTCTCTCTATCTATCTCTCTCTCCCTCTCTCTCTCTCTCCCTCTCTCTCTCTCTATATATATGTATATATACACCGGGCTGGTGTTCTGGTGCAGTCGCACCGCCAGCCTGCATCTAATCAACTGGTAGTGTCTTTTCTGGGACTCAGGCAGCCCCCGTGTCTGTCCAGAATTTTCATATCTTTACTTTGCTGGAGGCGCTGGGCTCGGCGCTGGGCGAACCAAAGTCATAAAGCACACAGTGGCTGCGGCGGAGACAGCTCGCCCCCTGCTATCTGGGGGGCCGTAAGACCGCCAATTGAAAGCTACAGGACAATCTCCATTTGCCAGCACTGGATGTGAATATGTGGTTTTACATTGTCTTTATTTCTCTGCAGAACTTTTTACAGCTTTTGCATACATAAGAAGTACTGTACTTCCCAGAAGTACTGTCCCAAATGCTGTGCTTACGGTTTCTCCATAGGTCCCTGCATATGTGAATGATGTACTGGGAGTGGTGTAGGTACGACGCAGACTCAGGCTCTACGGAGAGAGGCTAACAATGCAGCATTACATCTATTTGGCTACAATGACACTTCAAAGTCAAATTGAATTGTGTGTGTGTGAGTGTGTGCGTGTGTGTGCATGTGTGCATGTGCGTGTGTGTGTGTGTGGTTTGAGTGAATACATTACAGGAAATAACATAACAAAAATGGAATTGAGGGTTATACAATCATTATTGAACAATGTCCATAGTTAAGCACCAGAGAGCAAACACATTTTTTAAAGCTGAACGATAAACTTTGTTGTAAAAAGTTGTTTATTTTTCTGAAACTCGTTTGCTTGAAACTCGAAGAGTAAAAAAAACCCTAGACACATTCAATTGTAAAACGAACAGTCAGAAATGTAATCCATAGTTTTCTATGCATTTCTGTGTCCCCCTTTCATCGGTCACGCAGTGTGGCTGGTAAGGCGGCCGTAATGAAGTGGCATGTTGTAGAAATGCCATTATCTATTATGGAGCACTGCTTGTTCAAGCCTGCGCAGGAGAGTTCATAGAGCCCATTCTGGTGCCGCTCTTTACATTCAGGTACCTTTCAAGGGGCTGCAGAATTCCCAAAGCAATTTACACAGTGCACAGCTGCCTGGACAGCAAAATATGCAGATAGCGCACGCTCTCGCACACGCACACATGCACACACACATACCCACACACACATATACACACCCGTGCACACACATACACATATACACACACACACTTACTCACACCACACCAAACACGCACACACACTCACTCACACCATACCAAACACTCACACACACATACACACATACTTACTTACACACAGACATATACACACCCGTGCACGCACGCACACACACACACACACACACACACACAGAAAGTACAGCAAAAAGAGATTGTGCTCTTTGAAACATGTCACTGATGATGAAGAAAAGAGGATGAAAAAACAGGAGGTAGACATGGAGCAACAGATAAGTAGACTGCTGGAGATAGAGGAGTTAGCACACTTACTGTATTGGCAGTTCTTGCCCATGTACTCCCCTGGGCATTCACACGAGTAGTTGGCAACCAAATCTGTGCAGATGCCGCCATTCTTGCATGGGTCCCTTTCACATTCATTAACATCTGTATGAGCCAAGATGAAAGAGACAGAGAGAGAGAGAGAGAAAGAGAGAAAGAGAGAAAAAGAGAGAGAGAGAGACAGAAAGAGAGGGAGAGAGAGAAAGAAAGAGAGAGAGAGACAGAGAGAGAGAGAAAGAGAAAGAGAGAAAGAGAAGGAGGGGGGACAAAAAGGGGACGTAAAAAACAGAGCCATTTCCTTTGAAACAGACACTAAGGCAATTAGCCGGGCTTTCTTTCTCATTTGGATGCACTGAGAGAGGGTAGTTATTGAATTTGCGCTGTTTGTTATTTAATATTGCCTCCCCCCAGATGCACTCATTCAGGTGCTGGGGATAAACACCACAGTGCTAATAAATCAAATAGGATCTGATCAAATTACCTGCAGCAGGTGACCCGACTATTGATGAAAATAGCCATGTGTCTGTCTAATGAGAATGTCCTGGGCTGCGTTAGTTATGCAAATAGAGAATGATGAAGGGCAACAAATCCATATTTGCGGTGCCTAATATGATGGTCAACTAGAACTGCTCGTTATATTGCATTGAGTCCTGTCATGGTCTATTGGTTTTAACCAGTTGAAAAGGCTTCCATTAGCAATGATGTGTTTCATGGAATACTGCTGTGCTCTTTTAACAAATGTTATTTTCTACTTATAATTCAAACTGTCTTTGTAAACACAAGCAAACCCTACAGTATTAAACAGTTAAAGGTGACATGTTATACACTTTTTCAACACGTTAAAATAGGTCTATGGGCTATAAAAACACAAGTTCTTTGCACAAACTCATGTCACACAAAATCTCACCATTTCTATTCTTGTCACCTTTTTTCTTTCAGAATGAGTCAGTTAGGATTTTTTTTCACCTTTATACAATGAACTTCTTGCAGCACACGATCGGCCACACCCATCCAATGTTTACAATTCATGTTCAGTACAATGACAGAAGGCAGAGGCACAATCCAACCGTATATGTTCCACCCCAAGTCTGACCCAAAGCTAATGCTCTCCAAACTGACGTCAGAGCGGGGGGTAGCCAGACAAAAAAACTTATAGAAGCAAAGCAGTCCTGACACCAAAATCTTTCAACTGACTCACAGCAAGCAAATGGATGGTTTTTTTTCCGGCGCCTGGAGTGCTTTGAGAAGCAGTAGAAACCCAAATGACAATACAAAAACACACAAAAAGTGATTTTTGCATAATATGTCCCCTTTAACATATTACAGTGTCTTAACAAATCAGGGATATATGACATGCTGATAAGGCACTCTGTGTCACTGCTTGAAAGTCTACGTATATGTATAATACTAAGACAACCCATAAGGCTGTCTTATGTTTCTTTCTTTATGTTTCTGCTTCACGCAAATACACACACACACACACACACACACACACACACACACACACACACACACACACACACACACACACACACACACACAAACATCTCCATCTCCATCTCTCTTTGAAGTACACCCTGTGCAGTGCAGTTTACCTCCTACACACTCAAACAACATCAGCGCTAATACAGTTCCTGCTGTCAGCCAAGGTCTGGAGAGGCTACGCGAGGATGCTGATACTGATACTGGTACTGACTCACATCTACAGACGAGGCAGTCAGTGTGGCCAGCAGTCACCAGCCCCTCACAATGCATCACATTATATCATGTTTAAACACACGGCCCATGGCTGTCTAATGTAGCCTGGTAAACCAGCCCCTCGTACTTGTACACTTTATTTCGTACAGACAGTCTGGCTGTGGTTTTATTCACATGGTTGTCTCAAGCAGCATCTTGCCTGACAAATCAGCGAACAACTACCTTCTGGAGGTGTAGACTCTGCTGAAGTTTAAAACGATTGGATCTGCCTTTAGCCAATCACTAATGTCTGGTCGTGACTCCCTCTGTTCGCTGATTGGTGCAGTGATGTCAGTAAAACCACAGCCAGACTCTCTGTATGAAATGAACTAAAGTACGAGGGGCTAATGTACCAGGCTATGTCTTATTAGACTATGTCTAATGCACCCCGACACTTCACGCTTATCCCCCCAGAATAAACAGAGCCCCCCTTCAGACATGCAAATACTATAAGGCAAGTATGATGTCTTCCTAACGCACTCGCACCAAGCCATGGATGAGCATGGCAATGAGTGTCTCCCCATTTTCTGTGCCGAGTAGGGGATTAAGAGAGGCACGTAAGAATATAAATAAAGGAATCATCTGCTGAGCTTGGAGACTGAGCCCCTTGTTATGCCTCAGCTTTCAACTGACTAGGAAAAGAAAAAATGGAAAAATAAAGAAGAAGAAGAAGAAGAAGAAGAAGAAGAAGAAGAAGAAGAAGAAGAAGAAGAAGAAGAAAGGGAGTCGATGTCACCAGCAGCAGCAGGTAAAGTGGGGGGACGTGGAGCTTAAGCTGGGGAGACAGACACAAAAGGTGCCACATTGGTATTCTCTTCACACAAGCCCACCACGGCTTTCCCTCTCTCTATCTCTCTCCAGCTACCTTTCTGTCTCTCCCTCTCTCTCTCTCACTACCTTTCTGTCTCTCACTCTCTTCTCTCTACCTTTCTGTCTCTCCCTCTCTCTCTTTCTGTCTCTCCATCTCTCTCTCTCTACTTTTCTGTCTCTCCCTCTCCCTCTCCCTCTCTCCCACAATCTTCTCTCTCTCTTTCTGTCTCTCCCTCCCTTCCTCTCTCTCTCCCTCTCTCTCTCTTCTCGCTCTCTCTCTCTACCTTTCTATGTCTTCCTTTCTCTCATTCTCTTCTCTCTCTCTCTTTCTCTCTCATTCACTCTCTCTCTCTCTCTCTATCTCTCTCTCTCTCTCTCTGTCTCTCCCAAGCACTGGCACATAAATTAATCGGATCAAAAGCACACCTCAGGGTGTATTCCCCCATCTTCGCCTGCACCCCCCTGCCCTTTGATTGGCCATTGGGGAGGTGACAGCATCCCTCTCTGGGTGGATGGAGACAAGACGAGCCCATCAGGAGGCTGGGGCTGCCGCCACTGAGGAGTGCAAACGGTGAGTGGGGACAACCCTGGACGATACTTAAGGTCCCTTTAGCATCCTCTCAATGCTCACTGCCACAACTGTGTCTGTAAGATGTGGCAATCCTCTCAAGTTCAACGCTCACTGACAAATATGTGTTGGGTAGATTCTGCAATCCTCTCAATGCTCACTGACAAATATGTGTTGGGAAGATCCTGCAATCTTCTCAATGCTCACTGACAAATATGTGTTTGGGAAGATCCTGCAATCTTCTCAATGCTCACTGACAAATATGTGTTTGGGAAGATTCTGCAATCCTCTCAACACTCACTGACAAACATATGTGTCTGTAAGATGATACATTTGATCCACACCTCCATCTTTGGTAATGGAACAGCTGAAAGACTGAACTGATCTATTCAAGGATTCAATTGCTTCGATCTGGTACACTTGTATCACACAACCTCTACTCAAGTATGAGAAAGCAACATTACTGACACAACTTCAGATTAGATGTTAGTGTTGTTTATTTGTTGACTTGTTTATATGGTCTGCTGAACCTAACAACATCATGTCTTGTCAAACCATAAACATTACTACCTTAAACTATAACTGGCATAACTGAATACCCTCTGTGTTTAAAGAAAAACATAATTCCTACACAACAGAAAATGAAAAACACAGAAAAGGTCACGGAAGACAGACCTAAAACAACCCGAGACATCACTGGGGGAATGTCAATGGGGCATGGAGGCAGATGTGTGTGTAAATAAAACCCTCAATTGAACATGTGAGAGTGATGCCTTTACAAGCCAGTTAACGATGTGGCCCATCACCGACTTCGCTTTTTGGACGTGTGTGGAACCAACTCCATTGGAGTCTGTGTAAAAGAGTGAGACACAGCGGAAAGATAATGAGGAGTGAGAGAAGCATGATGAGGAGTAATGAGTAGACCTTATTATTGCCAAGCTCTGCAGAACAGTCTGGGGAATGACTGAGCGGACTCTTCATATTCAATAGGATCCCACATCGCCATAGCAACCTGATGAGCACCATGGTTTGAAAAAAGCCACCAAGGTCATGCACAACTTGCACAGCCAGCTTATTTAAATATGTGAACAGTGTACTGTGGCTGCTAAAGCTAAAGTGGGTAATTTAATTGAGAGCCTTCGAGCTACCATAACTTTGGTCACTTGTTTACAAACATGAAAGATTTTTCATAAAGTGACAATCAACAACAAAAAAAGGTTGAAAAGAGATGTGCTTGAAAATAAACAGATTTTAGAGCATTTGCTTTAGAGCTAAATTAAGAATAGTGCTATATGTCTACAATATGAGGTAGAAGCAAAGTATTTACAAGCCAAACAGAACAATAGTAACTATTTTTGTGTAGACTCAAAAAAAAATGTTGGAAATGAGTTTAATGAATACACTGATTGTTGTTACAACCATTTCATTTCTATCAGAGACAGGTCTCCATTTATAAATTACTTTGATTCATGATTGCTGTGCTAAAATTACAGACCTCAGACCTCACTGTGATTTTGTAATGAAATTATTTTCAAGGGATGCTGATATAAAGACAATTTTGGCCATAGTAAACCTAAAAGTAGGTCAGCTCCACATATATGTAGTCAGCTCTGCACATTTCCCATGCATTATTCTGGACGGGAAATGTCTGTTTTCAGAGCGACTGAATCTACTATCGAAGGACTCGATAAGATACAATTATCATTCTGCCTCTCTACTCTCAAATGCAGAGGAAGGTGTAGAAAAAGCTAATCGTTCACACAAAACAATACCTCCACAGGCTGCACGGTGAGGTGTTTGTTGATAATCTATGACCATGTTGTGAATAAGAATGTGCTGCTCTGGAGGTATGATAACTGTGTCTAAGACTTACAGAAAAGCCTCACAGTGTTTTTCCACACTTGCAACCGCGTGCGTATCCATAATAATCTAAAAACAAAAGCCATCACTCTGTGCCTAATTTGGTGACATTCAAGCCCGTGTGAAGCACCGACGGGGCTGATTTTTAACACCTGCACATTCTCTGAGAGTGCTGTGACCCCGCCGCTTGACACAATCGAGTTTAATTGTGCGCCTCGGTGGACGGCATAACTCAAACGCCGGAGCTAAGAGCAGAGAGGAGGGGAGAGCCTGTGCCCCACTGACAAGAGACATTATTGGCGGCAAAGTGAACAAACAAGCTCTCAACTGTGGAGATCCATCTTGATAGCTGGAGTCACAATCAAGAGGGATTATGTGCCATAATTATTTTTAGTAAGACAGGCCACACTCATTAAGAACTATTAACCTGCCAAACATTGACTTTGGAGTGAATTATCAACTCAAACAAGTGCAAGTCACCGTTAAGTTATTAGCCTATTAAAGTCTTTCAAACGGCTAGAAATGTCCTCCTGATGTTTTATTGCCTCTTATCAAATGCTAAACCAATAATTAGTCCACATTAAGAACAGGAAGTGCTCCAACAACACTGACGCAACTTTCCTCTCATTTCAGAAATCATGCATTTGGAGCATGCATTGCACAGGCAAAGATAATTCCTCCAAGTGTCAGCCTGCCACAGTCATAAGAAAGTCAGTACACCTGCCACCCTCTGGTATCATTCAAGTCAAGCCTCTGCCACGCAACACTGAGAGCCAAAAGCCCTTAAATTGAATGACTTTGCCTGTCAGTCAGATGTGCATCATAAGAGCGTCAGCATGCGAGCGGGGCGCGTCGCCTGCTACCGATCTGTTTTGGCATTTTGTGCTGAAGTGCCGAAGAGAGGTTTGCTTAACGCATGCCTCTGTTAGACTTCTGTGAGCACTGAAATCGACAACACACACATTTACTGCTGTGCCTAATGTTGTGAGAATGGCGGTGAGCAGGCCCAGTCCACACTTTGATTGGATGCCGCGCTGCGGCTTTGTCCAGGCTTGATTGGAGTGCCATTTCCTCATTCACCAAAGACAGCACTGGCATGTGGTGAGGCTTGGCGTTTAGCTTCAGCTAAATGCAGCCTGACGGATACAGGATTCACCTGCCTTGTGGGTAGTTAAGAAATATGCTGCCTTGAAATAATGTGCACTGTGTGTGTGTGTGTTTGTGTGTGTGTGTTAGAGAGAAAGAGAAACAGAGAGAGACAGAGACAGAGAGAGAAACAGAGGCCGAGACAGAGAAAGAGCAAGTGTGAGTGTGAATATATGTGTGTGTGTGTGTGTTTATTTTAAGCCTCATGTATGGGGGTATTTGTATGTTTTTTCTATGTGTGCATGCATTTTGATACAGTTGACAACCTGTATGTGTCTAACACACACACACAGAAGAGAGTGAGAGAGGGAGAGAGAGAGAAAGAGAGAGAGAGAGTCGAGAAAGGGAGAGAGAGAAAGAGACAGAGACAGAGACAGAGAGAGAGAGACAGAAAAAGAGGGCTTGCCCGAATGTGAGAGAGGCAGGCAGTGAGAGACAGAGAGGAAGGGAAGATTACCTCCGGGAGCACAAGTAATCCACACAGTCTGAGAGCCAGAGATGCATCCTCACTCAAGGTCAGGTAAACAAACCTGCCAAGCCTGACATCTCAAGGTATGTCCAGCAGCACGCAAGCCTGAGAAGCTAGCCCCAGTCAACAACACATCAATTTTTCCCCCCTGAGGTTACATCCAGCTGCCAATAATGATAGCATAGCGTTAAAGAAATGTAGAAATGTATTATGTAGACTGAAATAATATATTATATACAGAAATAGTATAAAATATACAGTATAGATATGTGGTCACTGAATTTGAGATTTAGGAATATTTTTTACGTTTTTTCCTTCTTTCTTTTTTTCTTTCTTTCTTTTTTTTCTTTCTTTTTATCAATATGCGCTTCACACAGCAGGTGTTAATGTGAACTGAGAGAGTGCTGGGCATGGCACATTCTCATCCTCATTCACTGTTTCACAGTCAGAAATCTGCCATCATTTTCCTTCACAGTGGTGAGAGATAACCCTAATCGTTTCATTACCCTGACAGCATTAATCAGGTGGCCAGTGGAGCTAAGGGACGCGGTGGTGGTCGGCCCCTAAGCCCCCCCGCTCCTTACATTGCGTGTGTGACTGATGAAGTGCTCGCGTGGTGGGAAGACAGCGGTGGCTTAACCTGATTTGGTGTTCAGAGCACATAAGACAATTTCCATGCCTCCTGCAGCCTCCAGAAGAAGAAAAAAAAATAACAGAGACAAGAGATAGGAAGAGGGGGATATGCTGGTGGTATGTGCATGTGTGTGCATGTGTGCGTGCATGTGTGCATGGGAGTGAGAATAGAGGGGTGAGGCTGAGTATATGTGGAGGTGGTGTGTGTGTGTGTGTGTGTGTGTGTGTGTGTGTGTGTGTGTGTGTCTATGTGTGTGTGTGTGTGTTTTAGGGGTTGAGCAGAGAGGGCTGGGTGCTGACTATAAATGGAGGTTGGGGGTGGTGTGTGTGTGTGTGCGCGTGTGCGTGTGTGTGTAAGGGCTGAGTATAGATGAAAGGGGTAAGGGGTAGGTGAAGGTGGGGGATGACTGGCATTGGTGAAGCACAGATACGACGCCAGCAATCAGCCACACCCGTGCCGGATCGTAGCCGCAGCTCAGCCAGACTTCGCTGCTATGTGGGTCTTCACGCGCGTGCTCCTGTGACTGTGGCAGTGCTAAAAATAAAGCCTGTGAAATTTCTGCCACTTCTTTCTTCTTCCTCCCTTTTTTGCAACAGCTTCCTCTTCAGTTTCAGCTTCAGCAGCAGCAGCAGCAGCAGCAAAGGCACAGGCACAGGCGAGAGTGTGGGCACCATCGGCAGCTCCAAAGACTCTCCAGTACTCCTGCTGCAGGTGTGTGCTCATCCCTCGGCTGTTAGCACGCACTGCTGCCCTTTCAGTGGCCCCCATTTCTCACTATTCTTAGAACTCTTGCCTTTCATTACTGGACCCTGCTTCACACTCCAACCCACCAACACCACCACCATAACTACCGCCCCCCTTGCCCTCCTCCAACCCCTCCCGCTCCTCCGGTTTTCGACAAAGCGGTCCGCGGTCGGACAATAATGAGAACGAGGAGAGCGGCAGGAAGGCACCTGCGGAGAGCGCTAATTTGACCACAGTGCACCCTGGGATGGCGGAAGCAGGCTGGAGGCTCAGGTGGGGGTGGGGGTGGGGGTAGGGGGGTTAGGGAGGAGAGGCGAGTACCCTCATGGCTTGGCACTGCTTCGCCCCCAGCGTGACTGCTGCACCTGTTCAGGTCCAGACCCTCCCCCTCCTATCCTATTCTCTGCGGAATGTGTGTGTGTGTGCGTGTGTGTGTGTATATGTGTGTGTGTGTGTGTGTGTGTGTGTGTGTGTGTGTGTCTGTGTGTGTGTGTGTGTGTGTGAGTGTGTGAATGTGTGTGTGAGACAAAGACAGAAAGAGTGTATGGGTGTGCACACACACAATGCAATGCAATCAGTAAATCAAGCAGCACAGTGGTCACTGTAGGTGATGCAAACCTGACAACATAATGATATAGAACGGCTTAGTTTGATGCCATCATGTAGGTGATCGAGCCCCACTGGGGCAGCTATTGGGTAATGACCTGTAATTGCTACAATATTTATGTTTCTCCTAAAGGCTTGAAACGACTGGCAGGTCAGGTAATGCATATTCAACAGCCAGGGAGTTGTGACTGTTAAAGTGCACATAGGAATGACCCTCATTAAAATACATCAGCATTAATAGCTTGTAGCCCTGTCACATTTGTTAAAGCCCAAAACTTAATTAAGGGAATGAAAGGTAATCTCCTGTAAGTACTGCCCTTGCAACGGAGCTGTACAGTACTAAATCAGGCACGTTTTCCTTATTAATGATTTCTTCCTCCAGTTTTAATTCTGGACGCTTTTTTTTGTCCCCCTTTTTGAGTTGGCTTCTTGTGCATGATATGATATGTATCAGCATTCGAATTTGTAAAACAAAGCACACCATGATATGGCACGTACACACCAGGCCCCTTCTGTGAGTTTGAGTGTCTGTTCTTTTCCTGATATCAGCACAATAGTTAGTAACAGAACATCTTATATACTGTTACTAACTGATGAATAAAATATAATAAAATAAAGGAAGATTATGAATTACAAAGACCCAATTATTTCTGCTATGCTATGTTTTAATGTAGATATCATGCTCCTTCTGTGAGATTAAGAGTGTTTGTTCTTTCCTGGGATCACCACAATAGTGAACAATACAGTGACAGTTACAGTCAGAGTATTTGGCAGACTCCTTTTTCCCTGAAGTGGTACAACACCATAATTATAACATTATAAACAATAAAACATATGCTGTCGGTAGTGTCAGCCCAAGGGAAGCAGGTAGCATCTCTTTTTATAATGGAGTGTGTGGTTAGGGCAAGAGACAAGTGGTGACATACCCCAGTTGACACCATGTTAACACTTTGGTGAACTCTTTCTCTTAGGCAATCAATCTGTAATCTGTATCCCCCACCATCGTCCATGCACAGATGATACATGGAAATACTTTTGCCGTCGGGTCGGCACACCCCTCGAGTCCACACAAAGGGGGGGGAAACGAGATGACGGAGCTTTACACAGGTGCGGCTTAGTGACCCCAAGCTCGGAGATTTCTTCCCACGTGGAAGTATGACTGTGGAAGTATATCATCGGCTTATCAGTCTGTCCACAGCCCAAGCTTGGCGTGGCGTGGGAAAGATAGCACAGCAGCGAGAAGCGATCTGGGGGAATTCTGCAGGTTGAGAAATAAAAATGACGCAACTTTTTTTTTTTTATCCTTCTGCCGCACCTCCGAGGTCGGTGATTTATGTCCCCGGCTTCATGAAATACACATGGGGGGGTATTAGTCTCCCTGCCGCAGCACCCTTCCCCCAGCCCCCCACCCCCCCACCGCTCTCTTTGTGGCAGTCCATACGGTTGCACTGTATTCCACACACGCACAGACATCTTTCTCTCATAGCTCGGACAGACCTGTACAGTCATCTTTATTTAATCTATCTATTCTTCTCTTGAAAGAGGCGTGGGCCAGTTTCTCAAGGTTGTATATAAAAAAAGAAAGGCTTTGTACACAACTTTCTATTCTGACTTGACCTTTGAAATATTGAGCATCCCATGAAGAGAAATGCTATCGTGAGTATCACACTGACTCACGGTAAAGAATGAAATAGAGACCCTCTGACTTTCATTGGAATACCAACTGACAGCCGCATACAAATTCATAAAAAGCGATAACTTCAGGTTATATGACTGCCCGATGTGGAGCTTCTGTTGTGCAATAGGGAAAGTTTCATGTCTAGGACAAGGAGTTTGGGATATATGTCCTACTTTTGCAAAAAATGACTCAACTCACTAGAGTTCAGGCAGACACTGCTGTGGAGTTCCAACTGGAAATGTACTCACAACCAGTGAAAACATCTTATGTACTGTTACTAACCAATAAAAAAAGATTATTACATCACAATGACCCAATTGTTATTGCTATCCTATGTTATCATTATTTTTTGCCTAAAACGTCTTTTGTCTGTTAAGGAGCACTGATGAAGTAAATATAAAATGCTGTGGTTTAGAAGTGGTAGGTAAGGCAGACAGGTAGGCAGGCAGGCAGGCAGGCAGGCAGGCAGGCTGCTGTTTGGAGGAGGAGAGGAAAAAGGCACAGGCTGTACTGGCTGCTCTCTCACACGTACAGGTGGCCATCCCCAGAGAGCAGAGGGGAGCAGCAGCAGCAGCACCATGCCACAACACGAAAGGATTTGGAGAGCCCTAGAAAAGGAAGGGAGAAAAAAAAAACGAGTAGGAGAAGGAAGAGGAGGAGGAGGAGGTGGACTGGCTCTGGAAACAGTGCTTTGAGTGTCATTTTGGCTGCCGGTCGAGGGGAAGAGAGGGGCCCAGCCAAAACGTGATGTGACTGCAGAACTGCCAGTGCCTGGCGCAAGACGACAAAAAAAGGGCGTTTGATGCGACAGATCTGCTGTTCTCAAACATCATTACGGCCGCCACACCTGAGGGGATTATGCTGAGCATCCCTTAAAAGCTGAGAGGAGGATCTGTGTGTGTGTGAGTGTGTGTGAGTGTGTGTGTGTGTGTGTGTGTGTGTGTGTGTGTGTGTGTGTGTGTGTGTGTGTGTGTGTGTGTGTGTGAGTGTGAGTGTGTCTGTGTGTGTCTGTGTGTGTGTCTGAGAGAGAGAGAGAGAGAGAGAGAGAGAGAGAGAGAGAGAAAGGGAGAAAGAGACACACAAAGAGAGAGAGAAAGAAAGAGAGAGAGAAAGAGAAAGAGAGATGATGCAAATGATCTGAGGGGGATAGAAAGAGAGTGCATTTACTAAGGAACACATGTGCCCCCAAAGATTAAAATGTTCATGTTTTTTTCCCCTTAGCAGACACACCATGAGCTGCTGCTTGGGCTTTGTTCAGTAGTCCACAGACCCCTCCTGGCTTAGCTCACTCCATGCTCTGAGTCATCTGTTGCCAACCAACAAGAAGTTTTAGTCTGGGGTCATTAGCTGAGCTGTCAAATTAATTCCACTCCTAAAGGTCCAACAGGTTATTTATCCCACCCATTGCAGTGTCTGTTCGTGTGTAATTTCACTGCAGATAGACAAATTTATATACTATTGTTATTGTTATTTTTAATATTCTGATTTGCACCCTACACTACCCATTGCAGTGTCTGTTCGTGTGTAATTTCACTGCAGATAGACACATTTATATACTATTGTTATTGTTATTTTTAATATTCTGATTTGCACCCTACACTACCAAAGTGATGCTGGTATAAGAGAAGATTATTTCACTACGCTTTGCCATTGTCATTACTCTCCTTTTACAGAAGAAGCACCATTTTACCATTTTACCAGTAGGAAACCAAATGACATTTTACTGGTGAAGGACACAATTACTGAAAAAAGCAATTTAACAGACGACGCAAAGGCTGTTTCTTTCCCCTCCTTTTCTCTACGTGACAGCCATGTTTTATTGCTTGTCTTAGATATTTTTGACAGCACTAACAAATACAGTAAACAAAGATATCGGGACTGCCATTTCCACTCAGTGAAGCCATTTATTTCCACCTCCACATTCACTGACAGAATGGTTTCAGGTGCATTGTTTGCGTGTTGTCAGTAAGTGTCTCGGCGAACACGCCGGCCAATCCACGCGTGGCAGTGTGCCGTGGCAAAGCCGTGCCTGAGCCGGGCATGCCGGGAGCACGGAAATAATGGGCAAATGCCCCTTGGCAGCCAGCCAGCCAGGAGCAGTGACTTTTCAGGGGACCAGAGCGTCTGAGAGAACACCGACTCCAGGGGCTCAGACCACAGCACAGTGGCACAATTACATCTCAATGGCGGTTCGCTGCAGTCTGCACTACTCCGCTGCTGATAGGCTGGAGTGGCTGAAGTAAACATGCAGGGAAGAACAACAGGGATGTTTGGCGAAAAAGTCTGTGTGACATTTCAAACAAAACTCTAATTTTCTCTCTCTCTCTCTTCCTCTCTCTTGCCCTTCTCTATTTTTGTGGCCATGTCTCTCTCTCTCTCTCTCTCTCTCTCTCTCTCTCTATCTCTCTTTCTCACTCACTCACTCTTTATCTTTCTTTCTCTGTTTCTCTCTTCATTTCCCGCAGTCACTTTTCTCTCTATGTGGCATCTCAGACAGGGCAGGACGAGTGACTGCCTGAGTCCCTCGTTTTCCCAAGTGATGCTGAGGTACACGCTGTCTCTCAAAAGAGAGGCCTGCAATCGAATGGAAAGGTCACTCTGGAGGCGTGGACTTGTGATGGCAGTGGGGGGGATGTTGATAGCAGTTGCGTGCTCCCTCATCTGCGAGGGAGCCCAGTTTCGTGGCAGAGTTCACGACCCCTGTAAGCACTTTGATTCCGCCTGGTTCCTCCTGCTTGTTATCCCAAATACCTCCTGACACGGAGCAGATAAGCCTGGCTCCTCTTTGGCCTGGAGAGCGGCTGGTCTTACACAACCAACCGGCCAGGCTGACATTTCACAAAAAGAACACCGAGAACACACGCGCATCAGTGTGCACGAAATATCACACACACACACACACACACACACACACACACACACACACACACACACACACACAACTGACACACATGACTGACACATCACCCAACACTACAGGGAAGCCATTACATAGCGATCAGGGGATGGCTGTGAAACAGCTATACGGCTATACAGCTACTCGACTTATCACTGGCACACAATTGACCTCTGAGCCATCCTCACTTTCCCTCAGTGCCAGGATGGCAGGCAAGCCCTGGCTGTCCTTATCCATTTTCTAGTGAATGATTTTCATTTAGTGGCACAATGTCATTTAGTTTACCCTAAGGTGCCTGTAAATAATTCATTGGGAGAACTTTGGGAAAAAGTCAATGAGGAAAGTGCTGGAGAACTACAAAGTTGAAAACCCCATTACAGCTCGACTCCCAGCCAATTCTTTTATCCCATGGAGGGTGTGCCTATTAGTAGGCATTGCTCATTAGGGCAAAGGGCAGATATTTCGCAGAGCGTGAAGCTGAGAAAAATGACAAGGGCAGGAAATGAAAGAAACTTCTAGACTATATAACTACGCAATCTAATCTAACCTAACCTAACCTAACCTAACAATGCAATCTGGAAAATTATAAACAAACCAAAAAAAAAAATGGAGAGGTCATTGTCGGAGAGACAGCTGCCCTTTTTTTGGTAATAAAAGCTCCATGCCTCTGTATATTAAAGTTCACCTTTTATAAGGATCATGTTCCATGAGGATAACGTGGAGAGGAAATTGCTTGGAGGTCTGTCACAGCACAGCACAGCACAAAACACAATATGTCCCTGAAATGCAGACTGCAATATGGGGAATGAGTGTGTGGGTTATTGTTACTCGACGAAAAAGGAAGTTTCCAGTAAATGGGGGTTGAGGGCTGGTGGGCTGGGGGGCTGGGGGTGGCGGGTGTTCTTCTGTGGGATTTCTGTCAAAAGAATCCTTTCGTTTCCACAGCTCAACCAACCAACCCCAATGTGCATTTCCCACTCTGCTAAGCGAAATAGGAGCCAAGATACAATGGATGAATGGATGAAAAAGCATCTGAAGGAAAAATTAGAAGCATCTGAGCAGTACTAGGAGAGAAGAGCCGGGTGGTAGAGCTTTTGTGGTGTTCCATGACAAAGATGGTTATTTGGGGGAGGAGGTGGGGGTGTTCGTGGGAGGTGAGCAGCTGTACTGGTACAGACGGGGGCGGAGGTGGTAGTGGTGGTGGTGGTGGTGGTGGAGGTGGTGGTATTTAGGGTAGGAGGTGGTAGCGGGGGTTGTTCAGAGAAATGACAAGCCATAGCGTGGGTGGATAGGGTGCAGTGGACTGTCACAGACAGCCAGGTGTAGACACGTCCGTTCTAATTAATGCCTCGATGATGCGCACTGCTCATCTGCCTTCGTTACTCATTCGTTCCCTGGTCCGCTTTCTTCCGTCCGCTAAGAGAGAGAGAGAGAGAGAGAGAGAGAGAGAGAGAGAGAGAGAGAGAGAGGGAGAGAGAGAGAGAGAGAGAGAGAGAGGGCTCTTTGCCTCCTATGTGTGGGCTGTGGTTTGGACCAGACTGCGGTGCGGAGTGGCTCTCTCCAGACAAGTTTGTCTGCTGCGCTGCACTATGTCATTTTAATGAAGTGGTTGGGGAGGCCACCCAGACATGCGGAGCTTTCACTTGAGCCCAGCTCCCCCCCCCCCACCCCCCCTCTTGCTCTCTCTCTCCCTCTCTCTTTCACTCTCCCTTTCTCTCTCTCTCTTTCCCACTTTCCCTTTATCCCATTCTCTCTCTCTCTCTCTCTCTCTCTCTCTCTCTCGCTCTCTCTCTTTCCCCCTTTCCCTTTATCCCATTCTCTTTCTCTCTCTCTCTCTCTCTCTCTTGCTTTCTTTCTCTTTCTCTCTCTCTTTCCCACTTTCCCTTTCTCCCGTTCTCTTTCTCTCTGTCTCTCTGAGGAAAGCTCTGAGGCTGGGTTGGGGGGGGGGGGGGGGTGTTTGATGGTGTGCCATGTCAATGATGGCTGTTCCCTTTCGTCATGATGCTTTTCAGCCACCATGGGAACTCGCTCTTGCCCCACTATTGCACGCCGTTTCTCCGCGGCACGCAACAGAACCTCAGCCTGCATATGTTCCCCATTTTTGACTGACATGGTCAATTTTGCTCTGAGCCATTTTCTTGGTGACTCTGATGACAGCTCCCTTGAGCGCCCACTGTGTAATTTACCTAATGCCATTTGGTGGGGAGAAGCCTGTGGATACTGAAATAGCTCAAATAATACAATGTTACAATGTTAATACTGCATACAGTACAGACGCTGTGGATGTTGTGAGAAGACAGCTTAATACTAGCTATACTATAAACACTGCAACCTCTGTTAGAAATGCATGAGGCAAGTGGTCAATATTATCCTAAGTCCTTCATAAATAACTGAGTCTCAACATCACGACAAAGAAGAAGAAGCCGTAAACACTAAATTTAGCTATGTACGTAACTGGGAAAAACTTCAACCAAATAAACAGGGCACATGTTATGTAATAAATAATAAATATTTCAGGAAAAAAAAAAGAAAACAAACACCACAGTTTAACTCCCATTAGCATTCCTCAACAAATGAGCCCGGAGAGGAGCTCAGTGGAATGAGCCTCCACTAACACCTACGGGAGGAGACCTAAGGCACGGCCAGTTGCCCCCGTGTCCCATGCTAATTAGGGCCAACTCTCTCCCATCCACCCACTCCCCGCAGCCTTTCAACTTCCTCTGAGAAACCCCCCCCCCCATGGATGTCCTCAGTGCATATCTTAACCTCTGGCTCTGCTTCCTCCTGCACAGGCAGATGACAGTCCATTTAATGTGTTAATGTGTGTGTGTGTGTCTGTGTGTGTGTGTGTGTGTGTATGTGTGTGTGTGTGTGTGTGTGTGTGTATGTGTGTATGTGTCTGTGTCTGTGTATGTCTGTGTGTGTGTGTTGGTGTGTGTGTGTGTGTGTGTGTGTGTGTGTGTGTCTGTGTCTGTGTGTGTTCTGTATGTGTTTGCGCCTACTGTACCTTTACCTTCTCCATTGCATTAAGTTCTGTTGGGCAAACATGTACATGTGCCCTTAAGAAAATCACAGCACACTTGGCTCAGTTTTTAAACTGCCTTGAACAGCAAATTTTATTTCCGTGCCGCGTACCACATGGGGGTGTATCCCCGCGGTTGCCATGATGTGACAGCTGCGCCTCGTTGTCACAGGTGCGGAGCCCAGGAGCTGATGTAAGAGGGAAATGGAGGGCGCGCCGCGCGGGGGAGGATATGTGACAGAGGTGCAGACGCTTATATAATGGCCCCCCCAACCACCGCTTCTTCCTCTCACCCACCCCCACCTGCCCCCACCCCTGTGTAAATAGAAAGCCAGGAGTAGGGAGGGAGGAAGGGAGGGGCAGGGAGGGAGGTGGGGGGGTGGCATCGGGGCAGAAGCTCAGCGACGGAAATTACAGCTCGCCAATGCCTCAGATTGCAGGTTGCCACCTCTG
>CM059271.1:5259211-5261711 GCA_030347295.1 Setipinna tenuifilis | reverse complement strand
ATCTGGCAGAGACAGTGGGTGGTAGGGTAAACCTTGACATTTGTACATATATATTTTTTTAGTTTGAAGATTTTTTTTTGTTCCTGAACAACTACAGTATGTATTCATAAATGGAACCACTGAGAGTTCCTAGTTCTCCTAGTTCCTCTTCTGCCGCAGGGACCTCATAGTTTGCGTCAGCATGTTTTTTTTTTCTTTTTTCTGCTTTTACGAAACAAAGCAGTCTCAAAGTTTCTGCAGCAGGGACCTCGGAGTGGCCTGCTTGGTTCACCTCTTCCCGGTCACTAAGCCCCACATCTCCTGCCCGCACCTGATAGGGGTTGGCACCGGACCCCCTGGGCCTGCGCAGGCTCACAGCAGGTGCCACGTCGTGGTGCTCTCTGTGTGTCCTCGTCCGCCCTGCCCTCTCCTCTCCATTCCTCCTTTCCTCTCCTCTGCCTTCTACTCTACTCATCACAGACGTCCAGCCCACTAATCCTGCCATGACCGAGTGCATCAGCCACCCTGACATTTGACTGGAGCAAAGGGATGAACCCACCAGTCAGGTAGCAGTGTGTGTGTGTCTGTGTGTTGGGAGGGGTGGGGGGGTGGGGGGGTGGAGGTAGCGGTGGTGGATAAGATGATGTCCAGGGCACATCAAAGGAGGTAAAACGTAATGACACTGAGCAATAAGCATGTCCGATAAATCTCTTATGGTACAAAATAAAGTTCAGCATCACCTTGGAAAGTCTTTCAGGCACGGAGGGAGAGTTAGAAAGGTGAGGCAGCAGAAAAAAAATGCCATGGGAAATGTCACACTGATGGCTGAACAGGCCGGAACAAAAAAAAAAGATAGAAAAAAGAAAAAAACATCCCCACTGTTTCCTCAGTGCCAAAAGAAGAAAAAAAACCAGTCCCTGTAACTTGGTGCAAAACCAACCAGCTGATAAAAGTCAATCAAATAAAAATTCCAAAACAATTAGCTCAGTATTGAGACGGAAAGAGGTTGTGTAAAGGGCACTGGCACTCTTCCTGAAACAGGACAGATGTAGGGTCTGTTATTTCCCCTGGGTCATTGTTGCGGGTCTTCAGCAGAGCTCTGTCTGCTAGGTGAAGCGTCAGTACCGTGTAACGAGGACACAACATGATTAATTCAGGAATGAGCCATATGACTGCCTCAATGTCTGCCATGGAGGGAAGGAGAGAGGAAGAGGCAGAGGGAGAGGGAGAGGGAGTGTGAGAGGGAGAAGGAGAGGGAGAGAGAGAGAGGGAGAGAAAGAGAGAGCCCACAACAAAGAAGGCTTTTAGAGGACTTCAAAAAGGTCAGCATGTTGTTTCTGCTTTTATGGAACGCAATGAGCACGTGGTGTCACAGACCACAGTTGGCGAAACGGTGCCACGAAATGTGGCACAGCTTTTGGCATCCACATGTGCCAAATTGCCGCATTTAATGAGCACGCTGGTGCCACACGCCCAGAGGACGTCTAAAAACACTTGGAGGCTTTTCATATTAATGATGCCTTAGTGATGTGGTTGTTGACTTAATTAGAACAAATGTTTCAGAATCAACTAAAATGGCAATAACATGAAGATGGCACGCTGCAAGTGAAAAGTTCAATGACCAATCTGTGAATACACATAACACTTCTCTTTTGTGTAAGGGCCGATTATGTCTGCAAACCAGCAACATTTATGGCGACGCATCCTTTTGGTTAGCTGAAAATATGCATCCGCACACGCATGGGGACTGCTCAATTTGTTCCTCATTTGATTCCTTTACAAATCAAGGGGCTCATATTCTAACCCATATCTTAACCACTGCTTGGACATTCATACTGGAGCACGGCAGTAAATCAAAGGCAATTAGATACCTGTTTACCCGCTGCGTGTCCAATGGCTAATATACTGAATCGGTGCTTTGATTCTAATGAGACACATGGGTGAGATGTGTTCACGTCCCTCCATGCACTGGCACACATTAGTGTTCGCTCTCGTTTTGACTAGATGTGAACACTGTTGGGAACGCGGGGGTGGGGGGGGTGTACGCCAGCATACTCCTAGCAGATCGGGTGTATGAGGCTGACGTTGCTGCGTAAATTAACAGGGACGTGGCACAGTCTCCGTCTCTGAAATGGGCTGTCTCTCTGTTTTTCGCTCCCACTGGATTTGAAACGTTCAAAACTGCCACCATTCTGTGCTAATTTGAAATCAGACATGCGTTAATAAAGGCGAGAGAGGCTGACACATCGACGTGTGCAACCTACAGCACTGCGATTCCTACCAATAACACTGTTTTGCGCTGCATTACTTGTAAAACTCGTGATTATCAAAGTCTTCACTTGAACACCTACTTGATAGGTTGGGCTTTTTTTGGCATGTCCATTTTTTAAAAGAGGCTGGGTGCCTCTATTTTGCATGCACAAATGCTTCATATTTAAAGTCAATCAAACCAAATAACCCAGCTATTAACATCATTGTACTTTGGGGAAGTCTGACTGGTTCCTATTCACAAATTCGGCCT
>CM059271.1:5211711-5251711 GCA_030347295.1 Setipinna tenuifilis | reverse complement strand
AACACATCAGTATTTATCATATAATTTAATATGTAATTCTATTTCACATAATTTAATATATATCAAAACACTGGATGAAAAAAGTGCAGCATTGCTTTCACACGTCTTCTGACTTTTCTGGGAACTCGTAACATAAAAGCCAGTGAGAAGAAGATATTTGTGTACGACACATCTGAAAGCAATGGTGATCCCAGATGTTGTCTGTTGTGTTGCTCCACATATGGTGAAGACAATTGTCAATACTCAAAAACACAGGGCATTCCTTGCCTTTTGCTCACTGGGTTGTTTGCTCCAAGAAGGGTGGAAGACACACACACACATTCAGAGAGAGAGAGAGAGAGAGAAAGAGTGCAAGCCAGAAATAGACAAAGACAAAATATATGCGAAAAAGATCAAGGGAGAGAGACAGACTTTGTATAAGATAAAGATAAAGAAAGGCAGAGAGGGAAAAGAGAGATAGATAGATAGAACAAGGTGGAGACAGACGAGAGACAGAGAGAAAGAATATGCAAGAGACAGCAAGGGAGAGCAACAGAAAGAGAAAAAATGATAGTAAGAGAGAGTATGGGAATGAGAAAGAGAGAGATGGTGAGTGAGTGAGAGAGAGAGAGGGAGAGAGAGAGAGACAGAGAGAGAGAGGGAGTGGGAGATTGAGAGAGAGTGAGAGAGAGACAGATAGAGAGAGAGGGAGCGGGAGATTGAGAGATTGACTTAGCGGGTCCAAAAGGGCCTGTCCCAGGATGAATGCGCTGTGGACCCACTGCTGCTCTCTGTGCGGTCCAGCGTCTAGACAGAGCTGCTTGCCCTGAGCCCTGAGCCCTAAGCCCAGCCTTATCTGCGCTCAGAGACTGCCCTCCAAACATGGGGGATTTGGGCAACATGAAAACAAGGCCTTGGCCCAGCTGGGAGACCATAGATAGATAGGCAGAGCGAGCCACACCAGCCATGTCTCTTCTCTCTCTCTCTCTCTCTCATGCTTTCGTTTTTTTTTAATGTTTTCTCATCCCCTCTGCCTCACTTATCTCTGCTTCTCTGTCTTTTTTCATCTTACTTGAACTTTGATCAAATGGTGTAACTTTTCCAACTATGCCGTGATATTTTGAAACCCATCACCATGGGAGTTGTCAAACAAATAACTTTGTTTTCAAGAACAGGGAGTGTATTATTATTCATAAATTTCTGACCTTGCTTGATACCAACCCCAGTCACAGTGGGAGCCGAGTCCTTTAGCAGTCCGTCTGTCAATTCCGAATCCAGACCTTAAAATATTAATCTGCATATTTACCTATCTTTTGGTTGTACTGTAGTTTAGCATTTGCGTCCCTGTGTGTAAAACTAGCTCAGAGTCCTTTCAGGCTAAAGAGTGTCTGAGAGTCTGGGAAGGATGAGCCTCCTGACACATGTAAAGCTTTCAAATATGGATGCCTACACAGAGCGTAATCTCAAAGTGACTGTTGTCATTGACTAGCAGACTCATTTACTTTGATGTATTCTGTTATACATTCTCCAGTCCCTCCGACTCTCAGAGGATTAAGTCTGTAACATTGTGAGAAGACCGTAAATAAAACCCGCAAAGTAGGTTTAGTTCAGAAGCTGGTTTTAATTGAGGCGCGGGTGTGACGAACTACACCACAGGTATAGTAAGGCCCACATAAAACCCATCGAGAAACGATGAAAGCTTATTTCAAAATCACCATGCCTAACACAACCTCCCTATAAAATTTTTATGGTCTCGGAGAATTCCCAGTATCCATATTGCTGTCTCACACATGCGGCTCATACATACAAATACTGTGTCGCACAACACACACACACACACACACACACACACACACACACACACACACATGTGCACGTACATGTGGGCATGCATGTACACACACACACACACCCTCACAGAAACAGATACTCATAATGCTACATAGGCAATGATGAAATATAGAGCATATACAGAATTGTTCATTTAGTTTTTGTTCGAGAGTCAAAATCATAACATTGCTGCCATTAATGCCTTGCTCAACCAGCTGTGGCCTTACATGTTTATCATCCAGAATAACAACATTAATGTGTGTGTGTGTGTGTGTGTGTGTGTGTGTGTGTGTGTGTGTGTGTGTGTGTGTGTGTGTGTATGTGTGTGTGTGTGTGTATGTGTGTGTGTGTTCCTATGAAGCCTACACTTCCACTTTTCTGTGACCTAACGTGAACACCCCCATAAACCAGTACTTATGAATCTGTCTTGCACTGTCTGTATGGGTTATAACTTATGGTTTTCCAAAGGCCACATTACACCCGAAGTTGCACTATTTTCCAAGCAACTGCCCATCATCCACAGCAAAGCTCCAATACAAACACATACCTTCATGAATCCCCTCTACCCACCCCTTACTGCAACCATTTCCAGCAACGCAAAGCACCTTGCCAAATTAAATAACTGAGGAGGACATGATTTCCAACTATGGTCATGATTTGATCCATAGAGTGTTCTTACGCACTAAATGAAAGGCTTCTTCACCAGGCAAACCTGACCACATATAGGTCATAAGCAGTCATCTCAGGCGATGACTGGGCGGTTCACCCAACATTGTCTCACCCCATTGGACCATAACTGGCACCACAGGGTGCTATTTCTCTTCCCAAATCAAAGGATTCTTCAACGGCCTGAGCCACAGGACCGATCGGTATTACTCAAGACAGCAGAGAGAGAGAGACAGAGAGAGAGAGAGAATGAGAGAGAGAGAAAGAGAGAGAGAGAGAAAGAGAGAAAAGGCGACAGAGGAGAGAGGGGAGAGAAGAGGAAGAGAGAGAGAGAGGGAAAGAGAGAGAGAAGGGGAGGAAGAGATGAAGAAAGAGAGAGAAAGAGAGAGAGAGAGGAAGAGAGCGAAAGAGAAGGAGAGAGAGAGAGAGAGGGATGGGACATCGATGATGACTTATTTCGGGAATGTGGCCTCAGCACCGTCATTCAGATAATCCTGGCCGGGCGACGATAAGACTAAGCCCAGGGACACGCTGCCCTAATCTGAGAGTCAACCTGGAGCAAGTCATAACCAAATATATTATGTAGGGGTGCAAGCCGCCCCTGCCTGATAGGGCCCCCCTAAAGGTGCAGGGGGGGAGATAGGGCGGCCGGTGTATATAGTTTGTCCAAGGGAAATACCCAGGGATATATATATTTTTAAAAACTGGATCCGCCTCAGTCTAATCTCATCTCGCACTTGTGGGATACAAAAACTCGGGCTGTGGGGTTGCTTTCACCAGCGGCGATCTGGAGCCTCACACAGAGAGACAAAGGCTGGGAAAAGTACACACATGGGGATCGTGATGTGCAGGCCCGGCGCCTTATATTCCCGAGTTAAACAGCAAGCGTGACAGGCAGTCCACAGACAGACCTGCATCTCTCGCACACACACACCCACTGACGTCTGCCCAGAACCAGAACGTCTGCCTGGAAGCTGCACTTGGATGTCTTGTGTTCTGCTGTCCACCAAAAAAAAAGAAAGAAAACATAACAAAATGGCCAGAAGGTGCTGAACAGCCACTCTGCAGCTGCTGACAGGTTGAGGACAAAAGCCCATCTTTCCCGCTCCTCTGTGTTCCCTTAGTGACGAGCATAAGAGAAGGTCAGAGGCAATCAGAGTAATGGGCCTAATCTCCATTTAGTGAAGTGGCAGCACGACTGGCAGGCCTGTCACCGTTAATGCCACCCGCTAAAAGAGCCACCCTCCGGACTCGACAAATCTTATTTGTGTGTCTTCTGCAAAGCCCACTAGCCAAGTGTTACACAAAAGCACTCTTTTTTTCCCTCTCACTCTCTCTCTCTCTTTCTCTCTCACTCTTTCTCTCTCTGTCTCTCTCCCTCTCTCTCTATCCCTCTCTCTATCCCTCTCTCTCTTTCTCTATCCCTCTCTCTATCCCTCTCTCTCTCTCTCTCTCTCTCTTTATCTCTCTCTCTCTCTCTCTCGTGCATTAATGTAGAATGAAAAATTACTGTAGGCCTGCTGGAGATAGGGATAATTACATTGTGTTCGTGTAAAGAGTTATCATTGTCATCAATGGATCCAACTGAAAGATCCTTGATGGATAATGTTGCAATTTCACTTGGCAAGCATGAAACCAGACTCATAGCATTGAAACATTCATAAAAAGCTTATTCTATATCCAGGGCATGATAATTACTTAATGAAAGTCATTATCTAATAATGTTATCTCCTTAATTGCTGGTTGTGGCAAACAAGCCCTATAGATATGGTGCTTCTGGCACTTCGCTATCTGCAGTCACTGACGTAAGCAAGAAATAATAGGTTAATGAGATAGAGTTAGATGGAATGGCAGTGGATCAGTCTTTTCCTGGTTTACCCTCTGAGATATATGCATACATACACAAACACACACACATACACACACACAAACACACACACACACACACATTTATACATACATTTATGCATACGTACATAAACAAACCAATGCACATACTTTACCAAAATAAAAGTCTCTCATGCAGAGACATGCACACACATGCAGAGGTAGAAAGATGAGTGAATATCAATCAGAAGCTCCAGTGAAACTATGCGGAGTCGGAAACTAATTCATGGCTATTTTGCAGCCTTGTCAGCACTAACGTAAGTGGCTGGGGAGGCCGTCCGCAAACCGCAAGCTGTGATGTTGACATGTGGCTTTCTAGGGGTTCCTGGTCTCCCACCCACTCCTCATCTGGCTTGCATTAGGACAGCCAGAGAAGAATTACATCTTTTAAGCTGCTTACCACAAAATAATACTCTTCTCATCAGAACAGCTGAGGGAAAAGCCTGAGTGATATGTGCTTTTTGCCTGCCTCTGTGCACATAAAAAGAGAGCATCTGAAACACAAGACACAGTGGTGGGGGTGGGAGTTGGGGTAGGGGGGTTGTTGGGAGGGTGGGTAGTTAGGAGTGTGGGTGGCGGGGGGCAGTGGGAGGTGGGGGGGTGAAGCGGGGCCTGGGGCCAACTTCTATTTTGGTGGTTATTTAGATAGTACGCTTTGATCAACACATCGCATCAACAAGGAGGCAATCAGCTTGCCTCTAGGCTACTTCAAGCAGCGCTAGCTGTGCACAGTCCTGGGACAGCAGTAATGCAAGACGAATCAGCATGGGGAGAACGGCTGGCCAGTTTGGCCAGAAAGGAGAGAAAGCTCTCGATTGTTGCAAAGGGCCTGGACTCCTGTCATGGATTCATCTCTTTCCAAGGTTTTGGGTTTGCTTTTGGTCTGCATGATTTATTTTCATTTGTTCGTGAAATGTCTCTCATTTGTCAAACATTCTGTAAGCTGGAGGTGGGATCATAGGGTGGAAGTCCATCAGGAATGTTACATGGGCTGCCCCTGAGACCAGGAGTGGTGAGCCAGTGCATCGTTTCATTTATCCCCTTAGCATCTGTCAAACTGGATATTACATCTCCTGCAGACAGTGAGGCTACAGCCTTTGATTTGGGCAGATACCCCTAGACTTAAGTTCCAAGAGTATAGTTTCCAACTATATTTTATAACAGTGCTGAGAACTGAGGTGACATTAAAAACGCACTGCAGTAATTAGTCAGGTATTGGGGACTGAAAAGGTTACTGGAAGAAGCGTTAAGCAGCCTAGCCCAGTGTTTTTGACTGAACACAAAGAACAGGCACTTCACAGTCCCATCATTTCACTGGATCCATAGCTATCAGCATCTTTTGCCTCCAATCAATATGCATTGTGCTGCTGCTTTCATCTGCTTTGGCAAGAGGACGGGAAAATGAAACAGGCCTGGCCTGGTGTGTGCGCTGGCCTGGAAGGGAAGGGTCTCGATGACAAAATTCTCTGCTATGGATACCACCCCAGATGATTCCAGAGACGAAGCATTTGTGAACAATCAGCAGTTGCCATCAGCAGTGAGCATCAACATCATTCCGAAGGAGACAGAAACCATAGGGTTTCCTGTTTCATCCAGCGGTTTGCGAGAGCAGCAGCTACTGCAGTTCGACTGTGTCAGTCCTGTGGAATTTATTTCATACTTTATGTCAGGCAGCAGTTTACACATATGACGATTTCTTGTCTTTTTTGGAAGATATACTGTAAACAAAACTCAGATTGAGAGACCTACTTAGTGAGAATTCAGCTGTTTTGCATCCCTACATTCACCAGTTTACTTGCTATAAGATCAGTGGAATGCTGCAACCTCCTTTAGAGTTTACTTGTCACATGATCAACTCCAACTGTGCTCTGATCCAAACAGCATTCCTTATCAGTGTGTATAATAATGATTTATGGAGAAGGTAAGTTGAAATGCTGCACTTGCAGTGCGGGGATTACAAATATGTTTGCATGAGGTGGCTCTTGAAGGGCATCAGCTACCATGGCCACAAGGGTATTTAAAATAGAAAAGAACGCAAAACAAGAATGAATAAAACACTGAGATGGAAAATAGTACATAATAAATGTACAAAATAAACAAACTAGAAACAAATACCCACTCAGTCTTAAATAATATTTAGTTTTATGTACCCAAGCCAGCTGGTATGCTAGACTGATCTTTCATCAAGGCTATAGCGAAACCTGAGACACTTGAGTTCCAGTATCATGGGCATAAAACCATGTGGCTTAAATCAGTAATCTGTGCTCTCGCTCCCTCTCATTCTCTCATTCTCTCTGTCTTTATCCCAGTGACTTGCACATAAGATATGATAATCAACTTGAATGTGAAAACAATTTTCATATTTTCATTCATCCCATTTAAAAAACCCAGCCTACGCAGCTAGTTAGCTCGCCAGCATGGCAGCAACAGAAGCAACGGAGACACTTTTCTGTCTGCCCTGCTCTTACTGGCCTCATCTCACTTCGCAATGATGGGCAGCATGTGTCTGACCAGGTCACACATGTGAGAGATCCCGACGCGGGGTGCACTGGTACACGATGATGGAGATGGACAAGTTAAGCCGGCGAAGACTCAGGGGGGGTGAAAGTGACTGAGGCTGTGGCGATGCGTTCTCCTGCTATCTCAGGACCTCAGCATTTTAAGCCCAGCGCTCAGTGCTCAAGGTAAATACCAAGGCTCTCGTGATGACTGCCAGCTGAGTAAAAAACCAGCGCACAGCGTGAACTGATTAGCGCAAGGCAAAAAAAAAAAAAAAAACGAGAGAAAAAGCCCATGCGCGGCTGGCTAATGATTTACTGTAATGTGTCTTCGAGCACTGCATCTGTAAAGCATCTAAAACAGGGCTGGGAGAGGAGAACAGCCTGTTTTTTTTTTTACTAATGCATGTAACTAGCTTTAAGGAGCAGATTTTTTTCCATAAGCTTTTACAATTCACAGTAGCAGCATACTGCAAACATGTGGTCAGGTCAGAAGCCATCATGCCGTGGTTTTATTATTTTATGAGTTTCACAAAAAAATGTGTGCATGTAAATAAAACATATGCCAGGTGGCTGAGGGGAATTACTGTAGTACACAGAAGATGGAGGAAGGAGGGTGTAGAGAATTATATACAAAAAAATGTGACAGAAGGTAAAAAAAACAGGACAGCAGAATGGAAATTTGGGTGTAAGTCTTTCTGAGACCTCTGAAGGTAATTCAGGAGCATAAATTGGGATTAAGGCTGGCATGCAATGTCAGAAAGAAAAGAAAAAAAAAGAAAAAACGTTCACATATTTGTTAAAGTCAGGTTGCCACATGTCCTTTAAGAGACGGGAGTGCCATGTGTTCCCATTTCCCATTTCCCCTCTTAAAAAAAGAAATAAAAACAACATTGAAACGATACACTTAACAACGTCGATAACGACCTGAACCTTACAGCATGCTAAGCTGCCAAGGGCCTGTCACCGAATAACAAGCGACATATAACACATAAACAAGCAAAAACACAAACAAATAACAAACAAACAAACACACAGACAGACAGACTAACAAGCACATCTGGACAGGTGGTACTGCATAATGCACTGACAGCAGGGGTTACGACACGAACAGCGGCAACAAACACTGACAACACCGAAAACATGTCTGCCGTTGATCTCGGGGTCACTTACCAACCTCCATATTACTAGCACACGTGGGCCCTGTGAATCCGGTGCGACACTCACATGTGTAGGCCTCATTGCTGAGGGCCGTGAGGCAGGTGCCCCCATTCTCACATGGGTTCGGCTCACACGTCTCCTCTGCAATGACACAAACAGAGAGAACATAGAGGGACATCATTAGTTAATCGGAGGCAGCTTAATTTGCTTCTGATCTCTGTTGACTCTGATTACATATATAAATAAATAGACAACATTATTGACATAACATTTAGTAAAACAGCAAAGGTCCTTAGTGTTTCACCCCATAGACATTATGACTTTAGCGCTCTGATTATTTGTCAAAACAAGGGCCTTGTGTCAATTGTGCTTTTTTTTCTTTGAAAGAGTAATCGACTAAGTCATTTGGGAAAAGTATGCCAGCACAAATAATGTTCAATGTATTGTACGTGTTTTCCTTTGCTTTCTACCAATACCATGCAGCCAACCATGCTCCCTATGGCAAATGTCCAGAAAGACATATCATAATTTTTAGTGCACAAGAGCATCACAAGCAATGAAAAAAGCTTAGGAGGCAGGAGGTGATCCCACAATCCAGGGGAGGCAAGGCAGGCCTGAAGGCAATGGCTGGAGAAGCTCCGGGGGGGGGGGTGAAGAGGGCCGATATTTGTCTTCGGGGGCCTCTGACCTCCCTGTGCCATTACAGCAGAGGCCCCAAAGGGCCAAGGGTGGTGGGGAGTGATGGGGGTTGGGGTGTTTGGTGGCGGTGGGTAGGTGGGTAGGTGGAGGTTTTACGGTGTCAGATTTGCTCCAGCATGCACCGAGACACCGCTACCACAACTGGGGCTCTCACAGAAGAAGAGCAGTGGAGAGCTCCTGACCCTTCCCTGCACATTCCCCTTAAGCAACTCCATGTGTGCGCTATCAGTCGAGCGAGTGGGGCTAGTAGTTAACCGGTCTTTATAAGGCACATGCCTGCAACCTGTCTGGGTCCGCTTCATCCTAATGTAACACGTCATCGTGAAAGCGGGTAATGGACAGCTGAAAAGATAGCAACCACACAGCTGGACCGAGATAATGGAGCGGAATGGCCCCGTGGCACGAGGTCCTAGAGGAAACAGCAGGTTTACGAGGACGATTTGCTTGTGAGCAGCGTAAAGGATGCGCACATGATGAAAGAACACACCATAAACCCTTCAAGCAAGTACAGTGTCTTCACTGTGTTTTGTTTTCATCGTAAGTGGGAGAAAGTGGGCCGGGGGATTTGTCTTCCTTCCAGTCGAGAGGAAGGGTAGGAATACCTACTAGGGAGCCGAGAAAGGGATGTAGGAGGAGAGAGTGGGAGACACAGGCGCTGTTCTCCTGCTAATTGGTTATAATAGCTGCGGGGAATAGGCTCTTGGAAGCCCCAAGCAAGATGGCGAGGGATCACAAAACACACGGAGACACTCTTCGCTGGAGGCAAACACGAAAGACAGATGCAAACGACTTAACAGGCCAAAGCACCATGAGGAAAGATCTCAGAGGAAGGTGCCAAGGCTGAGATAAATAAGAAGAGATACAAAGCGAGTGAAAGAGAAAAGAAAGAAAGAAAGAAAGAAAGAAAGAAAGAAAGGCTGAGAAAAAGGGAGAAGAGTGGGAGAGTAACAACACGGCATTGGCAGACACAAGAGCTGCAGTAAAAGCATGCAATGTTAGAGAGGAGACTGAAAGGAGTATTTAGCACTGAAGGGTTTGCACAGGGCAGAGGGAAGCCTGAGGACAGGAGATGGCAATTGGGTCTTTGAAGAAGTTAAAGGTGTTTTCATTAATTTTGTGGTGGTTTGTAGTATTTATGAATGCCCTGTGAGCCGGTTTTGGTTAAAAAATGTGATTTAGTGATCCTGTTTCAGGCTGTTCTAGTTTGGTGGAGGAGGTAGGGCGGGGAGAACGACAGGATTTTGGCTATGCTAGTCACAAGCTACTATCATTCAAAGCACATTCGGTCATAGCACATCAAATAGAAGGTCTAAACATTCTAAAGCACACTTACTTACCTATATTTTGCTAGGTGAATGTGTGCTGCAATGAGACTCCTTTCATTTATGAAATGACGTGACTTCATATGCACTTTTCTTATCCGCTTGTTATTCCATCTATTTTCTTTCATTCCAATGAAGGTAATGGGGGTCAAGGAACATTTTCACATGCAGCATGCATATGCAACTCAGGAGTGAACTATCGTATTTCAAAAAGAGCAAGTACTAAACGGTTTCTTGGGGAATGACACCTTTAATGTTGGCCGAGTAACCGTACACGCAAGGCAGCCCCCTCTGGGCCTGTCCTCTTGCTGATCCCACTCCTCCCCAGCACTGGAGTACCTCGCCAAGTGTCAGACTGTAGGACATCTGGTTACAGGTGGAGGGATGGAGGCCAGTCTCAGGCTATGATGACCTTATTATGTGAACATTCAGCAGCACTTTCCCACAGACACACGAGGGGAAAAAGAGGAATCGTTGACCACCCATAAGCTCCTACGTGTGCTTAGAGGAAGGAGGCCAAATCCAGTGAATCACAGACAGCTTGGCATGTCTACAGTAGTCTTGGACAAGTCAAGCCAATAGTAATAAAGGCTTGGCTGACTTTTCTTTTTCTGACAATCTGTAATAGCCGGTGTATTTCATCTATCACAGATATCACCGCAACCCTCACCCGTACACACACCCCGCACAGCAATTCCCACCTTCCCAAACGAAAATTGGATGCAGTCTCAAAAGGGATGTGTTTTTTGTGCTATCATACAAAGTGTTTTTTGGTTTGAGATAAAGCGTGCAATGTTTCACACAAGCTACAACCTGTACGTGAGCCTCAAATAGTACAAAGGCTAAATAATCCAAGGGGTAAACAGAACCATGTCTGAAATGAGAATATAAAGAGGGTGGTAATTAATGTTTTCTACTTTACATCTGATTACAGTTACTGTGGAGGAATGCTAATTGTGTCTTTGTGCTCATTTGTTCAAGCACTGCATGAATAATAGATGCATTTGTTTACAATGCAAATGGTTCAAATACGAATTGGATCCAAACATGTTTATATTGATGTAAATATAATTATTTACAGCAAAATCAGTGAACAAGCAAAACACTTAAGTTATTGGCCGTGTCTCTTCAGAAGGCCTCTTAAAGACTCCACTTAATAAATGGGATTGGAGTCCTTCCAGATGTATAAGTTTGTCTGAGTATCCCTTAGGTGAGAGCAACGCTTTCAAGCACCATTTGCCAAAGTTTTTTTTTTTTTTAAACTAAGGAAGCCTTAAGGAAGTATATATTTTTAAAGTATATTTTGAGTACATATATTTAAAGCTTTTTTCCCCCACTAATAATGCATTTGGGTATGAGAAATAACTACAGTGTCTGGGCTTTAACGTCCCCTTTCACATATAAAAGTGAGGAAACAAATTGCACAGTCGTTTTTGACATTTTCCTTGTGTACGTGAATCTACTGGGAGTTCATTAATTTTATGTGCATATTTTTCAACAACTACATTGCCACATGATTCTTTTGCTAGCATGCAATTATTACCATAAATGTATTTTAGGTTTGTATTTACAATTCTAAGTGTATGACTAACACAGATGTAACATTTTAACAACATAATTTCCCTTCCATATTTGTGGGAGAGCAAAATTAGATTACTCTGAGCCTAACATATCCTTTTTTGAAATGTGTTTGACTACACATACAAGTATAAGGATGGTCCAAAGTATGCAGACTTTATCAACCTCAGGTAAGCCTAACAGGGTGGCAGAAGACACCTTCCTGGAAGCTCTGTGTCTGTTAATCTGCTAAAGAATTAGTCATTCACAAATCTTTTTACCCTGAACAAACAGTCGCAAGGGTGAAATGGTTAAGATACAGTGGCAGCAGATGGAAGGGGTTGGCCCACCTGTTATGGGTGTTACAAGTCCTGGCATCTTTCAGGAAGTACTACAATCCAAGGTGGATGGTGGGATAGGCGGCCAAGAGAGAACTCAAGTACCGCGGGCACAAGTTCAAGACTCCACAAACGGAGTGTTAGTAGAGACATATAAAACAATGATGGATTAAAGAGAAGGCTTAAGTGTGAATTAAAGACTAAAGGACGGTCATTTATGACCACAGTGTAGAAAAAGAAATGGGTTAGCATATTTGGGGGAGAGGTTGGAAGGGTAAGATAGGTACGTGTGTAGCCAGTTTCTGGATCGTTGTTCTCTATGTATTTTCATAGCATACCCATGTGGTACATGTGCTTTTTCTCCTCAACACTGGCAGATGGTTTGAATCTCCACAGCAATACATTACCTGTCTGAGTATTTTATTAGTGTGTGTTCACAGAAATGGAAAATGTTGGCCTTTATCTTTAACAATCTGACCACTTTTTAACAAACCCATTTATGAGCGGGATAACTTTTATTTTGTCTCACTTACCACACACACACACACACACACACACACACACACACACACAGATACCCAGTCTATCTAGTTAATTATGCTTACATAAACAGTGTGCCTGCCCTCATTTAATAAAACACGAACACAGTTTTGTTCTTCTGTACCACTCAATAGCTCAAAGACAAATCTTTTTTTTATTACGTAATACTTTTCTTCTAAAAATAAGACTCTGCGTTCTTTACTAACTGTGTTGCATTAACCTTTACAACTTGAATACCCAAGCCACATCAGTTGTTGCCTTAACTTTACTGGGTGAAGTCATCTTGTTGCTTTGATAGAGATGTGCCAGTGCCAGTGTGTAATGTCAATGTCAATGATTATTACACATAAATGTTTGATTGTTTTTGTTGTTGGTGTTGGTAACAACAACAAAAACAATACCACAGCAGCAACAGCAACAACAACAAACAACAAAAACAATAAACAACCACAAAAACAACAACAACTGTATTGTTATTGTTATTATTATTATTGTTGCTGTTGTGGTTATTATTGTTGTTATTATTATTATATTATTATTATTATTATTATTAATATTATTATTATAGCAACAATAATAATAATAATAATAATAATATACCACCTGATGAACAGGCCTAAATTCTTACAAGCTGTTTTGTCATGATGCATGGCAATGGCACACCTATTTGTGTATTTGTGAGCATTAAAGATCACACCTGCCATGACTGGCACCGCTCGCAGGTCCTTCCTGTTAGCCAGCACCAGGCCTGGGAGGAAGTCAATAAGAGAAACTGACAGAAATCTTTGTGTTATTGGCAACGAATGCGCTTGCAGGATCCAATAGGAAATGAAGGTGCAAGCCTAAGATAGATTCGTGATAGATAGATTGTTCACAGAATTGAACAAAGAGCATGGTATTTGTGTGTATGTGTGTGCGTGTGTTTGTGTGTGTGTGTGTGTGTGTGTGTGTCTCTCTCTCTCTTTCTCTCTCCCTCTCTATCTGTGTGTATGTGTGTGTGCATGTATATTTGAGGTTTATGGATGTTTGACGATGAAGTGAGAATTCTCAAGCATAGTGATACATATACATTTTATGAAACTGAGAAGAGAATTACACACACACACACACACACAGCGAAAGAGTGATAGAGTGAGAGAGAGAGAGGAGTTCAGAATATCTGACTGTGAATGTATATCTTATGTGGTGAGATGAGCAATGAATAATTTATCCTCTCCACATCCCACCCATATCTCTTCCCGGTCAGATTTCCATATCCTGACCTGATTTTTTGCACCCAGAAACAAAACGAGGGCTTTGTCGGCTTCTGTGTTGTCCCACCTGTGTTCCTTGGAGTGGGACACGAGCAATTTACGATGACTTCAGCTTTTGTCTGGGCCTCTCTCTCTCTTTCCCTCTGTCTTTCTCTCTCTCTCTCTCTCTCTCTCTCTCTCTCTCTCTCTCTGCCTCTCTCTCTCTCTTTTTCTCTCTCTCTCTCTCTCTTTGTCTCTGTCTCTCTCTCCCTGTCAGGTGTGATGGAAAAGCACAGAGCCAGAGCCAGAGTTGAGTAAATCTTACCCAGACCAACCTGCCCTCTCAATCAGTCAGATTTACAAAGTGACAAACCAATATCAGCAAGAGAACACGACACAGCGATTAACTAATGATGTTTTGTGAGTTGTCTGGCACGTTTCTCCCCTCAATCATTCATGCAATTTTCAGATCTTAAGAAAGAGTACTTGATTAAAGAGTTGGACGCCCAGCTTCAAACCACCCCCCAGCCTCCCCCACTACACCCACCCACCCACTCCCACCCACCCACTTTCCACCTACCATCCACAGACTCCCTACTGTATGTGCAGGCATGGATCCCAAGCAGATGTGAAGTTCATGTTTTATGTATCACATTAAGTGGGACATGGGGATAAAAAAAACTGAACAACCGCTCTTCAAAGTAAACTCCCAGCACCACTATGGTTCATGACAGTCACTTTAAAAAGGCTTTTATAAATACTGACATAAACCCATATTCGTACAGACTGTTTCTGTTCAGTGTCAACTTCAATTTAGAGTACTTTGTCCGTTTTGATTTGAAAACTGCATTGTGTCAGTGACAACTAACATGTCTAAAGTATCTTTTTCGTCAGATCGTATATAGGGTTTTCTTTTCGATATGTGTTCAGCCAAGACGAACATGACCAATTAGGATAAGATCTACATGGATGAAAGGAGCGTTTCTTTTTATTTAAAGCATACTTAGATCACAGGAAAACTTTCGCACTTTCAGCACGAACATGTCCTTGTTAGTGCAAACATCCAAGCAGAGAGGCGAGGAGACACGGAGGGGTGTAGTGATGGTGGGGGTGTAGTGGTGGTGGTGGTGCTGCTGCTGGTGGTGGTGCTGGTGCTGGTTATAATTTCAGTAGTGTGCCAACGTGATGGGTGGGGAGGCACGGCAATTCATCAGGCAGTGATAAGACATAATTAGAGCAGGAGCATGTGATCAGTCGGAGTCCTCCAGGCCTCTTGCGGTAGCTTGAGAGGGCTCACTGCGAGCACACTGAAACACAAGGCCTACTTTCCAAACACCATTAGCAACTTATGCCATATGCCATATAGTGTGTGACACCACAGCAGGCACCATTAGTAACTTCTGCCATTCATTACAGTGTGACACCCCCCCCAGCAGGCACTTAGAGAGGACAAACAAAACACAAACACTGAGCATGGATGTGTATGAGGTGAATACCAGTAGCCTACTGTCATTCATATCACTCACTCTTCCTCCACATCCACGACAGGCCTCCACACAATGAAATAGAATTTAGAAATGCAACAGTCAGGCTACAGCTTGTGTATTGCGCTTGAGAAACTATGCTTCAGAGATGTCCACATATTGGCAGTTGCATACACACGCACTCACACAAATAGACTGACACACACACACACACACACACACACACACACACACACAAGGAAAGGGCAACTGAGGAGAAAAGCATAAGACAACTGAGGAATGCCTGGCGTGGCTAGTGGTGAGGGAATGTCTAGAAATGTCACATTTTGCCAAAATCACAATGAAGTAATGGGTGAGACATAGTGTGAAAAAATGAATATGAATTTAGGAAAACATTGACCTGTTTATCCTCTCCCTGTCTATTTCATGTACGCACACACACACACACACACACACACACACACACACACACATGCGCAAACACGCACACACACACACACACACACACACACACACACACACACACACACACACACACACACAGAGCCAATACAGCGCCCACTCACAAGTAAAGTGAATGACTATTTATCAGCAAGCAGCTGTCTCTGCACCAGAAATGTAATAACAAGATGAAATACACATTCCATCATTACAGCCTGATGGTCAAAGTTAGATACTCGTTGTCACTGCATTTTGCTGAATTAAGACATAAACACTGACAATTACATTCATTAAATATGATTTAGCTGATACGATTATTCAGAGGGACTTACTGTACAGTACAGTAAGAAGGTACAGTCCCCCTGGAGCAATGTAGGGCTAGATGCCTTGCTCGAGGGCACCTTAACTGTGGATGAGGATGCAGGAGAGTGTGGGTTGTTCATTCCTCCACCCTACTAGTACAACAATCAAACCTGCGACCCGTCAGTCCCAAGATGAACTCCTGAACCCTTAGATCTTGGCTGCTAGCACATTCAAATGGTCCGTCTCGCTGTGTCTTCTTTCTACATTTTTCTTTCTCTCTTAATATTAAGGATATTTTATGTCACATACAAATCTCTGTCACGGAGTCTACCTCTTTCAAACAAAAAGCAACAACATTTATATTGAAGAATGGTTAAGCTTAAGGACATTTGTTAAGGGTGAAATCATACGTAAAAATCTGCAGTCATAGATGAGTAAACTTCACATAAGCGGATGCAGATGGGCTGGCCCGTTCATCTTTACTCTGCCCTAATCGTGTATCGTTTGTCAGAAGGCTAGAAATGTAGAGATGTGAGGAGATGCAAACGCATCTACATACAGTAACAGGTTTCAGTGTGAGACTGAATAGAAATCTTGTTACCAAATGGCTAAAGGTGGGGCACTGTGTGACTGACCACGGCATGGCAAGACCTACACATGGCTGCATAGTATATGCACAAAGTGTATTTTAACACATATATATTTAACACATAGTGAAAAGGAGCTAAGTTGTAAGCAACTGGACTTCTTTTAGTAGTTTGAAGACGTTTCACCTTTCATTCAAAAGGCTCCTTCAGTTCTGGCATGATGGTAGGGAACCAGGAGTTAAATCTTGTTTATAATATTTTAACACGTACTTTATACAAGTCCACCTATTACACATGCACTTCTGATGTTTGTCCTGGTTTCGGCTTGTATTCTGTGATATTCTGGAGATTCTGTGTCCAGTAAACAGTCTGAGTAATGGTAATATACACTAAAGTCTGAGTTCCTAGAATTAGCTAGTGCATGGATTTATTCAGGCATCTTCTTTATTTGAAGAAAGATTTTCTACAGCGCGAGAGAAGCATCTGGCCAATTTTGAAAGCCTGATAATATACAGCTTTCAGTACTCTGTGGGCTCTATTTTCACGATCATAAGCGCATTGTCTAAAGTCTGTCGCGCAAGTTGCTTTGGGGGCGTTCCCGACACAATTTGGTATTTTCACGGCGGAAAAAGCGAACATTGCGCCAGGCGCATCGTTCAAAAGGGTTGGGTTAAGTTACTTCATTAGTCATGGGTGTGTTTTGGGCGTAACATACAATTAACCAATGAGAATTTATACTCTCATTCCCTTTAAGAGCCAGCGGGCGCATTGTCCATAGCCTGTTGCTATTACGATGGCGGATTTCCCCGGACGGGAGGAGCTTTTCGGTGGAGACTGATCTGCTTGTGCGTGAAGTGAAAGCGCGTGAGTAGTTAATATTCGGGGATGGAAAGAATCCCCCAAACCTTCGCGGGTCATAGAAGTATGGGAGCAAATATCTTCAATAATTGTGTCCTCCTTTGGCAAGAAGAGAACTTTCAAACAGTTCCCAAAGCGGTACAACAACGTTAGAAGACGTACAACAAAAGCTTTAAACTCAAAGGAAACATCAAAAATAAAAGGTGGAGGTCCATCAAACCATTAGTCCACTAGTTTTCTTTTTGATGATTAGTCCATTTCATTTCTTACAACTTGCCACGCTGTTTATTAAATAAACTGCAGAGCATTGCAATCGCTGTTTATTTAAAACGACAAAAGAAATTGTAAATAAACTGCAGAACATTGCTATAAACTGCACAACATTGCTATACTCTCATTATTTGTGCAGCAGCAGGTACATCGGGGTTCAAAGCGTTGTGCGCCTCTAAAATAGCTTTTCAACAATGCGCCAGTGACGAAAAAGCACCTTTTTATTAATCAAAAGCGCAAATGGTTTATACGTCCTCATAATAGCATCTGGTGCGCTTTGCGCCAGACCACACCTCTTCTTTTTGCTGAGCCGCCCGTCACGGCGCAATGTCATCTGCTACCTCGACAACGTGATTTTTTGCCTGAAAAAATGAACGTTGCGCTGGCACAGAATAGCAATGACAGCATGCGCATGTCGCGAATGCACAATGCGCCGCGGCAAAATAGGGCCCTGTGTGTTTTACAGTGAAGGTCTGCATCATTACGCCATGACACTTATTTATTCCATACGTGATGAATTTTGATGAACCAATTTTGACAGCAATTTAGCCATCAAGCGGATGTTCAGACCGAATAAACAAATGGGATACATGTAAACACCCCTGAAGAGCCTCCCGTTTCATTCATTTCTGTCATGGGAAGATCCTGTGTCCTGATATTTATGATTGCAACACTAGCAAATGTATACAACAATAACACACGCTTTACAGAATGTCAGAGCCAACTATGTTCCAGTTATGACATCCACTAACATATTAAAAATGAATGTCAAAAAATATATAAACAGAAATAAAAAAAAAAAAAACATCCACATGTTTCACAGTAGGAAAGCCTCTCCAAAACACACGCTTTCAATGCAAATCACTTCAGAGGGAGCTTTGTGCGATATCCCTTTTAGAGCTGGGGAATTTCTCTGATCCGCTCGAGCTGGTGCAAGAGGTAGCAAACCCACTTTGTCACTAAATGCTCTTTAATACATGCTTCCCCAGAGCTGTCATTTTGTATTCCCTTTCTTTTCCCCCCATCTTTTTTATTTCTTTATTCATTCCTTTCTTTCTTTCTTTCTAGCTTTTATGATGTCCCTTTACATGTTTCTCTCTATTCTGTCTTTTCCCTCTCTTTTCTGTACTTCTTTCATCTTCTTACTTTTGTCATTCAGCCTTTTTTTCTTCGTCTTTATCTTGTGTCCTCAGTTCCACCATTCTTATTCTCCCTCTAGTCTGGATGTTGTATGGGTGTGGGCATGGTGATTCCCAGCACGAGCATGATTCTATCGTCTACTAGTTCTGCTCCAGTTTCTTCAACTCCAGCAAGTGGCCCTAGGGTAGTGCTTAACATCTGGACCCCACTGAACAAATTGCACCTAAAATTTCAAGTAACCCACTCAGTTACCTCAAATGAACTACGCTACAGTTGGAGCACGTGCCAGGAAAGCATAATGTGTGTCTGTGTGAGAGTGTGCGTGCGTGTGTGTGTGTGTGTGTCTACGTCTCTTGGTATATAGAATATCTGATCCATATATCTGAAAGTCAGTATATGTGTGTGTGTGTGTGTGTGTGTCTATGTCTCTTGGTATATAGAATATCTGATCCATATATCTGAAAGTAAATATGTGTGTGTGTGTATATATATATGTGTGTGTGTGTGTGTGTGTGTGTGTGTATGCGAGTGTGCGTCTGTGTGTGTGTGTGTGTGTGTGTGTGTGTGTGTGTGTGTGTAAGTCTGTTGGTATGTAGAATATGTAGACCTGATGTATATCGGATGGTTGGATATCTGATACGTATTTCCTGAATCGATACGATCCCCGTACACAAGGTCACGATTTTTTTTTAACCCAGCCCTACTGACAATGCATCTTATGTATAGATCTGACTCTCAGTGTGTGTGCATGTGTCTGTGTGTGTGTGTGTATGTGTGTGTGTGTGTGTGTGTGTGTGTGTGTGTATGTATGTGTGTGTGTGTGTATGTATGTGTGTGTGTGTGTGTGTGTGTGTGTGTGTGTGTGTGTGTCTGTGTGTGTGTGTGTGTTTGTGTGTGTGTGGGTCCGTTTTAGTGGACAGTGTGTTTACAGTGTGCATGTGTGACTAATTAATTATCGGACCTCCCCATTTGAGGCAGCCCACACAACATGTCCGTGTCTCTGTGAGATAGTGAGATAGGTCTCCGAGGTGACTGGGGAGTGAAGCTCATAGCCCAGTTTCCTGCCTCAACGCCATCCCTCATGTTTACACTGAGCCTTCTCCGTACGGCTGTTAGCGCAGGGTTCAGGGAAAAACTATATAGTTCCTGCTCAGGCTGCCTGCCATCTCCAACAGTCTCCACCAGTGGCTGAGTGAACTCGGATGCCCCCGTCCCACACTGTCCCATGCTGCCGAGTGTTGGCGTTAAGTGAGAGGAAGGGGGACAGGGCATCTGCTGGCTGTTCTGAGAACAGTGGGGGGAACTTTCACAAGTTGCTCCTGCTCTCAACAGCTCTTTACTCATGTGATGACATTTCTGGGTTACCTCTCAAAAGTTCTGCGTTTGGCACTCGGCTCTCACAATTAGCACGCCCACAATACTCGTATCCTCAGCAAGCACGTACACAAGCACACATACATTGGACAATAACACACACATGCACGCACGTGCATGTGCTCACACGCACATACACACACACACACACACACACACACACACACACACACACACACACACACACACACTTTGTCTTTTACATCTTTCTGTCCACCTCACTATGCACAACACACACACACACACACACACACACACACACACACACACACACACACACACACACACACACACACACACACACATTCATGTACACACACATTACATAGAAACACTACCCATAACAAACACACAGTTCTACCCATACATAAATACAAACATATATACATCTACAAACAAGCCTGTTCTCATCACACACACACACACACACACACACACACACACACACACACACACACACACATACACACACACCCACACAGCATACTTAAAATGCCCATCACATCAAGTGGAAATTAACAGAGCAAAGAGAATGCTGTGAAGGAAGAGCGTGCTGATGAGGCAGTGAGCAGGATAAAACATGGAAACGCATCCCGGGATATTGTCTGTGCCTAATGCACTTAACGCAGCTAACAACATCACGCTGAGAGAGCTAGCCGAGAGGACAGGATATGGAAACAAGGAGTGGAGGGAAGCAGCAGTGTGGAAGAAATCACAAAATCCATCCCAAATGTCTTTTAGTTACAGGAAGCCCTGTTTCACTTTCCTCTTCACCCTCCCTTACCCCCACATACATTTTCTTTTTTTTTACTGAGCTCTGTGCCAAGACAGAGATTTAATCACAAACTTAAATATAGATTCCAATTTAGACACATGTAAATAAATTAAGCAGGGTTGTTTTTTTAGATTGTGATTGACAAGATGTGTATGTGGCATTAAGAGTTGTCACGAGCCGTATAAATTGCTTTAACAGCATATATAACACATAGCAAAACAGCACCACTAATAAAATGCAGTTGGGTGCTTGATGAGAATAGAATGAGAAATAAACAACTAGAACGAATGCAATATGCACATACAGACAAACAAGCAGTTTATATTTCATTGCATCTAATTTCACTTGGTACCTTCAGGCAATCACAGCAGTTACCAAAACACTAAAAAAAAAATCCGGCTTCCTTTGAAGCTTGTTATTGCTCAAGGGTTGCATTTTGACTGGAGACGTGCAACAAAGCAAATCTTTTCATGCAAATTGCCCGGTGACACTGCCGTTATAATTGCAGGATTTTCTGGTTAGGAGAGTGCCAAAGTTCCCCTGTCACAAGTGCAATTCACCAGCACTGTCGTCCATCAATAATTTCTACTGTCATAGTACATTCCCTTTGTCCTCTCTGAAACTGCAATGGGAAATGTTGCTGTGCAGTTTTTCCAGTCAGTAATTTTGTGCAGTAGTTCTCAGTGTCACTCTGGTCCAATTTCATGAACTGCTTCCCCAAGGTTTGCCTATATCGCCTTTTTTTTTTTCATTCCATGTCAAGCTTGCTCTTGGAAAGATATTCATTGTGAAGCACACTGATGGGTTTCCTAAGAACACAGAAATGCCTAAAGTATGAACTTACTGTCACAGCACTGGCATGCTAATGCTTTCTCATCTAATGACATTGACTTGGGGCTGAATGACCTTACATAAGGCTGGCTAACAGAAGGCATGCCTACATCCTAGAGGGCACAACTGTAAAAATGCCTAAATAATATACACATTAATATACTTTTTTGGGAAATGTGCTATGGTCAATCGGTGTCTTAGCCAACAACTCACAAGAACATCATTGTGATTGCATCACTACACTGCAGTGTTCTTAGTTTTCTTCTGCCTGAAATCAAGCGGGCCAATGTTACTAAACTTCCTGGTGCTTCTTGGTCAGAAAGGATCCATTTCATAGTTGAATTACATTAAAAAGGCTTTCGATTATTTTAGTTCAGCATGAAATTGGCCATTTCCTACACAAACTGTGCATATAATGAAAAAAAAAACATTAGTGCACCGCAAGATTTAATGCTGGCCTTTTAGGACCCTGGGGTTTAAATCAACTGACAAATAAAAATCCACAAATAAGAAGCCGTTTCACTTTTTTTTCTCTTCCTGTCATTTCCTCTTTTTAAAATACACAAGAAACCCAGGCACACAAGCCCTATCTATACCCTCAAAAGGATGTCACTTCAGTGCTATGGAATTCAAATCAGTGGCTGTCAGACGATAATTTGCATACAAAAAAGCTGAGATACCATCACCATGTCTCTTACATGTCACTTCAACAATAGCATCTCAGATTATTCTGCACACATATGAATTTGTAGTTAGTCCTCACACAAACAGTATATGGATATGGAAAAGAACAGACTGGATGAAAATAATGAATTTGGCCACTTTTAAAGAAACCCCTTATAAGCAGCTCTTTTTCTACTGTGGTTTGTAGAAGCGGTACTCAAAAATCAAGCAAGTGTAAAATATGGTGAGGGTCCCTCAGCATTAGAGACTGTGAGCGCATACTGGCCTTGGAAGGTTTGGATGCTGTCACATGTACGCATCCACTTCCTGCACCATCTGTTCCTCAAATGCCCAGGTTTGTCTCCCTGTGAAGTGGCCCTTTTTTTAGCTACGCTAAGTGGAAAATAGACATTGAACACTGAAGGACCGAATGAATGAAGACTGTGGGAGAAAAAAAAGTAGTGTGGAAAAGAGAAATGGCTTGCCATTACTGCAGCCTTCGTTGTATGACTAATGGAAAATCAGCACATGGCGGTAATTGGCACGGGGTGGAAGGTGCACTCACCAGCGATGTGAGTTGGTCTATACAGGCCAGAGCCGATCCTTTCATCCTCTCATGGCCGTCCAAGTGACCACGCAGACCCACCAGTTACAGTATGTGGCCAAGATTGCAAAGGCAACAATACTACATTGTCTGAGACTCACCAGTGTGACAGTGACAAGTAGGTGGAATGAATATAAAGCTGTAGCCACAATGTTTGTTTGGGAGGTTACAAGTGTCTTAAACTGCCCATTAGAAACACTTTCTATGTGTATGTCCTTTATATATAGCAACCGGGTCTACCCAAGACACAACAAGTGGCCACCTGTAGATAGCATGGTTAGGTGTGCTTATTCTCCCTCTACAACAAATTCATGGGCTACAATGTCTTAAAAACATTACTTTAATTATTAACTAGAATTACTACATCCCTGTAGATTGGGTCTTTTTTTGCTTGTATGCTTGTTTCTATAATATTTTTTACTGAAACAAACATTGCTGGAATAAGGCAGAGGAGTCCACAAGACACAGAGACAATTCACCGCACAGAACAAAGATTCCCTTGGGGCCTCTCTGGAACCATTTGATCTGATGGAGAAAAAAAGGAAGGAAGAAGAAAAAACAAAACAAAAAATGAAGAAAAAAATGGATTTGCCAATGCTCTCTCCTCTGATGAACTCTTATGCGACCACTGGGAATTCCGTAGCCTCAAAAGACTCCTACTTCAGCAGACATATGAAGGGAGTTCTGGGGCCTGTATCAACTTACAAACACAGCTCCCATGTTGGTGTAACCCACTGTGAACTCCACCTGCTGCCCCGGCACCTTAGGAGGGGTCACGCCGCCTGTGAGACTCGCTCCATCTTTTCCAGGCATGTTCGTAACTGCATCATGCACCTGGCACGATGATCACAGTCGACAGCTAGGCTTCCACAGAGATGTGTCTTCAACAGAGCTATATTACAACATACTTGAGCAGACACCTGTGTACACACAGCGAAATGGAGGGAGAGAGAGAGAGAGAGAGAGAGAGAGAGAGAGAGAGAGAGAGAGAGAGAGAGAAAGAAAGAGAAAGAGAGAGAAAACTCCATCCTGCACTGTAGCTGATACAACTGTACTTTGTCTGTTTGCTTTTCTCCGCAGCAAATTGATTCCAAACTCAAGTTCTGTCTAAGGCTTCAAACATCAATATTTGTTGTGAGGCGGATGGGCAACATTAAATATGTAGCTATCTGAGTCAACCTAACTGGTCATCTTCCATCTGTTTCAATTGCTTATAATAATTTTACTGCAGAAGACTAATTAGAAATGGATGAGGTTTTTAGGTAACAAGTGATTGTCAAAGGGTTAAATGGCATATTATTTTTCATACGTGCACGTATGCATCCGCAGATATGCATGCACACCCGCACGCACACACACACACACACACGCACGCACAATCACACAGTGCCGTGTTTGAATCTAATGTAAAACTGGGAACTTCAAAGAAGAACAACCCAGATGGGTTTTCACACAAGGACATACAGCAGCAGTCATTAACCTGTCAAAACAGATGAATGATAGATCAATCTCTCCATATTAATTTGATTAAATGGCCCTGGCTGGGACTGTGGAAAGTGCAATCAAACTCATCAAAGTAAAAAAAAGAGAGTTGAACCAATGGCAGGCCATCAGACGAAGGGGTCATTAAGAGAAGATTAATTTCATTTTTATAAGTGTTCCTGTTGCTCTTCAGCCTCATCAGGTCATCCACCAATGAGAGCTCAGTATCTTCACTGCCATCACAAAGAGTGATATCAGAGCGATCAACCTTTGTCCCCTGATTTAAATTGGTGTCATTAACTGAGGACGCCAAGGCCATAAAGGTCACCTATCACTAAATGTCACCTCAACATTGCAGTTGACCTTTCGTAGATCGCAACAACAGGAAATATTTAACCATTAAAAAAACACCCTTCACATTAATTGAAGCATAATAAAAAAGCATATGAATTAAAAATAACAAATACTAAAAATGGCGATGGATGTGTAGTGTCTGTGCATGTGTGCGTGTGTGTCTGTATTTGTGTGTGCGTGTGTGCATGCATGCGTGTGTGTGGGTGGCGTGGTGGTTTAGTCAGGAGATGGAGAAGTAGGTAAGTGCACCAGGGAATGAACTCAGCAAAGCAATACCACCAAAACTGTGCCCCCTAGTGAGGTTCCTTTTACTATTAGTGTTCTTCACATGATGAAATTACCTTGACAAATATTCACTAGTTGCATAAAGCTTCAGGTCTCTCTTGGTCACAAATTAATCTCTTTGTGGTCTTCGTCTTCTCCAAAAACACTTTATTTTTGTCCATTTGTCCAAAGGGGCAATTTGCCTGGCTAAATCATCAGCCAGAGTCAATATCCCCCACTGTTAACAAACAGCCCACACCAAACAACCCACAAATCACCCAGTGTGGCCGAAGCCGTGGGAGGCTTCGGTAAAAAAAAGAAAAAAAAGAAGTGAAGCTTGATCCTGCTCAGGAGCATTTATGTGCTGGTTACACAGACGGCTGGACAATAGCCCTGAACCCACTTACATCTCACGATACAGCCAATACAGGCAATAAATCACAGGCAGTTTCGGTGAATGGGCCTGCCACTCACCTAATGTTTGTGTTTAGCGTTCAAAATATTTGATCAAAGCGGTTTTATTGGCTGGTCAAAGGATGTAACACCGGGAGTTGCACTGGGCTCCCCCAGGAATTTGTCATCTTCGGCAAACCCAACCAGAGCTGTGGCTGTTGGCCGGCTTAAAAGGCAAAACAAAAACAGGGATTTTGGAATGCAGTGTTTTCCGACATGACCTGCAGCCAAAACAAGCTTGGATGCATCAAGTCAGCATCTGTCCGCTCCAAAAGACATATTCAGTTCTTGTTGTGAACTTTGAGAGAGATTGATGGGGATGGGTGTGTTTACAGTTTATGAAACCCTTGACCTAACAACATTTTAGTTAAAACAAGCACAATGTTTTTAGTGTGAAATGCATAGTCTGTCTATGGCCTTCTGCACTCTCTCTGAAGTAAATGCTGCCAACGCATCTGTGCAGTGCAGTAAATGAGGCACATCCACAAAGGCATTTTAAGTTCAGCATGACTCGGAGTGTTGCTCTTCATTTTTAGTGGTTTGGCATGGCATGACTGACAATTTATTACATATACTTGGGAAGGTAAAATGTGAGTACACATAAGCACTGGCATACAGACACACACATGCAAACACACACGCATGCACGCAAACACGCACGCACACACACACACACACACACACTCACACTCGCACACACACACACACACACACACAAACAAGGTACATGTGTGTACCTTGTAATGTACACATTACACAAACAGAGAGATTAAGACATTCTACATCCATCTCCAGATAATGCAGCAGGCATTAGCCTTGATGAAGGCCTCCCCTTGCCTGTACAGTTCCCTAAATATAACTGAAAGGCAGCAGTGCCTCCATTAGCAGACAAAACATAAAGATGAAGAAGAACAAGACATCACACAAAGACAAAAGGGAAAAGTGCCTTGTGTTTTATGGCTCAATCTATTAACTCGTCGTTGCTCCCCTTCAAGGTCTGCCCGCCTGGCCGCCTGGCACCGTGGCTCTGGCGCCTGCGATCTCTGCAAACAGTCCCGCGCGCATTTGATGAATGGCCCCCCGACACAGAACAATACGACCGGGTTTAACTTGGAGACAGATGTTTAAGGGCATTTGTTCGATTTGGACCCACATAAGGAGCCAGTGGCATTACCTCTTCGAATACCCCCCCCCCCCCCCCCCCTTCCCCCCTTAGTTGGTAGCTTTTTTTTCCCCGCTGCAGCCAATTAGTGTGCAGGGTTCAGGGAGACATGAGAACGACCACTGGGGGGGTACGGTGCACCAGGAGGCTCATAAAAGGTCATATTGTGTTCTCATATTGCTCATGCAAAGAATAGCATGCGGTTTGTCACCATGACACTGGAGGCTGGCCATTAAAGAAACTGGATCATGCATGTGCACAGAAAACATGCTGCATGGCGGCGTGAGTTCTTGTTTGCGGTTCAGCTCGCAACAGTTTACTGCTCTCAAACACTTAAAATGAGAGCAGGCTTGGAGAGCCACAGCAGGGACTTTGATGGACATGGGGAAATGTGCAATGGATTTTGGGGCTCTTCTGAGGCAATACATTTCTCCTAAGTATGTGGGACATTTGAATAACTCTTTCTGGTGAAGAGCAAATACAAAATCTTCATTATGGCATTTACTACAAGCCCTAAATCACCCTCCATGTCTCCAGTCACATGTCTCCATCTCTGAGACAGAAAGACACAAAAAGATCACGTACCAATGCCTGCACCTGTTTCTTTAGGTTGGGAAAGGCAAACTTGTGCGTGCTGTGTGATTTTACGAGTGTGCTGCATCACACATGGAGTGTGTCAGATTTGGAGGAAACGCAGGATGCTATAAGTAACTGAAGGACCCTCGCCGAGTATTTAACTCACTCGCCGTGCCCTGAAACGAGTGGGCCCCAAGGTATCATAGCTCTGGTTTCATTATGCTAAGAGGAAGCATTATGTCTTGTAGCTGTGAAGGCTAAGTCGACGGAGGGAGGCTTAGGAGCCAAGTGTTGTTACTATTATAGCTCACAGCAGTGAGACCTGCAGGAGTGCAGATGAGAGGAGGCTGGAGAGATGCAAACGGCACTCAAGAGTTGGAGGAAGCTGGACAGGGGAATACTTGTCCCATTTTTTTTTTCCATGGATTGCCTAAGAGCTGCTGTTAACCAACCAGCCACTTAATCAGTTCTGTACAGGGAGCCGGTAATAGGGAAATGCAATCTACTTCAATCTTGTTAAAATCTTTGAATTTAGGTTTGCATTTCTATTCATATTATTCAATAGCCCTCTTAAAAAAAAACAGATTATTTATTTATTTGTTCATTTATTTATTTATTTTACAAGCACAGAATTATTTTCCTCCAGCATAATAAAAGTAGTCCAAGAAGTCACAGTGTATATGTATCACATATTGTTGCATCTTTTTTTTCTATCTTGACTGCACATGACTCGGATTCCTCACACTAGATTTTCACTTCACTCATTCCCCAAGTATTCCTCCTCCTCCTCCTCAGATCAAACACCGCTGTCAAGCTTTGCCTTATTTTGTGATAAGTGTCATGAGATCGACATTTCATATATTTGCGTAACGGCCCCCACATTTTAGTAGTGTGGTATTTCTGTGACTCGTGTAGATTCAGTATTAAATTCGTGTAACTAAACGTCAAGCACTGGACGTCCTTTATCGAAGTGTGAGGAGGTAAAGCGAGAGAGAGAGGGAGAGAGAGAGAGAGAGAGAGAGAGAGAGAGAGAGAGAGAGAGAGGGAGAGAGAGAGAGAGAGAGAGAAAGAGATCATCTGATGATCTTACGATAAGAAAACACATTTTAACTTCTTCAGCAGGTCTACCTTGCAGATGACATCAGGCTCATAGGCTACATCCTACACCACACTGCTATCTCGGTTGTCAATGCTTTTTCTCGACAAATATTAAAGTAGATGTCCGGTTTGCTTTTTTGCACGCAACGAATTTGTTGTGATTTGCATGAAGAATACCATTAGTCTGCGATCCCATTTTCTAGCTACTGGTCTAGACTGTATTAAAACAATTATCTGTTGGCATTCCCATAAAATCCAATATGGACAAGCCAGGATTCTCATGTGCTTCTCATCCAAAGATCCTCAGGATACACAGGAATAAATTACAAACCGCATAGCCTACATGAAATGTTTCAACAGACAGAGACAGACATATGTTCCTAAGCACATACAGACAAACTTACTTATTTCTTGCTTTTTAAATTATCAATTACTATCACAGGTGGACCTACTAAAGGTATGGTGGTTCTGACATCCCTAAGGAGTTGTGTGGTTTTGCCTCTAGCCTTATAATTGTTCAACCGCAGTTATTCTTTACAGCAATTACACATGCCGTCACCCACAGCATCAGTTGAGCTTGTGTAAAGCGTCTTACCTTTAGCTGTATTCGGGACAGCGACACTCAGGAAAAGAGCGATGGAAACGAGAAACGGTCCCATCCTCGCAGTTGTTGCGGGCTGGAGTGCCAAGGTTACCAGTACGAGAAGCAACGGCAAACTTCCTCCCTCCTCGCACTAAAGCAACAGTGATTTGTGATTATCTCCTGAAGTACTGTTCCTTAATCCTTTGACTTTCTCTTTTTTTTCTCCCAGAGACACAGACGGTGCGCTGAACACTCGAAGTTGACACTATGCCCGGGCTCCGCTTCCCTCTTTACCGCAGTGGTACGCGGGGCGGTGATGGAGCGAATCCGTGCGACTCCTGATCAGGCGAATCTCACTGTGTACAAACAGCAAGTGAAGAACGGTGAGAGATGGTCACTACGGCGCTCGAACAGGGGCGCTGTCTCACTGATAAAGACAAACCTTGCTCCTCCCCACACGTGCAGCCACTGCCAATACAAAGCTGCGCGGAATCCAGTTGGGTGGGACCTATAGTACATTTCCTGGGGCACCGTTTAGCCTCGGGAGAAGCGTCTGTGTTCCTGCTGATGTAAAACAGGTACCACGGCTAAGCTGTCCCAAGTCTTCACGAACTCCTGTGAGCCTAAGCCTAGTTGATTAGAGATTTATAACATGCTTGATTCACCCGTCGGATGGTTGTCTCTGAACCAGATTACATGGTGTGATTACCCCCCCCCCCCCCCCCCCCCCCCCCTTTATCAAAGAAAACAGACTTGCTGGAAATTTCTGCAAGAAGCACAGCTTTAATGTTCACCATTATTAACATCTTATTAGGCTGCAATTTACCCACAAAGGCAACCATGAAAAAGCATCAGCTGACGTTATGGCATAATTATAAATGCAAAACATTAACAATCTTAACATGAGATCAATCATATTTACTTCTGTCTAGAGATGCAAACTATAAAGGATCTGTGTCCTCTCACCCCCAGAAATTTCCAGGCTGTTGTGTAAGGCTTAATTAGAGCCAGATAGCAGGCTCCTCTAAACTGTAATAGGACTGGGGCCCAAAGGGAAGCGTTATCATTGCAGCCAGCATGATGACAAGCATGCAACTCATCTCACATGAAAAGATGTTACAAGATCATTCAGCACAGTGTTGTTGTTTTACATTACCAGTGCATATCATAAGACCTTAAAACATATGTTCTTTATTGATTAACTCAAGTCACAAAAATACTGTGATGAAAAAACTGTGGAATATGACATGTGATGTTCCAAACCTCACACCTTTTAATCATAACGACTCTGGAGGTTTAATCGTTTGGATATGAAGAAATATATGGCCACTTTCATTAGACATCCATTTTTTTGTTATCTTGCTTTCGGTTTGAACAGCACAGGATAATTTCATCCATCCTTCCTCCCTGCCTGGCCCCTTTCAGGGAAAGGGCACCTTTCAAATTTTGCTCTGCTGTATCTAAGCTCATGCACCCTGGCAGTGACTGTACAACACTGTTCATCCATGAGATTGCTTTGTTCAGCAGACTTTGTCATACCCCTGGACCTCTGTGTACAGTCACCAGTATGCAGCTAGAGAGCTGAATTATGGAGCTGTGCGGTGGCCTGAATCTGGGATCCGATATCATCTCTTGCATCATTAAAAAAAAGGGCCAGCGCTTCATTGTTGTCCTCCATGGTGTTTGCTGTGTTTTATTTTCTGTCTCTTTCCCGCTGTGTCTCTCGCTGTGTGTGTGTGTGTGTGTGTGTGTGTGTGTGTGTGTGCTTGTGTGTGTGTGTGTGTGTGTGTGTGTGTGTGTGTGTGTGCTTGTGTGTGTGTGCGTGCGTGTGCATGTGCGTGTGTGTGTGTGTGTGTGTGTGCGTGTGTGTGCCTGCATGTGCATTGTTTGTTTGTGCACTTGACTGTGCACTTTGCATGTTTGATCCTGCTGTGTCTCACCTCCACCCTGACAGTGAAGCACTGACTATCCTCTCCTTCCCCCCTCCTTTTCCTTAACGTTGTAAACCTCATATTCAGGTTAAGTCCCAGGTCTCGTATCACCACCACCACCACCTCCTCCTCCTCCTCCTCCTGCTGCTACTCTTCCTCTTTGTGTACTTCAGCAGCAGCCTCTGACCCTCCTCCTCCTCTTCTTCCTCCTCCTCTTCTTCCTCCTCCTCCTCCTCCTCCTCCTGTGGGCTCCGCTGAAAGCTGAAACCCTGGGCAGCTCACTTCTTTGCAGGTCATCGTACCTCGTGCTCGTTGCCTCTGCTACTCAGCAGCGGGGAACAATTTGGGCTGTACACTCGCCTGGAACCCTAGACATCCAGTACGCAGTCCATTTATCTTCCCAGCTCACAGTTTTATGCACCTCCATACAATGCATAAAGTGCATTGTTTCTCTTTTTTTTTGTATCTGGTCATCAGAGTACAGTAGGCTGATGGTGCATATGTTTACGGTGTGGGGCTATAAATAATGCAGCATTATGCAATCCGAGGGATTTAGGGAGGTTAGTGAGATACTGTATTATTCTTCATCCATGGATTAGGGAAATTTGACATCCAATTCCCGTTCTGTGTACAGTTGCTCTGTAAGGGATCATTTCTAATAAAAATTCAGAAGAAGAAGAAGAAAAAAATACAACCCCTGCCACACCTCAAGATTTAAAAAAAATGCAAAAAAAGTAAATAAATAAATCAAAGCACATATTAGGAGAAATGTTTCCCATTTCCTGTTCTTGCCCCGACTGTCTTGCCAACATTAGGCGTACAGCTGCATATCAACGCAGGGCGCTGTATCTGTGAAAGTCAGACAGTATGTCAGGCAGCCCTCCATCACTCACCCACTGGTTTCATCACATCCTCTTTTCTCTCTTCCTCTCTCTCTTTCTCTCTCTCTCTCTCTTCCCCTCTCACTCTCTTTCTCTCTCTCTCTCTTTCTCTCCCCCCTCCTCTCTCCCCCTCTCACTCTCTTTCTGTCTCTTCCCTCTCTCTTTCTCTCCCCCCCCCTCTCTATATCTCTGTCTCTCTCTCTTTCTCTCTCTCTCTCTCTCTCTCTCTCTCTCTCTCTCTCTTCCATTCTCTCTCTCTCTCTCTTTCTCTCTCCCTCCCTCCACAGGGCCATCTTGGTTACTCCTTTTGCATCCTCCTGTTTTGAATTCTGTCAGGAAATCCCCGCGAGGGAAAAGGAGAAGCACACGGAGCCAGATTAGGCCCGCTGAATAAATTCTGAGGTAGATGTTCCTTTATTCACTCTACAAGGGGGCATGGCCAATATCACTCCCGTCCATCACGACAACTCTGTTCACAGCTTGACTGTCCACATTTCACACAGGCAGTAGTCCTGCTGCCTGCTCGCTCGCTCACTCGCTTGCTCAGGCTTATTGAAATTTGGAAGGCTCACTCCATATTCTCAGTGCCAGTGTGCCCACATCAGCAGGTTTTTAAACGCACACACAAGAAATAAATTAGAGAAGACAATGTGAGAGAAAGAGACAGGAAAAAAAAAACTTTTTTGACAGATTTAGTCAAATTAGCATTTAAGTGGACTCATTTACAGAAGTCACATAAAGACACTTAATGGCATCTCACTGTTTCACAGACTAGCAGAGTGGGCCACAGCGTTTGGAGGATGTCAGAGCAGCCCAGGCAGGCAGGCAGAAATGGCAGATGCTTTAATGCACTGCAACGAAAGAAGACTTTCCATGATTCAGAAGCGAGTGGCCGTAATAACGGCTCTGTGTGTCTCCGTGCTGCCCTTTCCATCTGTTTCCATTGCTGTGAAGCCAGGGGAAGTGTCTGGCTGTGCTGAGATATGTCTGGCCTGAACCCAGTGTTTCTTCTTTTTTGTTTTGTTCTTTTTTAAAAGTACATTGTCAGTTGAGAAAATTTGTGACAAAATTGTGAGCAAAAATCAACAGGTTTGGCCTCCCTCTTTGATTTCCTGTCAAAACAGTAATGGTAGTCAAACTGTCTCTGGCTGTCACTGATTGAAAATAAAAACCTTGGTGGAGACAATCATGGCACTATTTGGAAATGGTAGATAAGGTCTACATTTTTGATAAAATATTCTTTCCTTTCAGGTGCATTGCATTTTATTAAGTGCCATTTCTGTGGGGGGAGACACATAAGTAATCTATTAAATATTTATTCACAGTATATTGCAATATGATAATGGGTGAACTAGATTTCTGTCTCGCTGTGGAAGGGTCCTGTGAATATATTTTAAGCAGACGTTTCCTCCTCGTAACACTTCCTCTCCCTCTGGAGAGGACAGCCTGAGTGTGACTCTGTGGAAGCCATTGATGCTGAAGCCATTTTTCCCTCAGCTCACTCTAAATTATCGTACAGTAGAGACGTGTGCAAGCAACAAAGCACTGCAGGGTATCTCAGGGTCACTGTGCTTTTCAGTGGCCTATTTTTTGTGACAGTGGTAACTTTCCATCAACAGCTGTCCCTGATTGAGTTTTTTTTTTTTTTTACTAGGACTGCTGGGCTGAGAGAAAAAAAACGTTATTTAGCCTATATTCAGGTTTTTTATTGACTATTTCTGAATGGATGTTTCATTTGCCAGTTAGAACAGGGAATGTCAAATATTTTTTATTTCTGATTGGCTGGCATTTGTGTCAATATTCATTTGCTGTACTTCAGCTTGCCATAAAGAGGTCCCTGCCTTGGCTTTTTTCTTAGAGCCAGAATCAGTGTTTTTCAAAAGTCATACACCAAACGCTCCCAACCCATTGTCATCCTGAGTAAAACCACTGTTTAAAGCTTTCTAAATATTTTTAAGCAGATCTTTCCCTTAGATCTTTTCCCAAAATATTCCATCAGAAATGGTAGCATTATTCTGTCTTTGCTGTCATTAGACTTCTATTGAAATAAATAGGACCAAAAAATACACTGGACAAAAATAAACACATCATGGAATAGCAAGACAGCAGATCATACAGGGACATTAGTCAGTATTTTACTAAATGTGTGGTAGAGATGATGATGATGATGTACACAGAGAAATGGTGTAATCTCTACGTTCACTTCGTGAACTATTATTTCCAAAACTCAGTATGTCGCATTCATATTGTTGTTATTAGGCCTGCATGATGCAGAGGGAATGCTGACAGACAGCACACACACACAACACAACACACACACAACACACACACACACACACACACACACACACTGCCCCCCTCCTACCCTCACCCCCATACCCACACAAGCTAACTCCCGTCTCCCTCCCTTTCCACGGTAGTCATAGGGATTCATTTTCTGTGCAATGCATCCATATATCAATGGGCTGAAATGGGAGGACTATATTTTTCCCTACACCAAGATCAATAAGGCATGCACCCACATCAGACATGAGATTTACTGCACAATGGTTTGAGTTATGAACACATCAGCTGGCTCCACCTCACTCACCACTTAAACCCACCCGCCCTAAGTCCACAGAGAACCCCAGAGCGCGAAAGCGGATCTCTCATCCCGAGCTAATCAAATCCGTGCCCACAAACACATACATGAGACGTTGCATCAGTTTGGCTACACTACGTGTTATTTGTAACAGATGATACAGCAGACATCAACACTCTTGTGCTATTTTCTACCGTGTCTCTAAACAGCATTCGCTTAAGATAAGCACTATTGCGCCTTGTACCATTTAAATATGGTATGGGGTATTTACACAACAGTTGATACAAGAGATATCAGCACACGTTTCCTATTCTCTTCTGTGTGCGTACAAAAGGATATATTTATGATAAGCCCAGGTCTGTTCTCAGACACTCTGCTCGCTGCTGAAGCTCTACGTACAGTAAGTGATATCTGGGCTTCAAGCTGATGCATACACATCCCTAGGAGGGTCATGGAAAGAGTGTGATTTTTGGATGAGAATTTTGGGAGGAGAGAGCTAAGATGTGGCCAAGCTAAGTAATTTATGTTGCATTACATTTATGTTGCATTACAATTGTGCTTAATCATATATACTCTCACCTTCTGTAGCCAGTCATTGATCTTCCAAACCCAAGTCCTCTACCAAAGGCCTGCGTAGTATTTTAGTTAAGGAGTGACTGCACTCTTCTGGATGAAGATGTCACATGTTCTTCCTGGAATCTGTTGGACCCACTCACTGAGTTTCGATGTCACAACCATTCAGTGTAAATGAAAAGAGGAATATCTGCACACCAATGTAATACAACGTTTTGACCGACATGGTCTTCGTCAGCTGTAGGTGGCTACACCTCATGAAGACCATGTTGGTTGAAACCTTGTGCCTATAACATTAATAAAAACTGTTAACGGTGTGTGGGTATTCCCACTTTTCATCTAGACGTTCTTTTGTATTCAGCACCCATGAAAATGTTCAAAAGAACAAGAACCCTTTTTGTAAGTCGCGTTGGAGAAAAGGGTCTGCTAAGTGTAATGTAATGTAATGTAATGAAAGATACAGTGCAGTTTTACAACCCTCCCTATTATTACTAGCACCACTACTGCCTTTGCCTCACACATCTTCTCGAACTCTTCTCCAAGTCCTTGGCGTTTCTCAAGCTTCTCTTATTCCTTCTGTCTGATGTTGCTGTCACTTGGTATTGCGATATTTATCATTTGCCAATGATGTGTGTAATGCATATGCATGTATACAGTGCATCCATATGGCACTCTGCTTTTTTAATTTTTTAAAATAAAAATACTAGCATGGGCCTTTTTAGCAGCGGCTCATACCATTTTCAGTCAGCTGAGAATTTCAATGTGTTTCTAGTTCTAGCGAGGGGAGGGTTCTGTGTTTCTACCTCTCTACAGATGTGCTGTGTGAAGTTACGTCAACTGGAGGAGGGTAAGATGGCACTGATTTACACAAATTTGTTTTACGTTAAAAAAGTGTCCCATCTGTTCAGAGCAGGTGTAATCCTAATTGTACATTAGATGTGTTAGGAGGAGAAACGTCCAAAAACAATGACAAGAGTTTTCTAAGTAGCATCATCAGCTCATTTTGTTTTGTTCTCTTTGTGTCTTTCCACCTTGTTTTTAGTACATTTCTGTATGTGCCAGCTATCCTCTTGTGTCTGGCTGCCATAGCCACTTAAATAGTGAAAGTATTTTATTTTGAATAGCAGAAAAATTGTATTTATCTGTTTTATTTCTTAGTGTGATGCCATTTTATTAGTATGTATGGCAATTTCTTGATTGTTAAACTCAAGTTGATTGTTGACAGTTTCATAATTTTATAATAAGAGTCTCATGATCATGAATGATCTGCTATACATTTAGGCATACAGTTGGGGCTCCATTTTTTCCAATAACTAAATAGGATGTAATAAAATGAAAATATGAAATGCAAAAATAAAATGCAGGATGTTTTTTCAAAAAGAAACAACAGGTGGTGTGCACAAGGTGGTGTGCTACATCTGTTAAAGTGTTTTTTTATAGTGCCTTTCCTTCTTCACTTGACCTATCCAGCAAGCCACTAAAAAGGTCAAATGGAAACGGAAGCAGGGCACTGCATGAAGGAACCATTTAGTCAATAGGCTATTCTCCGACCTATTCTCCAACGCAGTGCCAGGACAATAGCAGTAGACAATAGATGGAGCGTGGAATAGGGCCTGCCTAAAGTCTACAGTAAGTCAGTCTGACTATGTGATGGAGACCAGCTCACTTGGACAAAGCATTATAATCATCTAGCCATCATGAAGAAAGCACAGTTCTGGCTAACTGTTCATTCAAAACCAGGAAGGTAGTTGTCAGCTCTGACGGTAGTGGATTTTTCATCAGCTTTCAAGGCCAAGGTACATCTCATGCCTGTGAAAGCCGTTTCTTTTAGGAAATCATCTCAAGTCCACAAAAATATGTTTTACTTCTACAAGAATACCATTGAACATACTACATGCACGCAATACTGATATTTGATGCAATGTGTGTATCTTGGCATACAATAGTATAACTTTGTGGATTTTTTGTGGATTTGAAGGACTCAGCCATGCTGCTCACAATTAGATTAGTGCATACTTCATCTCAAAATCATTATGTGATTTGCAGCGCTATCATTTTTGTATGAATTTTCATTTAATGCTCCCAGTCCTTGACATATATGGCACAATCATTATCTTATGTACAAGTACATCAATAACCTATTAACTAATCCACATGATCTTATGCATGTAAATACTCACACTACTGATTTTTCCTGTTCCCTATTCTTCTGCATGCAAGATTCAGTTTATAAATCTGTATGGGAATGCAATATATCTAAAAGTGCGATGATGCAATCAACTTTAAAAGTATTTCATGTGATTTCATCACATAACAATAAAGGTTATCCAAATTGAGAATTAACAGGCAACACTGCATCACCATGTGTACTCACTAAAATTGGACCTACTGCATTGTGTTTTTTTTTAGCATTTTTTTAGTCTTCACCTACTTTTGCACAGTTCTTTGTTATACATACAGTAAGGATATTCAATTAGGAAAGAAAGATGTAACGGCCAGACTGTGTGTATGCATTCATGGTCAATTTACAATGAGGTCAGAAATATCAGTATGGAAACTGGATTTAAGAGGTGAGTACAACCGACATCGTGTAAAAGAAACACACTTCTTTAAGTCTAGACACTACCTCTTCTGGAGTACACTTCAGTATGAGTAATGCCTTAAAATAGTTTTGAAAACTGGTCTCTAGGCATGGCATCGGTATTTCCTAATATCAACTATGGTCACAGCGAAAGGAAACACAATGAGTCAGTCCGTTTTATGTGGGAACTCAAGCCGCAGCCAACAGTGGCCATCTGGGCTAAGAGAAAACAGGAGTCGGTGGGACATTCCCATTCCCATGGCCCATGTTTGTGGTTGTCTGGATGTTTTACCCCACACAAATTACTGTAAGTGGGTTTGTAATTGGGTCTCAACCTCTGATGTTTGGAAAGTATCTAGTGACTTATGAAGGCCAAGGAAATGGCCTAACCTCCCTTGTCACCTTTGTTGTTGTTACTGTGTGATGTCACCATTTCATGCCAAGATGCTGTAATATTTAGCCTGGTAAAAAAAAAGCTGCACAGTTGTTTAATCCATCTGAATATTTTTAGCAGGTCAAGATGAAAGAAGGATACAATAAGTAAACATACCATGGGATAAAGCCTTTGATTTCATCATTAATTCCAGGCTGGAAAAGAAAACAGTTTTATGCTGTGTTTGTGACAAGCATGGGTTTTCTGGAATGTACGATTCCCTATTTTTGGAAAGCAACCAGTATAAAACTTTAACTCACAACAGCACTCCTATGGGTTCATAAGTTCAGGTCTATGAAATGCACCTTTAAATGTAAGTGTGCTGAGGTACAAGTAAAGTAATGAAATGAGAAGTCAATGAGATAGCAAGTAGATATTCCCCTCATATCTGGCCCAGAAAGGCTGTTAACATTAAAGGAGTTTAAAACATAATAGGTATTCATCCATCAAATGTTGTTTGAGATATTAATGTATATTTTAGAGGAATACAATTACTATAAATTATTTGGCCTGCTGTGATTTGATTTTGATGGCACACTTTAATAAGTCAATATTACTGATCTTACCTTGCTGACTGCCTCACAAACTGGGACTCAATTTTCTTCAGCAATCACAAGGATTTTTCGCGAGTTTACTCCCCACTGATGATGAAAATTGGTGAAGGAAATTATTATAATTGAACTATCAATACGTTCTCATTTTGCCAGCTGGAATCATTAAGTGGGTGGTAGGGAAATTGGATGTGTCATTTTAGCTCTGTACGACAAACCAGTATATCCTTACTTGTATATACAATTATATTTTGATGTTTTGCCTACAGCACCAATGTGGCCATCTGAGTACTTACTGTAGACCATTGACAACCTAAACCTACCTAAACTCAACGTAAGAAGAAACACAGAAGAAAATGTGCAGGGGTCTGCAACAAACTGAAAAACAGGTAGTCAGTTTGTTGAGAACAAGATAGATGACCTCATGGCCAGGATATGATTCCAGAGCCACGTAAAGGACTACAACATTCTTTGTCTGTTAGTAACACAGCTAAGCCCTAGACCTAAGCATAACACACTCTAAATCCTTCTGTTTTTCAAATCTTTACCCAGACACGCTTAGTCTTTAGAAGTTGCACTCATGCTGTTTGAGTGACATCATAATATTTTTTATCACAAATTGTTATTTAAGACATCACACAAACATATTGTATATGAAAAAAAAAATTGTGAATGGCTACATTTACAAATTGGTGAGTATCAAATCAAAAATGGGCAGGTGGAGAAGTGAGTAACTTCACCAAAGAACCAAGGCCTACAGCAGACTTACAAGCACACTTACGATGGACTGGATCCTGGTAGAGAGCGTGGTTAGCTTTCAATATCTTGGACTACTTACCTCTATGGACCTCACCTGAACCGACCACATTCAAGTTCAAATACAAAAAGACCGAAAAAAAGATCCTCTCACTAAGAATGCTGAGACGATTCAGGCTGACCCAAGAAATGTTGAAAACTTTATATCCTGCTGCAGTAGGCAAACTGTTCTGACTGCAAAGTGAGCCACATAGAAAGCGATGAACTTTGTTAGCATATCCCCAACTGCTTTTCCCGCTCTATGCATGCATAACTTGTGTCATATGTCTAATAACTGGTGTTCATACAATCACACGGTGTTCACAGTACTATGATGAAGTTGTTTGGCAGGGCATTTACATGTGCATACATTTAAAAATGTCTGAATAATCAGCACCATACCGGACCCATAGTTAAGCCATCTGATGAACGGGGGAGCAGGAAATTCTTTATTTGAGAACTATATAAGTGAGCGATAACAGCCACTGAGGCGTGCATTTAATTAACACTGGTGGACAAATAACTTCCCGATGCGAAGCAGAGTTATCCCGCTTATGGCCCGGTTAACATACTCGAGAATTTAGGAAACATTTAAAATGTTAGGTCAGAATATTTAAATTATTACATAGTTTCTTTACAATTAGGAATTATTGTCTGCAACAT
>CM059271.1:5191711-5206711 GCA_030347295.1 Setipinna tenuifilis | reverse complement strand
TGCAAACATCTGGAGGCGGCTTTATTAACAGAGATGAGTAAGCCTATTAAGCACAGATGACTGCACACATCACAACACTGCCATTCTCCAAGAATGTCTGGAGGTAAAAGCACCTCAGTAGGCATGCTCGCTCCAGGTCCTCTGCACTCATCTTTTCGATCGCAAGAACTTCCTAATCTCAAAGTTATTTTCCTCTTAAGAACCCCCCGTGGATATCAAAAGTAGTTTTTTAAGACGATTTCATGCAAATCTTCCTGTGTGCTTCTGACCGAAACTGATAAATTATTTAGATAAGAGCATATTAAAGACTAAGGTGTCTTTTGCTAAACATGCATTTCCGCCTGTCGTACCAAGAACTCATACTAACAAACTAACTTCTGATTTGGCACAGGAGTAAAATAGTATTAATATTATTTTTATTATTATTATTTTATTATTATTTTTTTTAGTTTTACTATTGTTATTATTATTATTATTATTATTATTATTATTATTATTACTACTACTACTATTGGTCCCATGGGATAGCCTTGCAGCTTAGGCCACCTCTAGTCTGACTGACAAGTAAGGTCTCTGACATGGGCACTGAGTATTCATGTAATCCTTTGCATGTGGGTTTGTACGTGTCTTGGAAATAGCCCGGTGAGTTAAACAGGCCCTCAAACCAAAGTGCTGAGAGGGAGACTTTTCGCTGCACGAGCGCTTGCTTTGGAGTGCTTTTCTGCTTACTCGTGGTGTTCATTTGCATGCAGTATTTACCCAAGGAATGAGCATTCCATCTGGATGAGGACTTTCCGATTTGCATCATCTGTTTTTGTTTTATTTTTTTTTACTTTGTTGTTTTTTTTTGTGTCTGGACCATTTCTTTTCGTTGGCTCAAATGAGTTAAGGGTTAAGAGATTGGAGCTGGTTTATAGCTATTGCCTATTGTGTTAATGATGCTTGTGACATTTTTTATACATCATGCAAGGCCCATTTGCAACACTCATCAGTACACAGATTTTCAGGAAACAGTATCCTAATGAAGGTCAAAGCCATCAGTTCAGTTAACCTTTTATTCAAAGTTGGGAGTAAAATCTCGTAGAGTATTTTTTAAAAGGACGGGTCACATAAACATTAGTGGGTGGAGATTACCCAAAGAGTTGGAGATGGAGAATGTAATTTCACATGTCTGAGTGAAGCCATCAATACTGTCATTACAGTACATTCATCACTGTCTGGCATGAAATTATCAGCATCAAGGTCAAACAGTGTTTCGTGTAATTGTTTGAACATCAGCGATTGCCCCCTTTTTGCAGTCGCCCCTCCTCCCAAGAATCACCAATGAGAGCGAAAGATATTCAGGGTGAATAAAGACCTAAGCAGACCATGACAACATTAATGGGCCTCAGCCGTTGCAATTTCACCCGGAGCTTCCTGTGAAAATGTAATTTCCTCTGATAGCCCAGCCATGACGCGTTTATGCGGATCATGCTACCATGCTCTGGGTTAGCAGCAGCAGCAGCAGCAGCCCCTGGAAGCTACCAGTGCGAGAACATTTTAAGTTCATTTCCCTGTGAAATACTCTTAAAGCTCCGCCACAGTGCTCTCGATAGACCTTAACTTGTTCATGTTTACTGGAAACAACATTAAATTTAAAAAGTGAGCTAAATCATTTGCCTTAATAGCTCAATCACTGGACTCTCTAGTTTACCAGTTTCTGAACATTTCCTTTAAAATCTAAAACTGTCCACCACACTGGATGCTGCATTAATTGTGAACTAAGTGCCCTGCAGATCTAGTCACGGATGCCGCCTGAGAACTCACCTTCTCCTAAACGACTCTTCTTAATCTAAAAATAATACTTCATGCTGCATTTCTAAATGAAGTCATTGTGCTGCTGGCATCTGGGCCCCGTGGGTTTCTCAGCCCACACAGGGGTTCATGGCTGCCTTGCTGCGGCCACATTACAGACATGCACAAACGCCTGCCTCTCAATCTGTAAGGCACACTTCTCCTGGTGTGTGTGTGTCCTCCAAACTAAGCTTTTCACACCTCGTGGGGAGATGGTTCTCTCGCTCCTTTTCTCCCCCTCCCTTTTCGTCTCTCTCTCTCTCTCTGTCACTCTCTCGTTCTCTCTCTCGCTCTCTCTCTCTCTCTCTCTCTCTCACACACACACACACACACACTCACTCCCCCCTTCTCTGTCTGTCTGTCTCCACCTGCGTATGCACACAGAGAGGTGATGGCAAACGCGAGAGGAGAGAGCCATATGCCAACCTGACTGATTATTTATGTGATTTTAATGCTCTTCTGAGACTCAGGCAGAGGTTATGCAGCATGTGAGCGAATATGCCTCTCCATATGTGCTGTGTCTGTATTATGGCTGCCACACTCCCACCTAATGAGTCTGCTGCCTGCTTTTACCGTTCTTTTTTAATGGTTGTATTTTTTTTATATAACACCTATGGAAAGTGTCCGAGAACAATACACAGTCGGGATGTTCCATGAAAAGTGGCATCAATTACCACATTATGTGGGAAATCTCAATATACAGTAGCAGCATCGACACAACAATAAATGGTGTGCGCCAGTAAGTGTTATTAGCACTGATATTTCTTAACCTGGTAAACATATCACGTTTTTTTTCATACACTTTATGAAAATACACATTCTCTTTTTGTACAGTCAGTTTTAAGCTACATGGTCATTAAGGAACATTGTGACAGTGAAAAGACATCTCACTTGTCAACATTATTCCCTAATAGAGAAAGACACACCCTTCACTCACCAAGCTGTTGACATCCCCGGCACATATAATAATTTTGGTCTAATGAAATATGTGGAAATACACTTCCTGCTGTACGTGTCATTTCCTGTGCCTCTGCTGAACATTCCTGACACACAGCATGCATGTGCCTAGGATACTGTGCGTGAGTCAGAGCAATTCAATTTTTTCACTCTGAAAATATACCAGGCTATAATCTCAGGATTATCACATCTGCACGTCATTCCCTGAAACACACCACCATGCAGCAGACCGCTATCTGTGGCTAAAATCACATTGGACTGCATTGAGTCTCTGCTCTCACCCAGAGGCACAAGGCTGCCACATCCAATAGTGCAAACAAGGCACAAGATGTACAGTTATACTGTCTACTAATATGTGTTTTTCACATATCTCTGGAAAGAAAACACAGACACACACATACACACACAGACACACACACACACACACATACACACGTCTGAAGAAATCTTAAATTTTAAAAGATTCCTATTATATGTAGATCAATTGTTTTCCATGTGTGAAAGACTGTGGAAACACAAGCGTAAATGGACATAGGCTCACTGTTATTACAGTCATTAAGTACCACCCAAGAAAGGTCACGACCCCAATAGGAATAACCCAGGCACATCCCTGCACTATGGCACACCGTTACGAGGTTGAAGGAACCAGTGGGGTGGATGCTGTGCTTTGCCTAACCGCACAAGAGGACCATCCCCCACCCTCTCATTCACCCCTGGTGACCTGGTGAACTAGCTTCCTCAGTTTGCTCAGTAATTGCTATTTAGATTAGATAGTGTACTCATTACGTGACCTATCCTGCCACCAGCCAAGACCTTTCCATTAGGGGCCTCTCCTCTGGAGGTGTGTAGTTGTCAGGGGTACTCCCTGCCGTAAATATCTCAATAGTAGAGACACAACAAACAGCGAGAGAATGGGATGGCTATTGAAATATTGATTGGGTCATAGGTAGTTTACTGTAATTAATTTGCCTGCGGTGCTTTTCTTTAAAGAGGCTGTTTCACTGCTTAGGGGGCTTTGGTGCCTCATGCCCCTAATCTCGGTACAGTGACTGGAGCATGGATTAAAGTACAGGCTTTGTTTTACAGGGGCCTTTACCATTACACACACAGACACAGACACAGACACAGACAGACACACACACACACACACACACACACACACACAAACACACACACACACACACACACACACACACACACAGGAACACGCACACTCAAACACATGCATACACTCACACTCAAACACATACACACACACACTCACACATGCACACACACACAGATGCAAACAAATACACACACCCTTACACATGCGCACACACACACACACACACACACACACACACACACATACACATACATGCACACACACACACAAATAAAATAAATCAATGCGACACATTTTAAGTCACGCTCTGTGACATAGAGCAATTATTTTCAGTTAATGCACAGGGAGCTTAAAGATGTTTGGTTAACGGCACAAAAGAGAGGGAGGGTGGTCTGGTGCAACCAGTCAAAACACACACTCAGGTAGAATAATGGGCCCTTTTTATATGCAGCAAAGCCAAACATAATTTAAAGAAGAAAAAAATAAATAAACAAACTGGATCAGATCATGACAGTAGCAGATGGCTGTGTTCTCCTCTGGGAGGCCTTAGTGCATCACATCGCTGAAGCACGTCAAATAAGAGACTTGGAGAATCTCAGGATTAGAGCGTTTGTTGGATAGTAATAGGGTGCTATTTACGTAACGTATGTAATTCACTTGTTGTGAATGTTTCGTTAAGAATTTGTATGATTTACTGTAAAAAAGCACATGCAAACACACATGCACGCACGCTCACACACACAGACACAGACACAGACACCTACACACATACACATACACACACAGACACACACACACACATACGTGTGGTCTTTTGTTTAGAGCATTGAATGCTATTTCCGTCTCATAAATATGCAGCATGTGTCGGTGTGTTGCTGTCATGACCTTCGAATGGGTGTAATCAGGAATGTAGAGCATGGTAAAACAGCTATGACAAAACAACATGTTATCATTACTGTAAGCGCATTGCATTACTGTAACATGTTGCTCTCGTGCTCCCTATTACAGGTAAAGGGCTCTCCTTCTGACAGGTCAGGCCAGCGAGTATACGGTATGTCGTTTTTACAGTCCCTTATTTAGGCTTGTAAAAAAAAAACACATTAGGCTGGCTTTTAATATTCTGACCATTTGTTAGTTTCATCACATGGTTATTTTTTATTGGCCGAGCATTGACCTTATAAATCCATACACTAAGCCAGTGTTTTGTTATCATAATGTGGCCTGTCTAGTCATTTGCTAGTTTTTTTTTTAAATTGTGTTGTTTATCTCTGTATCCATCATTTTCCAGTCTTACGCATATCGATTCGATGCACAGTGGTATCTGTTGTGTTGAATTAACCTTCCCACAACCTCCACTGATGAAATGTTTATCTGATTCATATTTTTTGTGCAGTTATTTTGCGTATGTATCTAGAAACATACAATGTGGGTTATTATTCTCAACTCAGTTTTAGACTCTGGCTGAGACGGCTGAAATGTTAACAGCGAGCTCCTGTGAGCTGCCGCGTGTACAACTGCTCCATGCTGCAGAATGTGATGAGTGCCTCTCTCTGCCAAGTTCTGAACAGGTGCAGTCTAACCCAGTGGGTGAGGGCTGCGAGCCGGTGAGGTATGCACACAAGACTGGGTAAACAAACAAAGAGCGCTTTATCCTGCGCAAACAACCACCGTGTAGAATTAATTGTGAAATTAATGTATGGCGACAGTTGTGGTGACTATTCGAGGTTACTGAGATGAAGCATAACTGCCATTTTTAGAAACTGTGATACACTTTGTTTCATGGGGAGAGGAAAATGTGAATAACACCTTTTGTCCAGCTTCCTGGTCACTTAATTCAAGGTAGTAGAGAGAAAAAAATATTCTTCAGCTCAACTGGGGAGGGGAGCTGCAAAGTGATGGAATCAATTTATGACGTCCGGTAATGCAAAGAGAAAGCTTAAAGCAACAGCAATCTTTTTCAGCCATCAAGTTCACAAAAGAATGGCAGCAGGACTCATCACTGTAGTGAAGAATTGAAAGGGCCAAAAGTGTTGTGATTAAGTGCTGATAAGGGCCCCTTTGCCAGTGAATGTTTTCCATTAGAAATAATTGCCACTCCTTCAGTTTGAAAGAGAAGATTAACTTGCCGGGAACCCTGGCCAATGAAAATCCCAGTGATAGAAAAGAACATCTGAAGCATAGTTTGATTGGCAAAAGGATATTATCCTGAATTAATTAATAAGAGGGTGGGGAGAGAGATAGAATTGTAGATAGGCAGAGAGATAGAGAAAGAGAGACAAAGAGAGAGAGAGAGGGAGGGAGGAAGAGAGAGAAGGGGGTGGATGAGAGTTGTGAAATATGTTCTTTAATGGTCCAGAAAATGTTAATTAAAGCTGATGGCCCATTGTTGTCTGTTCACACCAGTGCTTTCTCAGTTACATAACATACATAGAAATGTTTGGATAACTGACCTTCTACAGAGCTAACATTTCAGTGCCACCATAAACTGTTATGCATGTTGCAACACTGATATATAGTCTTTCAATTGTTGTTAAACTATAATTGTATAACAGAGACATTAAAATGACTTCTCTCTTTGAAAGGACCATGTCACAACACCAATGCATAGGTAGAGACAGGTGGGGTGTGAGTGAGACTCAAGTTTTCTATTATGGAAAATGTGTATTATTTAGCCCTATCATATTTGAAAAACTGACCTTCCTACTTTTTTAAACACAATAAACATCTCAGTGCCACAATCAACTTTAACCAAAAGATGTTGCAACATTATTTAGCCTCTCAGTTGTAGTTAAGCTGTGATTGCATAATAGACTCATTTTAATGACTTCTTTCCCCGAAGGATCATGCCACAGCTCCAGAACAATACAACAGCTGCCCTTTCAGTATGCATAACGCCGTCAACTTTTGTGATGCCAGTCTTTGCCTGCAGTAAACAGCCTTTCTCCCCGCTTTAACATTCATGCCACTTGCATCAGAAAAGTTGCTGTCAAGAACTCTGCCTTCTGTTGACAAATCAGATGTTCCAAGTCAAGTCCATCTTGCCCTTCACCTCTCCTTATCAGAATGAAGAGGAGGCTGCCACGCTCCTTTTGCACAGTAAATGTATCATTCCCACAGGTCATAATTAGTCAGTGACAAACTGTTATGCTAAACATGCACTTTCCTGAATACAGTGTAATTATTTGAAACCTACCAGGAGTGGCCACAGTAATAAAGTAAATAATAAAGTGAAGTAAAAGCATTCACTTTTTGTTAGCAAATTTAGCATTACAGGAGATAGCTAGCGATGGAGTGATAAGTTGTTGTTCCACATTGCACTAGCTGCCCTTTTAACCTTCCTGTTATTGCACATCTTAAACAAACAACAAGCCAAACAACACAGATGAAGTCAGGCCCTCTTCCAGTCGATCAACACAACAGGTGTAATTTGATTAGCACTTGTGCTAAAATTTCCACAACCTTTTGCCAAAAAACAAGGATTGCACCTGCACAGGCACATTCTCTGAACTCTATTTGATCAGACAATACGAGGAACACATGTGAAACACATGTCAGCGTAGTCCACCAGACCCATGACGTGAGATCATTGCCTTCTGACTCAGTTGTATTTTGTGGGCTAGAATCATGCAGACAGACTCACTGTGGGAACAGGAAGTGTGTTTGGATTGTTTATGTGATCAAATATATTTATTCCGTTTACCCAAGGACCTCCAGTCGCAGCCTGTGTTTGATGATCACTCTGTCTGCTGCACACACTGCTACAACTCTCTCCTGTTGTAAATCCCCCGAGGAGGAATCTGAAATGTCTCCGCAGAAAAACACACCGCAAAATGTAATGGGTGATAAATGCATATTTGTCTGTTTTTATGACGGTTGTTTTTCATTCCTAAAGACAGAAGCTTAGACGGCAAATATATTTTTTCGTTGATCCTGTGGCAAAAGGATGAATGGTTTAAAATAAAAAATAAAACCATTCCTAAGGTATTTACATGTGACAAAAAGACTCTGTGATTTAGACTACTTAAATGGGCCCTTTTGAGGGATAAAATGGGCTGATCCGTTTTTTTTCAAATGGTTCCCTTTTCAATGCAGTGCACAGAGGTGCTGGGACTCTTTTTTGGTCCAGTGCAGTGATTAAGTATTTTAACCTTGTAATATGCTGGGCAGGCTCCAGCCCCAACCAACAGGAATTACAGTGCTTAATAGGTGTTTATAGAAATCTTGTCAGCTTGTTTGCTCACTGGAATGAGACTATACAATCTAATTCATCAAGGTTGCATTCGCCCCCTGCTCTGCAATAAACTATGGTTGACTCTATCTATGGTGGAAACATAAGGCGTTTTGTGAGGTGGCAAATAGGCACATCAAAAGGGAACAGAACATATTAAGACTATATTTAATCAATGTGACCGTTTTCAGCACAGGGAACACAGACGATTGTCCCTGGCTGTCTGTGATTAAAAATAACTTAAATAATTGCCTTAGACCAATAAACACTAGAAACTCTAGATGTGCATCACCCTTACTTGGGAGGGTTAACTGTAAAGGGTTGCTTTCACGATGTGTGCAAACTGGCACTTTTAGGAATTTGAAAGCTCAGTCCAAGTCTACATCATCAGGGCTTATTTTTGGGATATGTGTCAAGAGAACAAGCTGACATGGCGAAAAAGGCACGCATGTTAGCGTATCTGACAGAGATACTCAGTTTTGTAAGTCATGCATCACACCTCCCCCTTATCATTCACTGCCAAACTAGTCTAATCTCTCCAGACTTGCTCACTCTAGCAAGCAGACAGCTGCTTCCTGCTTTTGTCAGACCATTATTGTTGCTCTTTTTCCTTAGCTTTCTAGCTATGCTACAAACGTTCAAGGGATCCTTCTTCTGCTGATGAAAAAAAATATTCTTGTACTGGAATGACATTTGATATTAAAATCTCCCATACTGAAACCAGTATGGATGGAATGGTTTCCAGGACACATTTAAAGGGCTTTAAAAATCAGACACACCTGCGACCAAGAAGCTGTAATGCTTTGTGATCTTGCTCTGTAGGTGCCCATGTGTTGTGCTGTGGCATCTATACGATCACAGCAGCTTTGCAGTGCATCTCTCTAACACATCACGAACGGCTTTTGAGGAATGTGAAACTGCAATATTAATGGCAGCTTTGTCTGTCGGAAATGATGATCTGTTGCAGTGCAAGCTGATCTTTCAGTGCCTGTGTGCCTGGTGTTCTACTTAGATGTTTTTGGCAGATTGGTTTCTCTCTTCGAAGAGGTTTCACCCCCATCTCTTCACCTCCACCCTCCTTATTTGATGGATGTGCATTGAAAGGTGCTTGTCAGTGTATGACACGTCTTTGAAGATTTTGCAAAGAAATATTACTGAAACACAGCGAGAGAGATCTCCTGTATTTTTAGTTCACCATACAAAGCGTTTTTTTTTTCTGCCAGTATGACTTTTTCTGCTATTTTTACTCTACAGTAAAATCGAAATCTATACTGAGATAAAAGTAAAATTTCCTAGGAATGTCACAAGAGTCAGAAGCACATATCAGGTACCGACATACTGAGGTTTTCATCAGGGTGAACCGAGAGACCTTGAACAGTGATGGGAATTTACAAATAACAGTTGTACCAATGTTCTTAAAGAATTACAGAATGGTCAGTGGACTTTGTCAATACTGTATTTATACATCGAACCAGACTCACAAAATTACTTACAATTTACACACCAGACAAAGCTATACAGTTTCTCCAATTACATTTGCATATGTATCAACAAAGGTGCCCAGAATACACTGATTAGAAAGTCATGTTTTGAGGTCTTATTCAGGACTAGACCGTAACTCCACTAGCGTGGCTGTGTGCTGCATGCATGCATGTATGGCATCGCCAGAGGCACACGTGTAGGGCCGGGCTGTCAGTGGCAGCGGGGACGTTACTATGGTAATATAGGTTGCCCTTTATCATGCCACATTCAGTGATAAGAGAGAAAATCTCATTACGCCGCCCTGCCGCCCCATCTCTCTTCTTTAGAGTTTTGTCACATTGTAATGAAGCAATCAACTGGTGCGCGCTCTTTGCCAACATCCACGCACGACCCCTTTGCCCGCGTCTGTTTTTGCCTCTACATATTTTCTTCTCGCCCGTCAGTCAAAATGGGAACGACAGATTGGCATTTGAATTGAAATTTCTCCTAATGGAGGAAATGTTCTTCAGGAGCCCCAAGTGCAATGCGCCGGTTAGCTTTGTATGCCAGAGCCGTGATTGAAGTCACGTTTTCTCTACATACACTGTTTTAGTGCTGATGATTGTTTGTCATTTGTGTCGTGTTACATTTAAAAAAGAAACAGTAGGAAGGGCACAAATAAATAAACACATAAATAAATACATCAATAAAAAAAATAAAAAGAGCACAGGCAAAGTGACAATCGGCTCTACCTGCGGCTCTCACACTCTGAAATTTCAACCTTTTCTCACTGACACTTAAGACTGTTAAGCTTCTCGGCAATGCCCCCCCCCCCCCCCTCGCCCCCACCCCCAAAACCCCCCTCATCCACAGCCGAGCAGATAAGTGGTGGCTACACAACACCACATTAGCATGTTTATTGCTTACTGATGCCTCTGCCACAGTCATTTTCATATCAAGCTCCACGTCCACACGCCCTCAAGCCCTTTTTGCCTTATGTTTGGGAGAAGGTGCTGTTTATTAATAAAAGCAATCGCTCTCTTCTCTGCCTCTCTCTCTCTCTCTCTCTCTCTCTCTCGCTCTTTCTCTCTGTCTCTTCTTTCTTTGTCTCTCTCTCATTGTCTGTCTGTCTCTCTCTCACACTCTCTCTCTCTCTCTCTCTCTCTCTCTCTCTCTGTAAGAGGATGCTCTTGCGGTGAGCCTTGATCCTGGTATCATGCCTCAGCAACTTCCCCTCACATCCATCCATGCTCCACTTGTCTAATTATGGCTCTCGCCATCCTGCACACCCTCCTATCAGCAGCACCGACTGAATCCCTCCTTCAGCAAACCTGCCTTTCAACTTCTGTCCTCTCCTCTCTACCAAAATAAAGTTACACAGAATACAGTTGCTAGGCTAGCCTTCATGGGAACTTTGACTATTGTTTTAAAATGGTGCAGTCAGTCATGCTGCTGTTGAGAAGCTCCATGATGTTAGCAACACTGGGCACCTGTTGTGTTATGTATGTGTAAATGGAAAATCTTACAATTTTACAACAATCTTATTTGTTTTCTTTATGTAACTTATATTATTTTCCAGTAAGAGCTGAAGTAAAATCCGTGATGCATTTACAGTGGTGTTGTTGGTCATAATGCTATGATCAATGCTGCAAGAGCAAAGTGCCATTTTTGTCCTTCCTTTTAAAAAATATAGGTACATGAAGGTTAGTATGTACTTCAGATGTTGCCATATCCTAAGTTAAGTGGCTATCAAAAAAGAAGTGAAAATTAAAGCAAGCTAATGCTTTTTCGCTGAATTCAATGAATCTTAATAAAGGCATAATTGACTCTTGTCACTTCGTAATGAATTTAAGAAAAAATCAATATTAATCTCAATCAATAGGATTTTAATGAAGGCCTAGAGGGCTCTGCAGAGTATTGCATTGTATTTTTTTTCTGATGGGCAATCTCATCACTTTCAGCTTTGAGTCTATTATGTCCGAAATCCAGACCGGTTATTTGAAGTGTGACAGACCTCAGAAACACACAAATATGTACGGTATGATTTATTTCTCTCTTTAAAGACTACTTACTCTACTCCGCTAACATGACAATGAAATGGCATACTGTATACCAGGTCTCACCTTAGAACATGACATGGTCAGAGACTTACCCTTTGGCCACATCGGGCAGAAAACTGAAGCAGGAGCATATTTTAAATTTAGAAAATTGGTCTGTTTTTATGTGGGCTGTGGACAGTTATGTTGTATTTAAGTGTAAGCTAATTGTTTCAGTATACAGTCTCTGTGTCTCATCTTTATGTACCACAGGCACGCAGCACCTGACATTCTCATGTCCATTAATTTAACTGGATTTTCAGTGGCTTATGTATAACAGACTCCTCATGTTACGTGATGCATACAAATACCACATGTTACTATGCATTTCATAGTAGTATTAATGACATTAATTTCCTCCATTTCAGTAGCAGCCATTTTGTGCAGCTACTGCCATTTTTCTACTTTTGCAGCCGAATAGGAGCCCAAATGGAGATTCAAATTTGCTCGCTTTGGCAGAAAGAACTGGGTCATGTTTTAAAGGAAGAAAAATCTTTAGGAATGAATAAATATTATCTGGCTGCTCCTTTTTTTCTCATCTTTGCACCTTAATAAATGTGTCACGCAGGAGATAGCTGTAGTTTCCTGGATGTTTTAAACATTCCTATCTTGGCCACCAACTTTTCCCAAATGTTTGTTTGTGGTCACACATTTAAACATGGTTTTTAAATATTATGTTCAGTATGTGACAGTTTAAGATATTTTACTCCAATACATAAGCCTGCTTAAAAAAAAACTGAAGCATCCTTGTTATGATGGGGCAGTGTTATTACTGTTTGCTGATGCATTATATGTATGTGCTATATAATGCTATATCCCTCTTGTAAAAACACAAATATGAACCAGCCCTAGCCCTGTCGTAATCACCTCCTAAGAGAAGGACAGTGAATGAAATCAACATGTCTTGTAATCAGAATTACATTTACACAGATATAGGAGCCACATTAAAATCATAGCGGAAATGACTTTCCAAATGACCTGCTTTTGTTGCTTCTGAAATACGTATATGCTTTACGAAATAAATAACAGCGTGGTGTGTGGGAGAGGACAAATGAGTGATGGACGTCAGCAGTCAAACTTCATTTCCTGTAGCGGGCACACACACCAGGGAACGGAAATGTGGCAAACATGGTGCTCTTGTACTCTGGCACAATTATGAATATTAAAGATCCTCCTCCTCAGAGCCATAGTCAGTAAAGCTGTATAGTAACTACCTGGACAGGAAGTAACAGCTGATGCAATTCTAGACTCCATTGCAGCCTCAAGCAAAAACCCACCACTTTAATAAAAAAACACTTTCTTTGAACACAGTCTTCATATAAACACATTCATACAGGACGAATACTTATGTCAGTCATTATAAATCTTTATGTATGCATTATAACCCTCTATGAATATGTTTATATGGTCTTATGAAGACTGGGTTCATAGAAAGTGTTACTGCAAATCGCATTGCCATCACTGTAGTTTCAAGGTTGTCAGCCCTATAAGCAGCTGACTGCGTTTACTGTAGCTCTATATGAATGAGCTTTACATGCAATTACAAAACATCTCACAATAACACCCTCTTTAATTTCATAACATGTTCAGATCATGTGCAGATCAGTTGTATTTTTATGTTATATTATATTTGCGCAATTAAAATGCTTGTGCATTCCTCGTGTTGCAAAATGCTTGGGTAGTGACAAACTATTTCTGCCCAGATACAGGGCACCATAGCTTGTTATACAGTATATCTGATTCTTCCCTTTAACCTCGACTGTAGTTTAGAGTCCATACAGCTGCAAAGTTAGTTTAAACAACAATACTGCCGTACATAATTGCAACACAGCCTAGTCAGACATCCAACAGGTAAGATTAGTTAATGTTAGAAAGATGCTATATGAGTGTATGTTATATAAATGCTGCTTTTTTACACAAGTTTCGTATCAGCCATAAATAAAACAAAGATATAATGAAGGCCCTGATACTTGCCATAGCACATATTGCATTTATATGAGCCCATATTACACACAGCGGCTATAAATGGCTGTAAGTGAAATGCACACACACATACAGTATTGGTACATGTTTAACAATGTTGGATGTTAAATGTTACATAATAGAGTTCAGCAGTACGCCTACACCAAAGCATGTGTGTTATTCAAATGCCCCATGTTCATGTACATGTATGTGTTCTTACATGCTCTTCCTACCAGACAATCATTACACAAGAGATTGCAAGTGCTGAAAACAAGCGGCGTGAAGGCATGAAATTAACGCCACATGTGCAAACATTGTGCACAGCACTGGATCGATCACCTTTCATTTGGTCTAAAATGCCATTGTGCATGGGTCAGAAAATCAACATCTCGACCTCTGTCAGTGTGTGTTTGGTTAATTACACTCAAAGCCCCATTTCCATAAGCAGGTCTGACCGCAAACACAGACTAAAAAAAAAGGTGCCTGCAAAGATGGCTGGAAAAAGCCTGATGTCTTTTTCGGCCAAGCATGTTTCGCGGGTGACGGCTGTAGCGTGCCGATGCCTGGGCATGCATAACATGGATAAGAGGCTGTGTGCTCTGACCTACTGATGTGTACCCAAAGCTGCGGAACAAAAGTTTATGCCCACGTGGTATCCCCACTGTGTCTGTGTGTGTAAGCCATCGGCGCCGGAGCCCTAGGATTAAGGGACCGCATACGAGCTCAGAGGCTCGGCGAAAGAACATTGGGATTTTGGCCTGACTTTTTTTGTGTCAACCTCTTCTTCTTCAGCCTGACTTTAAGTCTTTTTGTTCTGTCCTTGAAGGACACTTTGTGGTGCACAAATGGATGTTGGTGATATATGGTGTCATAGTTTCCTGCTTTATATACCTGATGTGCCTGTTAACAGATGGAAAATAACCTTTGCTTAGAGGAGGGCTGTTTTTAGAGGATGGAGGTCATTTTTCCTTAAAAATACAGAATCATAATTACCTTCCTCCATTTTCTTCTTTCATAAAAAATAAAACAATAATGGTGTAAAAATAATAACCAGGTTTTGATGTACTCGTGGTGTTACACTCATCAGCATGTCCTACTATTAAGCAGAGCAGTGACTTTTTCAAAGAACATTTTTCAAAAGAGCAAAGAGCATGAATAACTTTTTAGTGCTTGTAAAACACTAGAATGTGATCTGGATTTTCAACTGGCAAACCTTAGATTATCTCATTACGCAGGGCATGATTTGACTCGGAAAAATCAGCCATCCTCTGCCTTTTACTGTTGTGCATAGCAAAAATAATGAAAGTTTGATGAGACCATTCTATGACAGGAAAATTAAACTGTGCACAAGATGG
>CM059271.1:5164211-5186711 GCA_030347295.1 Setipinna tenuifilis | reverse complement strand
AAGGTCAATGGGGAAATATACTTTGCACATCACATTCATCACACAACTAAAAAAAACCCTCATCCAGCCACCTGCAAAAAATATAAACACCATATATCAGTACACCTACAGGCTTGACCATGTAAACTTTATTGGTTTATTTATATATTTATTTGTTTGTTTGTTTATTTATATTCTTGAACATTAAACCCCTACACAGCCTAACCATCATCAAAGCTCCTCTAACACATTGTGCATTTTAAATGGTAGCAGCCATGTGCATGACCTTATAAAAAATGTTTCACAGAAGATACACTTTTGCTAAACTCTTGGATGAACAGACAGCATGCACGATCAATCATTAAATCTTGGTCCTGCGAATAACTAACTTAGCAAGAAGTCTTAAAAAATGAATGTGTATTTGCTATTGTTAGACAAGGATAGAGGAGTACCCCCTACCAAGAATGTATAAAGAGATACTGAATTCACAACCCAGCTTTGTAAACAGACTTCCCAGGAGGCTAGAAAAACAAGGGGTCTAGGCCAGTGGGGAAGAGAAATAAAGCAAAGCCTATCAGGAGTGACCATAGGAGTGCTCCTTTGAAACCCGCCCATTAAACTTGGCCACCACAGCGTTGGTGATAACTACTTGGTGAACCAACCACCACTGTACTGTGGGTCTCTGCAGCTAAGAAGTGATGTTATCCAAAAAACTGACAAAACACATCTGATGTAGGTCCTTTTCCTTTTCATCAGCTGTGGGCAGAACAAAAAAGACAAAGACAAAGACAAAGGAAAAGAAAGAGGGAAGAAGAGATGGAGGGAGGTGGAGGGAGAGAGAAACCGGGGTTTTTAACAACCTTTGACTCCTCATAATGCCATAGAAATTGATTTTAGCCTGCTTTTTCCTCTGAGCTAGTGTTCTTCTGTCAGTCAGTAGTTCAGCTTAGTTTCACCACACACACTACACTTTAGGAAACCCACACCAAAAGAGGAAGTACATTCCTTCATGAGAATACACCCATAGCATTAAATGCGATACAATAAAGCAGTAGGGCCAGTATATTCATTAATATCTGCCATGAAGTTCATCTGTTTATTGCTTATGTGGCAAAAAACTTTATGTTGTGTGTTAATATTTGCTATGTAAATGCCAGCTGCATGTAGTTTGCTGCAGTGTGATTTATCAGTGAGGGGATAAGCCAGTGCATGTAGTGAGTCATTATCTCTTGAAGTTTTCAACCTCTGGAAAAAAAAAAAAAAACTTAGTAAAACTTGGCTTTTCTGTCACAAGTTACAAACTTGCTATGACTCGGCAAGAGAACTGACAAGGCTGTGCAGGAACAGAAGCAGTCAATAGAGCAAGCGCAAATGACACAGATTTCGTATCTCTCACACACACACCTATACACATACACTCGCTAATGCACTCTGACAGTTGTGTCTAAAATCAGACAGGAATTCATCAAGAAGTCTCACTCTACAGGCTTCTATTATTTGGGGTAGTGCTAACTGCTGAGCTGGCAAACATTGTGACGAAAAGCTGTTTTGACACCAAATAAATAAGCTATAGACCTACAACAACTGGAATATGGGGGAATAAAGTAACAGCTGTCTTCTAGCACTGGTAGTATAACCTATATTGTGCAGCCCCTCCAAAACAATATCAAAATCCATATGAGTCATAGCAGATGCAGCATTTTATGCATTGTAAGTGGTTCCATTCCAACACTACACATTGCACAATTATTTTCTAAAAGGTCATATGCATAGCAGCTTTACTTCTTTCATGAATCATGGTAAAAAGGTACATAAAACGATTTCAACAGACTATTACTTTTGGACAGTAGTCACAAAGAGGAAGACAAAAAAGACATATTTGCCTCTTTGTGTAAGTGTTCATTCCCCTGGGATACTTGAGGTTACATCATATAACACTTTGAATAACACCTTCAAACATATCTTGAGTCACAGGATATGTTTTGAGTATTTATATTCATTATTACCGAGGATGGTATGCTGTATCACGGAAAGCAATTATACTGTTTGAAGAGCTCTATAATGCAATTGTTTGAAATCATATTCCACCCATAAACGTATGCAGTGATATTCATAATATTAGTGCATAGATGGCACAGTGCTCTGTGATGTGTGATAAAGAAGAGCTCTTAAAGTCGTTGTATGAGATTAGGGTGTCTTAACATAAGACCGATGGAGTGCAGTCGCAGGTGAGCATGTGCCTTGACTACTAACCCAGACCGCCTGCCTCTTTGGCATTGCAGTCAGCATGCAGGGTACAGACCAGGTGGAGTACCTGCTGCCTCTGTTGGCCACGGGAAAAAAAGCCCAATTCAATTACCTCCACTCCGCACATGTTCACAACATACAGGATGTATAAGCCATGATGCTCCTCACAGCAGGAAGTAAAGCTATCTTCCCACAAAGATATTGAAATATTTTTATTTTGATCGGATATTTTATATGGCAGCAAAAAATGTATCTCCTCTCTTCAAGGACCTGTACTGTCCTGTACTGAACAAGTGCATTTATTTCTCTTTTTGAGTGAAAAAGAGTGTTGCACATGACTCTTCCTTGTTGGAGATTGAGCTTGGTAGCCACACCACCCTGTAATGGTACAGTGGGGTACTCCTAGCCCAGAAGAATTGAAACCAGAATATTTTATTACTTTTCAAGGGCAGATTTGAAAAGTCACAATATTGGGCAGCATACACCTTGGTGCATGCACACTGTACAAAGCTCATTCTATATAAGAAAGGTTGAGACAGTCAGTGGAGAAGTACCGGTATTGTGGAAGCAGCTAGGTGGTTGAATAGTGATCATAATACATTCGTATGACTTCATTAGTAAGTATAATGGTCATACACTTACACCACAATTAATGTTTTGGTTAAACCTTTTAATAAAGCAGCTACCGGTGAGAAAATTAGAATCTTGCAAATAAGAGTTGATCCCATTTTTTTGTGTGCAACTAAAGCTTGATTATGTTAGTGGTACAAGTGAAGAATGACAAAAAAGACAATAATTCCACTACAAATATTTTTTAAATCAGTTTTCCTTAAATGTGGTGAGAAAATAGCCAGACAACATGAAAACTTTAGTAGGTCAGAGGAGTGCAACACTATCACTGCCAAGCCCACCTTTCTGCTGCTGAATTCCAAACATCAACTCAGGGTTGAGTCCACCATTTCTTTCCAAATAAAATCCTTAACCTTGAGATAGACTGCTGGATAATCTGAGCCTGCAATGAAAAATAACACCCACAAAACATTTACTACAAAACAAATAAAACATATATACATGACATATACTGAAAGCCATCGAAAGTTTAACAAGTTTTTGACAGATGAATGTAATCAGTGTGGGAGAGTCTTTCATCAACATAACACAGAGTGTAATTATGCAGAGTTATGTATATTAGAAATGTGGTTAATTAATAATAAGAGCGATGAAAAATACTCCACAAAGGTGTTAGTGACGGACAAATACTCCACAGAGGACATAGAGACAGGGAGCTCTTCATCACAGAAGTCTAAGTCTCTGCATTTGGTAAAAGCAGCAAAGAAAAGACTCGAGCCAACTGCACTCTGATCTTCTGTGGTGTACACATGCTAGTGTTTTTACAATATTGTGTTTTTGTCCGACAGACGGATTCATTTAAGAGACTCAAGAGACTAACATCGAGTCTTCTGGCTGCTCAATCAACCTAAGGTTTTTTTTAACTTCCCCCTACACACATTGCTTGTAATACTCAAACTCTTCACACAACTGCTTTACACATCTTTGTATGGGTAGACTTACTGTATCAAGTCTTTAATCATTTGTACTAACACAAGCTTATGTCTTGAAATGCCTTTGTGGTTCGATTTATTTTGGTTAATGTAAAACAGCAACAGAAATTTGTATCTTTAAACCTAAGACTGCAGTACATTCATATATTTTCGATTATGCTGTTACTTGGTGTCATGTTCAGGATAACTATGGCTCTGTAGCATCACTCCAGTTCTGGGGAATAGAGATTTTTGCCTTTTCCTACAGGCAGGGATCCTGTTGACTCACTATTCTGCAAAGAGTCATATTGAATGTACACTCTGTATACAGCCGAACCCTTTGGCATTAAAAAGGATCTGAGTTCGTCCTCTTTTCTATAAACTGACTTTTGGTCACTAGAAATGTGTCTTTTTTTCCAATCTGGAAAGTGTCTGATTTCTTGGCATTGATAAATTGGAATGCCATGTTCCCTTTCGTGCCATTTATGCATGGCTTATTTTGTGCTATGACAATTTGTGTGGCTTCTGAGGATGACTTAAGGTCAGGTATGAATCACTTAACCCGTGTGCCTCATGTTTGTACACTTTGACATTATCCTGTATACAGTCTCGAAATGTTTGCACTAGTAAAACGGTTGCAAATCTAGTAGTCTGCTGTTTTTTTAGTGAAAAGCACCAAATTTAGCTGTTTTAATTAAACAACGTAGGGATTTTTTTCAAGTAGATTGCCACATTCGTTAGTCCCTAAAGGGTGTATCTCCTTTTATCCATGGTTGCTGCATAAATGTGCTTATCTCTAAAGACTTCATTCATCGTATAGCATAAAAGAAAGCCTGCTGGGCATTGCAGTCTGATGCACATCCAACGGTGCCTTTCCATATGGGAGTGCTCCCTTTAAGCCAACATCAGGTGTAACACAGGATAAGACAGTAGGCAAGGGTTAAGTAAAACAAAAGATTTTTTTTACATTTTTTACTGGACAAAGACAGTGTTAAATGTATCATTAACATACACAGAAAAAAAGCAAATAAGGTTCATTCAGTTTAGTGCTGCCATTATGCATCAGGCATCTCCTTACGTTTTGTACCGCTATATATAAGCAGACGGCATTCAACTGTTGCGTCTTCTCAGCATGATTCTTATCATTATCACAGAAGGTCACGACATTGGTGTTATGTATCTTATCCTATTCAAGCCTATCCCAAATATCTAAGCATTTCCTAATAATTATTAGATTATTAGGAAAATAGATGGGTATATTTAATGCACTGCCATATCAAAGGGAAATAGCATGCCTGAGTTGCATAACAGCTATGTCTGGTAATTTGACCCTCATTTTTAGATAATATACTGAATAGGAGCAATATCAGTGCATTAATGCACAGCGTCTGTGAGGTTACCATGTCAGAGAGAGAAAGAGCAGGCGAGACAGGGAGATGAATGGATAGATGACATTAACTGTGTGTGTGTGTGTGTGTGTGTGTGTGTGTGTGTGTGTGTGTGTGTATGTGTGTGGGCAGGCGCGCTGGGAAGAAGAGAGGGGTAGAGAGGGAGAGAGACGACCAAGAGTGACATGCCTATTTCTTCTTCAATGTAAAAATAAGCATCCCATGTAGCGCTTACATCAACAGCTTAAAGCCCTGCCTGTGTAATTTCTCCTCCGCTGAAGAGGTCAGGGACTCGTTTTAGAAAGTGATGATGTGATTCTATAAGGCTGAAGAGCCTTAAGCAAATAACAGACAGCACTGTAATCCACTTATCGTGTTTACATGGCATATACTGTCTACTCTTTCATGCAAATCCTTGCACTTTTGCACATTTTTATCTGATTTATTTTTATTTTATTTCATGCCTTGTTTTTCTTACTCTGCAGTATGTTCAACTAGCAGAATATTAAGTATCATACCCACTATATGAGATATTACTTTTTACAATGTAAACTAAAATATCCATGATTTCATCACCAGTAATATAATTTGCATTATGTGCATATGTTTTATTAACTGAGACCATTGCACACTACACAATCTATTGGGTAATTTAAAGTCATGACAACATGACACATATCATGAACATTAATGTCACTTCATTCATGTTCATTACTGTTGTCATTAAAGCAACACTATGCAACTTTTTGAGTTAATTAATCATCTACATTAATCAGTCATTAGTCATTACCAGGCAAATGAAGACTTTCTCTACCGCCTTCACTGTTTGTGGACAGAATACCATGCTTGCAATATCTGGGGGTCTGTCCCGGCGCCCTCAGATTCACAAAGTCTCGAATATCACGAGAAGCAGGATCACATTAAATTCAGAAAAAATTCCAACTTTACTTACCTCGGTGGACATAAATACTTTCGAATTTGTGTTTCATGTGATCAGTTGAGTTAAAAAGACACAGAGAGGGTGAGGGGAAGGGAAAACAGTCCATTTACTTGGAGACACTAGGGGGAGCTCTGTTGAGGAAAAGCACTGTAAGTTGAAAAGTATCTCTTTAAGTGTCATTTGTTTTTTGCATTGTCTGCATTGCAAAAAATATCAACTTAACATTACAAAAACCGTGTGACACTTAATGACTTAACAGTCATAAACATGAATCTCATCTCATGAGTCTCATTTATGTTCATAGTAGGTGTCTTTATAACATGCTCATGTCACTTTTATGTAGACACCTTCAAATAAACTGTTACCACATATTTTTTAATAAAAATAGTCACTGCCAGCATGTTCATGGGCCCAGCATTGATGAAACTATTAATGTTAAAAATATGGCAGTGACTTGTTCATGAGAAAACATAAAAGCACAAACATTGCAATAAATTGGTTACTTTTATTATAACACTTCTGATAGATTGGGTGCTTTGAATGCATGCTGGTTAAAAACTTTCAACAAGTGAGCAAGTACATTTAAACTCTACCTCCAGTAAGCCATGCAAGCACATTTGTTTTGGCCAAGATCAATACCTAATTAATAGACCCCTGACAGCATAGACAAATGATTTATTTTACCAAGAAACTCTCATTTTCCATCTACATTATACATTCATATTTAAGCTCAGTGATACAACTGCAGTTTATATTCCCAATAACAGGAAACAGAGGAGAGCAATAAAATGAATTTAAGTTTCATTCAAAGTAACTAATTCATAATTTTAAGACCTGTATAAATAAGGGTTTCTGCACTAAGAGCAGAATTTTAACCAAGTGAAACAAAGGCAAGGTTATTTTGTTTTGCAAATCTTCTCTCTTCCGCTCGCTCTCTTTCCTTCAACAAAGTGTCTATTCTCTCACCCCTTCTGTCTGTCATGAGGTTCTATATTTTGTCGCCACTGAACCTTGACAGCATCGCAAACTGAAGCGACCGAGGAACCTTTTTAAGGCGCCAAGACGTCGTCAACTGGAGAGGAGACATCGCGTGGAATCACAAGCTGCGGTCTCCTACATGGCAACATTGTCATGTTAGATTACCCATCAGCCTGTTGCCTCCGCCGCCTCCCCCAAGCCCCCGATCCCCACTGGGAGCCGGCGGAAAGTTAATGGTATTTTCCCTCCAAGCGCCACAGTCTCCTCGCACTGTCATCACACTCATTGCAACCTATTAAACATCCCCCTCCGATATCCGCTCACCCGCGGAGATGTATGAGCTGTGTCCCCCCCCCGCACCCTCCCAGCCTCTTCTCCGCTCTGTTTAGATGCAATTTGTTTTTTTTTTATTTTGGAGAGGGAGGGGTGGAGGTTAAAAAACTTGCCACTTTTTTAAGAACTTTCGTCTTTATGGGATGTTTATGTCGGTTTCCTCTGATGTAATTTACAGTGAAAGGCAATGACCGGAATTAGCCTGATGCATCAATATACAGCAAAAGTAAATAAACAAGCAAGAAAAATACCACACGGTGCCCTGAAATAACCTCAGTGAGTTAAGTCATGAAGTGCCTCAACAGGAGTTACGCAGCAGACATCTAAACAATGCCACTCCCCCACAGACCAGGATATGATTAAATTATGATGCATAATTAAAGAGCCCTAATGAAAGCCCTCTCCTGGCTAATGGTGGAGAGAAAAGGAGAGGAGAGGGAGAGAGAGAGAGAGAGAGAGAGACAGAGAGGGAGAGAGAGACAGACATAGAGAGAGGTGGAAGGAAAGAGAGAGGGAGGGAGTGAGGGGGAGAGAGGGAGTGAGAGGGAGAGAGAGAGCGAAAGAAAAAGAGAAAGAGAGAGAAAGAGAGAGAAGTGCTGAGAGAAAGGAAGACTGTAGTTATTATAGCCTTTCACAGATGAGCCTTAGTGCAAGCGTAAAGGGATTATTAGGCTGATTACATGAGTGCAGTCATTATGTGCTGGGTGCTGCTGACGGGGGAAGTGGGTGCTTTCTCATCAACAGGTGGCAAGACAGGGCTTTGCTGTTTTGGTGTTTGGAGCAAGGCTGTGTCCCATCAGTGCTGGGCTCAGGGGCGGCTCTGAGGGAGCTAGCAATTTTAAATGTGCCCAACATTGAGGAAACCATTAATATGATTACTGACGGGGAGGGGGTAATAATATTAATAGTTTCCTCAATATTGTTACTGATTGGGGAAGTGGGGGGGCATAATAATATTATTAGTTTCCTCAATGCTGGGCCCATGAACATGCTGGGCCAATGGGAATGTGCTAGCTCCCAAAAATTGTATTGTTTTGCAGAGTCCAAAATATGTACCAGTGCCCATAGCTGCTTTGACAAAGCCATCTGATAAAGCCATCCTCTCACTGATCAACTCTCAGGTACATATGAAAAGACATATCAGACGTGTTTTGTCCAGGATATGAGATTTGGGTCAGTGTTTGCGGAATTAGCCCTCTGAAATGTAATCATTCTGGCCTGCTAATTTCATTTTTTAGTGTTGTAGAAAAAGGCTATATAGAGTAAAACAACAACATTTAAGAACGTGTATGGAGTATCTGTTCAGAGACTTATCAAATGTTTGGTTGAAAGTTTTTTTTCTTGACATAGAGCATCAATCCATATTTGAAATGCCTGTGGGCATGTTACTGGGCTGCATGTTTTCTACAAAAATAGCAACGGTTTGTACGGGCTCTGCACTAGTATGTAAAATAAAGGTAGCATAAATTAATACCTTGACAGTATATCCTCATCAATAGCTTGCTGTTTGCACGGTTTACTGCCTCAATAAAGTCAATAAAACGATAGTTACCCAGTGTGGTGTGTTACAATATGAGTGTAATGACATGGAATTTGAATGTCACACTTGAAATACTGTTTTAATATTCAGCTTGATTATCCAATGGTGGCGGTGTTTTTGTAATATAAGTATGTGTACATGGCCATTTACTCTGATTACAATCAAAATGTGACAATGCAGCAAAACAAATGTTATACACAACAGTTATGATCATTTTCCTTGCATTGTGTTCCTTCGTCAGTTATGAGTTATGAACACAATTAGCAAAAACAGCAGACACACTTACCTATGTTAATGACATGGGTTTGTCATTGTTACCTACAGAGTGTTCAGGTAATGTTATTTGTGATTATGGTTACCACACAACACAGGTGCTGACAATATACAGATACTAAAAAAATGCCTAAGTAAAAAAGTAAAAAAGTGAATAGCTTCGCTTTTACAGTAGACATGAGTGGCAGGTATTGAGCAGGTGTACGATATGAAATGAGGCAGAAACAGGCTTCTCGAAACAAAGCCCATTCAGGACAAGCTGATTAACTGGATTACTGTAATCTTCATATAATACATGTTATTTCATTTGTTCACCCCAAAGTAATCCTCACAAATCCAATTTCATTGTGCTGGGCACAGGGATTATTTAACATTTAGTGGTTCAATTGTCTAGATGGCCACACTGAACTGAGAGATCATTAGAAACCTATTAGCATTACCTATTAAAGATGGCTGAAGTTGCATTTTGTTCTGTAATTACCATGGACTGTGTTTGCAGAGAACACAATAATTAGCAAAAAAAGAAAAAAGAGCTTAATAATAGTACACCAAAATATAAGTAAATCAAACCATAGTGCTTTCCTCTGTGACAGCCCTGAAGAAAAACTGTTATATATACTATATATAGTACTGAGAGTTTCTGGTTTATTTAATGTATTGGATTGGTGAACAGAGGCACTGTGCATAGTTGTCTACCCATGGGGACCTTGTCATGCACAGTAGCATTCACACTGCACTGCAATAATTACACTGTGGAGATGGAGTTGCAACCCTTGTCAAGCCTTTGCCAGTGTCATCGAGTCAATGAGTAAAGGAAAACAAAAAAAAACCCCACTATACTTTATATAGATCTGCGTATTCATGCTGGTACATTATTTCTTATAAATGAGGTCAAGACCCATGTCATTAAAACCCTGCAGGTCCTAAGCTAATCAATAGCTTGTTTGGCATTTGGTGATGGCCCAGCAATTTACATTGATTTATACAGTCAACCCAGGCGGGCGGGCAACCCACAGCCGGTCTTCAACCTGTTTCCTAAAAGGCAGACAGAACAAATAGTCCCTGTCATCGCCAAGTCATTCATCACACCCTGGTTAAGTGTGACAATCAAGCAGTGTGAGCGGCTAACGATGCTCTCCTTGTTTCGGACCTTATTCCAAGTCCATTTGAACACCGGGCCATTTATCATATACAAATTATGCCATTACCTCTAAAACGGATCTCAGAAATGTCAGCGGCACATCTATTCATTTCTCAGGTGGGAAGTGATTCATATTCCATTAAGCATATACAAAAAAGCGTGTCTATCCTGCTCGAAATAAATGTTCCTGACCTTCATAAAAATGAGATTTTAAATGCAAATTAGGCTGAGAAGGCATACAGTGCGGCTCATCAATAGTTTAGGCATGAATACCAATGATAAATGCGTCTGCACAGGAATCAATAGGTCCCCCATGACATGACCTGCAAATAAATATGGAAGCAAGCGTAAATCACAGACTATAAGTGGCAAAGGCACAGGCACATCAAAGGTTTGTTAGGTAGGTGTTTGATGAGATGTTGTAAATAGGGTTTTAAAGACTCAGGGCGAAAACTCAAGCTCCGGCATCCATGCAAAATTTATGAAACACTGTGTTACGGCGATGATGAAGTTATTCTACAGGCACTGTGAACAATAACATGACATGTTTAACTTTGATCTAACAAACAATACACATAAGCCCATTAAAAAGGCTTCTTCTTCTTATCACTGGACACAGTTACAATCAGACAAGTTTTGCACAACAACGCGAGAGTAAACAGCCTCAAAAAGCTTAGACCTCCCTCTTATACCATCCATCAAAGCACTTGTGTGATAACACATCATCTGACCATCATGGGTTTTCTGTTAACTTAGTATACCATTGCAAACATGACCATGCACCAGGAGGAAACTGCAGATAAGACATATGTATTGACACACGTGGCATGTTTATTTGTCGACGAGTTGTATCCTTATCGAAGTGCCCTACCACTGTCTGTACTGTACACCGTGTGAATTCCCACATGAGCTGCTGCTCCAAGCATCTGTCTTCAACAGATGCTGAACTGACATTTCAGTGACTTGGGGATTACTCTGACAACATCTCAGAGTCAGTAAGGGGAGGAGGACCTGCCCTTCACTACAACCCACTGAAGTGAATTTGCAGCAGAATACCTCTGCTTTTATTGTTCATTTCACTGAGTGTGAAGTGTATGCATGAAGATGCTTTTCTGTTCTGACCTGTCATGTTGAGGGAGAAAGGCCTCTACTGCACGCAGTACAGTGGTGATGAGTAATCCCCTTTGTTTGTTTGTTTGTTTGTTTGTCTTTGTTGATATGCTCTTTAATCTCTATTCCATCCTCTAATCCTGCATTTTTATTTTCTCATGCTCTTTCTCAACAAGTGATTTCAGTGGAGATAATCGTGATGACCTTGAGGATGGTAATGGTCTTGCTGCTGCTGTCTATGGGGTTTTTGGGCGATAAATTATACATCTATCATGGCCTATATGAGTCACTGTGAGATTTAAAATCATTGCACTCTTTCAGCAACAGCACTGAAACTTTGTGCTCCCTGTTTAACAAACCAAACACTCTTACAGACTATGAAAATATTACACTGACTATATTGGAAAACTTGTTTTGAGGCTTGGTAGACGTATCCACAAGATTGCACCTAATTTGTCTTAAAACAAACGTCCAATGTTGTAAAAATGAGCAAAATAAAAGATTCATTTGGAGAGAGGGATACATAACCAATGACTGAGCTTATCGGGCACGGAATAAATGATCTCATAAAAATGGCACACTGTTCGAACATAATGAAAAACCCCATGGATAGTGGCAAACACTTTGGTTTTCAGCAGTGTTAGTTATCACAAAAGACATCTCATAACACACCCAAAAGAGAAAAGTAATAAAGATCTCTTACACATTTGCATATAAATTAGCATATCCTTCCCTCTGTTTGCAGTGTGTATCTAGGACAACTGGAGTTAAAAGCAATATCTGAAATTATGTTGTGAGGGGGGGTGGGGGGTTGGGGTGATGGTTGAGACAATTTCATGTTGGTGAAACTCAATAGGAGGTTTTTCTTTGCTTTGGGGAATCTAAGGTTTCATCTGAAAGCACACAGTCAGTGCTATCTGCTAAATTTACATGCCCCATCGATTTGGACATTTAAACTTGCACTGCACTATCACGCTTGGTCAAAGCTAATTTCAAGGCAAAGTTGCTGAGCAACATCATATAGTACATTATAGTGCTGATGATGGGCTTTGTCTCCAAACCTCAGACCTCGCTGAAATTGAAAGCATAATCTAATAAGTAGGTGAAGCAAGTCGTGAAAAAGAAAAAAAAAAACATCATCCAATTATTTCATTCACACTTCAAGTATTCATTTTATTCCACCAAACACACACAAAAAAATTGTATGTCTGTTTCTTTGTACTTTTTCGTCACATTAGACTACCAAAACAACATAAGGAAGAGACAAACATGTTAAAGTGCTGGTATGTTTGAATGAGAAGGATGCCATCAAGTGATCAGCCATGTTCTCATTCAAAGACCTAACTGACTTTACTAATATCAGACCATGTGCCTCTGAAACAGGGTTTTGTGCATATGGGGAGGTCAGACAAGGCTAGGTCATATTGTTAAAGCTCTCACTTGGTACACTTGACTTTAGAAATGTTTCACTTTCTTTTATTCGAAAATGATATTAAGCGTTGTAATTTAGTTTCAGAGAGTTGGACCTTTTGAGAAGTTACTCGTCGCCTTCTCTTTTCATCCTGCAGAAGCATTTTCAATTACAGATATAGCTTTCAATGGGAGAAAATAACAGCAGTTGGAAGAAGAACAAGAAATGTACGGAGCAGACTATTATTCTTCTCACACAGGACCCGAATGGCTGTTGAGTGCCTCGCTCGGTCTTCCTCTGCCTGCCTGAAAAGTTACCCCCGTTGGATTGTCTCCAACCAATTAAACCAGTCACTTGAATGAATAGTCTGGCCGAACACAACCTGTAATTATTCGTGCATTCGTGATATTTTTTGAGCAAGTTCTCTCGTCCCATGCTGACATGTTGAATCGTCAAGCCAAGCGCCAGAAAGCACATGGAGACAGGCAACGCGCTGATTAATGGGTGTGAGGTAGAGGTGCGGATTCCAGAGCAGAGCGGTGCCTCTGCGAAGCGCAAACTTTCTCCATCACTGCCACCTTCACAGCAGGGGAAGCTGGTTAGTTTCCGCAGTTCTCTGCCTCTCTGTGTAAATCTGTGCATTGGCACCTGATTCATGTGAATTTCTCCTTTTTAAATACTGTCATGACTTGATATGTTTGAAATTTCTTACCCTTTGATTAAGTTTATCAGAAATTACTGTTCCTTTGTAGTAGAAGCAGCAACATCTTTATCAATATTATATGATGAATATATTTCAGGTAGCCAAATTAACTTGAGATCACTGCACAGAAAAGGTAAGTATGAGCTCAAGTCTGATTAACACAGGTGGTTTGAGAGAGGAGTGAAGGAGGCCATCTATGTCAGTCTGGAACAACCAACTTTAAACAGAGGATGGGGACTGAGTCATCATCTATCTGCTACATACCATTCTGCCTTGGATCTCATCCCAGGACGTTTAACTGATCTTTACCATCACAGCAGTTCTCATTATCTGGGTCCTGTGATCATAATGACCTTCACTTCAATTCACACATTGACTTTAATTAATGGATTAGTCATGTGACGCTTTTGTCACATGATAAGGTGTGTGGTCTACAGCTCACAACTCCACCTCCAGTGGTCCAGAAATATAGCTCCTGGTTCTCCATCATCAGGTCAAAACTGAAGAAGCCTTTTGGATGAAAGGTGAAATGTCTTCAAGCTTCCAAAAGAAGTCCAGTTGCTCTTTTGACTACCATAACTTGAATGAATGATAATCTCCACAGACAAAAGGACATATTGTGTTACATTTTGTTATTGGTCAGAAGATACATCATTCCCCCTGAGAAAATATAGGTAGTATGATAAACCTGTCTATGTACATTAAATTAATAAATATAACTACAGAATGTTGACATGCTGTTTTCAAAAACGAATGTAACAAATAAGGGTAAATAGGTGTGGAGAAGGAGGAGCGACCTGCTCACCTCTACCTGAATGAGCCCTGTTATGTAGTTTGGCCCTCACAGTGTTTGAGTTTGCACTTATACATATTCATGCAGCACACAGATCCACAGTCAGAATCCTCACTGAAAGGAGTAAAGTGATTAGCCTTCAGCAACCTTGGCACTGGGTCATGCATGCAGTCTGATTAGTAGCAGACTCTGAAGCCTTCTTTACACACTCAGTGTGCTCCTAAACAAGGTAAAACATAATTTAGGTATTTGCACAGGCAGGTTAATGTAGGTTGGCCTTAGCCATGATTGACCTGGGCAATAGTTTGTTTTTGTTTTGTTTTTTTCATTGCAGCTGATATTTCCAGGGATATTTTGGTTCCTCTCTTCAGTTCAGGATTGGATTAAATTATTCATTGATAGTGCATAATACAGCTTGTTTATGCATGACTTTCTACCCTGTGGATTTGGTCATTTTGTTATTCTTTGTTTTCAGTGTTGAGAATTAGAATAGACACTAACCCAACAGTCCTTTTTTTATTTTACAGTCACCGGGGGGGGAAGAAAAATTTCATCATTATTTTCATAGGCAGCCTGTGTAATTTAAGTGTCATCACTGATATGTTCCTCTTAGGCAAAATGGTAATAAATAATTCACATTTGGTACAATTTGTAAAATTGTAGAAACAGCCCGCAACAGCTAACAGATGCTGCTTGGCTTCAAAAGTAATTTCTGGGTTATTTCATACAAAATCAAACAAAAGAGTGACATATTTACAGTTGAATTATCCCAGCTCAGTTGTTTGATCTGCCAGTACAGAATTTTAAGTTCCATTTTAGTTCAATAAGTTATTAGTAAAAAGTGTTTTTGTTCAGTGTTGAACAGTGCAGTGAAGTGTTATTTTATCATTTAGTTAGGCCAGCCTTATGGACTGAAAGGCTTGGGCTGAGAAACAAGCATTCAGCATGAATATAAATGTTGTTTGGCTTTGTGAGACCAATACCAAAGGTTTTGACATGATTGAAATATTCTGCTCTGCCTTGGCATTAAAATTCTATGCCTCAGAAAGGAACTGCATAATTGAATTTGAATCACCCAAAAGGTACACCGTACTTAAAGTCACATTTTACAGACATTACAGAGCAGATACCACTGATTAATGTAATCAATGTTTAATCAAATGTCTACATAAGGCCAGCCGAATGGTCTGTCTTTACTTCTATTTAGGCGAAGTCATAATTGGATATCAGACAGCAAATCTCACTCATACTCTCATAAAGAAAACTATAAAAAGCCTTGTGTTGTCACATACCTGCAGTTGGTTGCAGTGACATAAAAACAATAAACTAATCACTTTGTTTAAATGTCATGTTTTGTCATGTGATGACTTAGGGTTGAAGTTGTCAGCATCATGAGTTCCTTCATGGTGTGCAGCTTTTTTAATGTGGCATTTTTCTTATATATATATTATAAATATACACAAACATCAGCAAAAGTATGAAGATGGAAGGTGGAACTCATGGAAGATGGAACTTATGAGGTTTTATCAAAAGCTTAAAGAAAGAGATGATGTCAAATTGATTGATAGGTATAGAGTTAACCTTTTGGAACCTGTCAATCTATTACATCATTCTGGCTGCCACTGTGTCCTGTTTACTAATAGGGTATTGATAGATAAGGATCAATCCCTGTCAAAGTTTAGCTTATGGGAGACGTGTAATAATTTCAGTGCCACTAAGGGCAGTCAGTGAAACAAAAGTAGAGGATGTGGTGCATCATTTCCATTGCATAATGCAAGTGATCCCATTCGATCTGTGCATGCCAGTTATGTGTTATCAGATCTGATCTTAATTACGTCCACCAGGATTAGTTAGGCCTATGCTTAGAATTTACACTGACATCTTGCACAGTCGTACATCTTTTTCACTGGCTTTTCATGGCCAGTGTTCAAAGCTCAACTTGTCATGTGAACAGAAAGAGATGCCCTTCATTCTTGAACCCCTCTACCACTTGACAAGATGACCTCTCAACTTTGTGGGTTTGCAGATTCTCCAGAGTAACTGAGTTCTTTGAGCTTTTTGTTAAGAAACTAGACTTACAGCCAAGCAGTGCATAATGTAAGAATGGTCTTCATACACTTCAGGCAAAGCCATGGAGAGGCAGAATGCACACGTCATTCCATAGTTTGCTTTTTTCTGGTATTGCAGTATTCTCTCGCTGCAATCGACGTGCACAAGTCTGTATAGACTCAACATTTTGATGCTGTGTGTTCAGTTCGTATGGACTGGGCAGATGATGAAATTTCTGTCAACCAGTCTTTGTGCTGACCAAGTTCACAGAAAGTATACTACATTTCCCTAAAGGGCAGATACAAACTTCTGTTCAGATACACACTTCTGCTCAGATACAGACTTGAGCATGCGTGTCTCTGAAATATACTTTTACTGTGGTTGCAGACTCGTCTCAGGGCAGTTATTTTTTCCATGTGTACGCCCAAGGCAACAATATGGACGCAATCAACAACTCAACAGCAATAAATATAGTGTATAAATGTATTTGACACATAACAGCGTATAAATGTACTTGACACATACTGTAATTTAGAAGTTTTGAGAAATTATAGGCTTGACATTTCCTAAGCTATTGAAATGTGTCAGTTACAGCATCCATTACAGGTTCAATTGTAAGGAATTTAGTGCACTGAATTACAACAAAGAACTTTTGAGTGAGAGGACATTGGCCTGTAAACCAATAGATTTCTGCAATGACATCATTCAGTAGGTATCACCGCTACAAAAAAAAAAAACGAGTTGCAAGGAGCTATGTCAAAGAAATTCAAACAATAAAAATCTTTTGAAAAATGTCTGTCATGGTATTGTGTTACAATGTCTTTGACCTTGTCCAACTGTAGGCGTTGTAATGCATACAGTACATGCATAATACATGCACATAAATATTAAAATCATAGTCATGTTCATTCGACTTTACTTTTATGTATTATATTATGTTTTATCATCATGTTTCATTGTCTTGTTAATAAGATGTTTAATGTACACTGTGGGCTATAGGGAGTGTTGCAATTTCGAATTCTGTGTGTGCAGCCTTTTTGCCAATAAAGCTGAATTTGACTTTTTGACATTTTACTACTAATTACAAATCTAGAAATAGAAATTAGAAATCTAAAACGAAAATCACTTGTTAAGGTCATTTTTGGTGGTATCAACTGGTTAGATTTTTTCACATAGCCACGTGGGTGTTCTACACTATGAAACCCAGATAGTGAACGTATTGATTTTATCCTTTTGCAACAACAGAAAGAGGTGAATCTGTGATTCCACCTCACACTCTTCTCAAGAGAGGAGAGGGAAAAAAGTCGACTATAGAAAATAAGAAATGCTGTGAGAATGCTGCCAGGGATCAATCCATCACCAAAAAAACACTAAGCACTGAGGACGCATCCATCTCATGTCATGGGCATTTGTAAAAGCGGCGCGCTTGCGCTGCAACAAGAGAGTCCATCGATCTCGCCACGCCACGGCACAGCACAGCACAGCACGGCCGCCTGGCATTCCTTCGCACTGCATCGCGCCGCACCACAACGCACTGCACCTCCGCGGCATCGTTTGTCATCACTCAAGCCTCACGAAAAAGGGGTCCCATGCTCTTTAGTGGCGGACATGCCCCTTAGTCCCCTCAGTCCCCACAGTACCCCCCCTGCAGTGGTCCACCCCCTCCCCCATTGCAGGACCATTCACCTTTAGAAATGTAAAGCTGAACGAAAGAAAAAAATGGTGGAGGTGAGGAGGAGGGAAGGGAAGGGGGGAGGATGAAGAAGAAAAAAAAAGAGAATAGGAGGAAAAGAAAAAGATTGGAGTCAATTCTGTACTGCTGGCACAGAGGTGTCCACCGAGCTGGAGATAATGGAAATCGTCGTCTCCAAGGCCCCAGTGCAAGTGCAAAGTGAGGCCTGCCACAGGGATCCTGTGCAGCGCATGCTAACGGTAGCTAATCCATCAAGCCCAACCTGCCTTCAAGGCCTTAAGCGATTCTGCAGTGTTTTCGATGGTTTCAGTTACAGCCTGTTTTGCTCTGTTCGCTTGGTGAAGAGTTACCTCATCCTGAAAGAGAGAAAAAAAAAAAGAAAACCCAGACAAATTTACTGTGCGTGCCCTAATTGACAGCTCAATTTAAAAAATGATAATGTTCCCATAAAGGGCCAACGTCACTTCATATGGACTCAGGGGAACCGTGACTTTCTAGAGACCATAAATATTCCTGAAGAAAAAAAGTCCCTCATACCACTTGCTGCCAGAGCAAACTGACTTAACCCCCACAAGCCCAAATATAGAAGAAATTTTAAAAATGTTTTAACCTTTTAGATGATGATGTAGGAGGTATTTGATGCAGAAATAAAAAAAAAAATTCTGTTTTTTTTTTTTAATTATGACATTCAAAATCCAAATGCCATCCAAATCCAAAACAAAAGAAAATGTGAAGGATTGTTTTGTAGAATTCAGTGTGATTAAATGTGTGATGTTAAATGTTAAATGTTGTAAGGGGGCTCGCCGGGGTGAAAATAGTGACGCAGTGACAAGAATTGCTGTCAACAAGCCTAGGTAGCACATAACAGACTATATTGACAGCAGTTTCATATACAGATAGATGGACAGAGAGATATACCAATAAGGTGGAGCTAATGACTTAGTGTACTCAGCAAGCAATCAAACACTGCAATAATAGTTCAAGGGGGCAGCACCTGTGTGGCTGTGAAGTATGTGCGAGCCTGTGGCGCAGGCTAAAGTATGGGTCACCCGCTAGAGGCTTCTGGCGCAGGGATGAATCCCCTGTCCCACGGCTGTTGAGGCAGCTTAAAAAACTTTTGCCCGCCAGTGATTTTCCCTGGCAGACACACAGATACAGACGCAGAGCTGAGGTCTTATTAAAATTCTGCTGCTGCAGGTGTCCTAATCTACAGATAAGGCAGAGCTCATAATCCATCAAAAGCGATTGCGGGGCTAACAGTTTCGTTTACCACGGAGGAATTATCTCTGGGATTTTTTTGTATTTTTTTTTTTTTTGCCTATTTTTAAACTTTCCCTTTATAAATGTTGAGCTTTTAAGATCAAAGAGACTTGGCCCGACAGTGAAAAATGTATCCTGGTATGCTGTCATAGTTTCGAGATATGTAGTTTTGTGATGTTTTGATTATTATTACTTTTTAAAGTTTCATAAATATTTGAATAGTATGCTTAGTTCAGTTTTTTTCCTAGTGTGTTAATGTATTCCTGATATATGTCTGAATTTTCACTGATGTATTTTGGATTAGCCATAAAAAGAGGAGCCTTTCAGGATGTCTCTATTCGCATGCTGGATAGTGGATACTGGAAGGGACGTGTGAAACTTGGTGAAATATTTACTTTCACTGGGCGATTTTACTCCACAGTATTTTCTCACTCCAAGCAGCTGCAGCAGCAGCAGCCCAAATGATTCTGCCCCCCCAACACACACACACACACACACACACACAAACACACATCCCCACCCCCTTTCCAGTAAAATGCCATTTGCAGTGCTTCACAGGGCAGGGTATACAGGTCATCGGGTCATTTCCTCCTCGCGCCGCTAAAGGATTAGTCTTTCAGCTTCCAGCTTTACCAGGTTGGGTTGATGGGTCCTTTAGTTGGTGAGCTCACTCAGCCCAGCATGCATCACTGGTGGACCGGCACCGATACTCAGCAGCCAATTTCTCACAGGCTACTTCTCAATACCGGATGCCGGACGAGCCCAGGCCTTTTTTTTATTGGCAGCCGCGCATTAAACGTCAGAGGCAATCAGCTGCAGCAGAGTATATCACTCTGTATTTACTCGCTTTACAGTCACTGTAAATTAAACCCCTGCAAGCTATTGATGCAGCAGATTCGCTCTTATGAATTGCTAGCAGTTTATGCCTGCATAAGCCCACAAGATATTTTTTTCCCTCAAGTCTGCTGATAAATCTGCAGCAGCATTTTCTGATGTGGTGGAGGATTTGATGACCAGATGTATCCATGTGTTACTGACATAACGACCTCATCATGTCTGATACTGAACAGATACTGGGTCTGGATACAGTCAGGGCTCAGGTTACGATCTCATCCATGCTGGCAGAACCATTCCCTACCCTAAGTCGCTAAGTCGCCCGGCCTAAAGCTTCGGCCGATACATTCTGATTTAGCTTCATTGGGGGAAATAAAACAGGAGTTTGTGTTTTTGAGAGTATTTACGCCGCTTTAGAAATACATCAGTATCAGAGTACTGCTGCAGTAATTTATCACTGGGGCTTGGGCTTCTCTCTCATTAACATGGAGCTAATGTATCTCCATCCAGCCAAAACGCAAAAAAGTTTGCAAATCAGCACAACTAGTCGGTGCATCGTCAGCAAAAATGGAGCATCTGTTTTTAGCCATTTACAAAAAAAAAAAAAAAAAAAAAACTTGGTCTCGAACATCAAACGCCTATTAATACAGTACCAATGGGAGAGTGACATCGATCAGTGTGTTTAAGAGTGCATCTGTGCCCTTACACCACTGAGGAAGGTTGAGCACTGACAGGTGTGGAGACAGTAACACAGCATCAAAGAGAAGTGCATCATATATCACAGTCTGTTTCTGAGTGAGCGACTGACGGCTGACCCGTCGTGTGGCCCTTCACCCAACTTCAAGGTGAGCTGTTGGTAAAAAAAAGAAAAGAAAAGTGTATCACTGTTAACGGTGGCTTTTTTCATATGCCATTTATATTCCAACCTACTGCAAGGCCTTGCGGCAATGACTGTCAGCACAATGCAGCCAAACACACAAAAAAAGACAACAGGGGACAGGTGTAATGCTGACAAACAGGTGGAGTAAATATCTGTGCACGTAAGAATAATGATTATTTTTAATGCAGGAACAGAACAGGTAATGCCTGTAAATGTCTGCCTTCAGTAGAGAAATATGAACATAGATGATGTAAAATGTTTTATATTTTTAATCTGGTGCTTTGTGTGAAGTAATGATCTTTCTACATGTCAGCACCACAGAGTCTTCTGATCCCTGAAAGACTTAAATTTTGATGCATACTTAAATACTTAAAACTTTGCATAAGTATATTTAATAGGCAAATTAAAACTTACCGTCCTTTGTCTTGAATTACAATTGCCAATATTCTGCTTGGTTAGACTTATGTAAGGTATTCTATTATAAAGGTCAGTATTAGGATCACCTAAACAGACCTTAAGAGATTTGCTCATTATCATCTCCACAGAATCAACTCAATGTTGTCCCCAACTTCTTCCCATTAAAGAGAGCAGATAAGACTTCAGTGAGAGATCAGGTAGCTACTCACCATTATCGGCTCTGAAACAGTGAATAACCATACAGTATGCATTTAAGTACACAAGTTTGCATTTCCACCGCCTACATTCATTTACCACACCCGGAGCCAAAGCAAGCTATTTGTGTATGTTTACACCGGGCATGAAGTGAAAAGTTAAACTACATGAGTAGAGACACAATGACTTAACTAAACTCTAACACATTGCTTACGCCTCAGGCATGTGTATACTTATATTTGTTTTGTGATTGCAAGGACAACTGTGAAATTTCACAGCACAGTAAAAGATATTACGGTGGACTATAAAAAGTGGAACACCCACTGTGGCACATCAAAGGCAGCTTGTGTGTGAGGGAGGTTTGAGAGCCCCTGAAGACACTTCTCACATCGGCAAATGTGTGCAGCCAATGCCTATTTTAAATAACTGGAACCACATGCAGGCAACAAACTCAAACATAAACAAAGTGCGGTTTTATTATTATTATTATTATTATTATTATTATTATTATTATTATTATTATTGTTGTTGTTGTTGTTGTTGTGGTTGTTGTTGTTGTTGTTGTTATTATTGTTGTGACTCATGTTAAGTTGTTGCAGTTGCCAGAGTAGTTTACATTGAATTCTCAGTAAACGTGTGTAAGTGTGACATGACGTGTATGAGTGTGACCTGCGCATTAAAGCTATAAAAAACTGTATTGAACAAGTTTTCAGCAGGTTATCACATACCTCTGACTTCCACCGATTAAACTTATGCTTTAAACTCAGCTGTGTGCATTCATAGTCATTCCTGTTT
>CM059271.1:5136711-5159211 GCA_030347295.1 Setipinna tenuifilis | reverse complement strand
GTTTTGTCTCATCCACCTGTTATAGACTCCACATTAGCCTTCTGGTCAGACACCCAGTCTAAATTCATGCATTTCCAAGGCTAAGGGAAACCCACATACACACTCACATACAGAAAATGAGATTTGTAGCTGTTCATGAAATAAAGTGTATATAGTAATAAAGTTCAATAAAGTTTACCCGACGCAACAGATTGCTCCCTCAGGCAATGGTATGAGTAAAAAAACACAATACATGGTGGTATGTAATAGGCACATAATCGGTACATCACAACTGTCCCTGCAAACCCACCTTAAGAGGATTTCCTTTGTCCCACACTTCAGCTTTCTCTCTGCTCTTACTCATAGAAATAAAGAAAAGAAGAGTTGTCAATTATGGGGTGAGGGGGATTTCTGCATGGATTTCCTTATAATCCAGCAAATTGACAAATGATTGCGGTCTCTACCCTGAAGGACTGCAGGAAGTACGAAGCCTCAAATTGATACAACTATGAGCAGAAAACTGAAGCACATTAGAAAATGGATACTTACTCATCGCACAGTGCTTTCCTTATTAGACTCTCAACAGGGGGTAGGCATTTGAGGTTCAGTGTGAAACCTTAGCGGGATATTATTGGGTTTCAAAACATGTTTTTCCACTTATTTGAATTACCAGTAATGACTGTTTTTCGCTTACAGTGCCGACCACTCCACCAGATCCCATAATGTGTAGGTGGTACATGGAGCGGATATCCCTTCACCGAGAAGAATTCATTCCGGTTCACATCCTGAAATTGATTAAATGTAACCTGCCTTTTCCATCTGTCTCCTTTCATAACTCATGTCAGGGCAGACACGAGCAGAAGTCTTGCTGGAATGAGGGTTGAGAGGTGAGAGTAGGGAGGTCCAGCCGCACAACTGCAAGATTCAGTGGTGTTACACAGCACCGAAAAAGAGAGCACAAGAGCTGCCCATCACGACCTGTCACGTGAGCATTTTCAGCAAAATAACACATCTTACAACAACGTTATGCCAGCTGACATGACATACAATATCATCTTGTTATTTAAAAACATTCGAAATGCCCTGTAATACAACAACATGCTGTTGAAAAATATTCCACTACAAAAAATATCCAAAGTGTACACAAAGTGTTTTTATTCATTGAATTTCATATCGTATATTATTTTTTGTACAGATGTATAAGCCAAGGAGAGGTAAACAGTTTGTGGTTGTGGTAGTACTAGTGAGCTTTAAGCAAAGCACACATTCTTTAGGGAATGTCTTGTTCACCAGTACTACAGAGAAATAGAAAACTGTCCTCATCCCAGTGTACAATGCAAAATATGTTACCTTTCCTCCATTTATGAACTCTGTCAGCAGTAAATTAATACAGCTCATGTGTATAATATTAGTTTGCCTTGAGTTGTTTGAGGAGTCTCCGCTTCAGGTTTGTGTGTTAAATGCCTTCAGGTCATGTTAGGTTGCGGGTGTGCATTTAAAGATAAACCATTCCCTCAATACTTTTTTTTCATTAGGGCAAGAAACATTATGGGGTTGAATTCATTTTCGGTGAATTTTCCCTGAATAAATAAATAATTTCAAGTTTTTAAAACTCTAGTATTCATGTAAACATATAAAAAGCTGCAGAGTGTGCAAGTATTAGCATTTCGTTCGCTCTGTTAATTAGTGTTTTACCATGTATGCATCATTTCCGTCCAGCAAGGTAATCATATTTGTTTTCTTTAATGTTTTTTCCAACATAGTTGCTACTTTGACTTTAAAGAAGCAAAGGTAACACCTTATTTGAAGGTACCTACATAAGAGTGCCATAACCATGTTATAAACATGACATAACACATATCATAAGCATTAATGACAGTTAATTTCTGTTTATGACTGTGTTATTAAGTGGCATTTGGTTTTTGTACTGTTAAGTTAATATAGTTATTGGGATGCAGACATGGCAAAAAACGAATAAACATGACTTAAGTGTCATTAATGTTCATGATATGTATCATGTAATGTTTATAAAAGGTTCATGTCACTCTTATGTATACATCTTCAAATAAAGTGTTACTGAAGCCAATACTTGTGGTGGAGCCACTGTTTTTAGTAGATGCGTTAGACCAAGTCATACATTCTCACCACAAAGCATCACATCTAAACAAAAATACTGTGTTTATATGGTGACACCCTTATGTAGACACCTTAAAATATACTGTTACTGAAGCCAATACTTGTGGTGGAGCCACTGCTTTTAGTAGATGTGTTAGCAGGGAGTACTATATTGGGTTTTTCTTTCCACAAACAAACAGACCAAGTCATAGATTCTCCCACAAAGCATCACATCTAAACAAAAGTACTGTGTTTAGATGGTGTCACTCTTATGTAGACACCTTCAAATAAAGTGTTACTGAAGCCAATACTTGTGATGGAGCCACTGTTTGTAGTAGATGTGTTAGCAGGAAGTATTACATTGGCTTTATTTATTTTTTCGCAAACAAACAGACCAAGTCATACATTCTCCCCACAAAGCATCACATCTAAACTAAAGCACTGTGTTCTGAGATATTCCCAAACTAGTTGCGGTAGGAACCTTGTGAGGGCTGGATGTATTGCTTCAGCTCAGGATCTATTGTGTACAAGCTGAGGCAGGACCGCTAATGGTGTTCGAAGGATTGTGTGCGAAAGACAAACTGCTGGAACTGTTCCCATCCTGGATATTGAATGGGTGCAGTGCCAGAGGTGATCTGCAGGTTAACTGTCATGTGCCCGGAGCCTGGACTGCTCACAGCTGCAGCTTGGTCACTTTCTTCAAAATCCATTAAAACCTCGACATGACGACATGTTTCACAGTGAAACAATTTGTATGTGTTACTGCAACTGCTTTACTTCACAATACAACATAATGGCTGGTGCATGTGTTTAGGTGTGCGCTTGGGCACAAGACGTGTGTGTGTGTGTGTGTGTGTGTGTGTGTGTGTGTGTGTGTGTGTGTGTGTGTGTGTGTGTGTGTGTGTGTGTGTGTGATTCTACATCAAAGCATACTGTAGCATCCACTTTGTTATATGTTTTTTTGTATTAATGATATGTAATTTTATGCACTGCTTGAGGTATAGCACAATTTTCAATGGAGCAGATTGCCTTTGTAATTGTCTTCTATTGTAAAATAAATGTTCACAGCTCTGCATTATAAGGGTATCTCTACCACAAAGACCACATGCACACTATCAAACCATACAGCAATAATAAAGCTGATTTGGCTCATTGTCCTTTTATCTTCTGTCTGTCACTTAAAGTCACAAAGACAACAGGAAGTTCTTCAGAGACTCTGTGCCAAGTTCTTTAGAGGTTTTTTTAAAACTGAGCCTGCCACACACAGACACAATCAACCACGTATAGCCAAAATGTTGGATGCTTTGGATTCACAAGAGTACGTTCACATCTGTGCATTCTCACGTCCCCTGGGGAAACAGTCAGTTTGAGCCTTCCACCATATTTTAAATTAGGTATTCGCCATCCTGCAAGAGGATATGCTACCGTAAAGCAGGTTGACAAAAATACAACACCGGAGGGAGCTTAAGTGATTTCGCTGCCTGCTCTCTGTCTCTTCTCCGGGTGGTCTTCCAAATTAATGTGACATGCTGTGGTGCTACTTTGTGAGAGGAGAAGAGGGTACATGAAACAGACTGATATAGTGGCATTAATAAAACATAGCAAGCTCACTGACATCTCTTAGACAGAAACAAACAGTGCAACAAGACATCAGAATGGTGAGAGGGAGTAAAGTTTTGGTAAACCTTTGCCAAGGTCAGAAGGATATGCCATGTGTCTGGGTCATCACTGCTGGATATGGAGTCTTGGCACGCGTCACTTTGCCGCCTGATGTCGTCTGGTGTCATCTGGTGCGGTGCTCAGTAGGAAGGGGAGGGAAACAAAGTTAATCGGTGGTCCATTAGTGGATCTTTAGTGGAACATTAGTGGATTAGTGGAACTACTGACAGTGGGCCCAGGATAACCTGTGCACCCTGTCAGTAGTTGTCAGTGACTGTGAACTTATGACTTGGGTGACCCACAGTGCATCTTTTTCACATGTTTAAATTCTAAAAAAAATGTTACGGTTCTTATTTTAAAAGGTTTGCCAAATGTCAATATGAACTGGCACCTGAATGAAAATGTGTAGCTGGTTTATCAAATATAGGTTGACCACTCTCAGCGATATTTTTCTCCACCATCCACTGTTGTAAAATCTTTAAAAACCTATGTCCAAAGCAGATGTAAGATCAGACCTGTCACCACTTCAGCGTTCAAAGACAAAAGACCTGGCCTCCTCCTTGATCAAATTTAATGTACCCTATGCTGCACCTCTGCACTTCAACAACACTGATTGAACATGACAATTGACATACCAGCTCACACTGACATGACATATCTGTTTCCTGTCAAAGCTGCACCAGCAGTCATCTCCCCTGTATACGTATGTGCATGTTTATGTTTATTTGCATATGTGTCTGTGCCCTTCCTTTACGGTTACAGTTATTCTATTTAGCAGACGCTTTTTTACAAAGCAACCAGAACATTAAATACACCACATTATAAACACAAATACTACTAATATTTTGAGAAACATATTTCAGCAAGAAGTATGAATATAATTTACATAGACTTACAAAGGTAAAAATCAGAAGCAGTTAATCTCATACGCTACAAAAAGAAATGGTTGCTAAGTAATCAACTAAATATAAACTAAAAAAGATGAATCTTTAAACATCTTTTAATAAAATCTCTAAATATCTCCTTTAGCTGACCTCCGTTAACCCCGAGGATTACAGGAAATGATTGTGCCTGGTTGCTTTTGCTTTCATTTGTTTAATTGGAGTCATTTTAACTGCAAGGGATGCAGTAAATCACATTCGGCTCGGTCCTGTGGAAAAACGCACAGTCCCCTGAGTTTAATAACATTATAGGGCATGAAACCTGATGAATTGGTTGCAACACTGAACACTCAGCAAGCCAAAGCCCAGAAAACCAATTAGCATAAATTTGTAATTCTACAAACTGCAACACACTCAAGCTTACAAAGAATTTCAACATAGTTGAAGCAAAGGTGAAAGATGAAAAGTACCATTAAAATGCACTTTTAGAGAGTATTTAAATGATTACATATTATTAACATCACTTTCATGCAATATCTATGGTCCATTATGTGCTGAAAGTGACAATTTGAACACACATTAACTGTTCCTGCTTAAAATAAAAATAAAAAAGGTACTTTCGTGAAGCACTAATATCTCTTATGTAACCTTTCACTTATTCATATGTGATCTGCACATTTTAAACAGCTGCATCCCTGGCACAATCATGAGCAATATAATTGTTGTTCTTCGGCCAATCTGTCGATTATGGGAATTACAATATGCGCCTAAATCTGCTCATGCACTTTTCGGTTTGAAGGAAGAGTACAGGCATTCTCACACCCACTCCATGACTCGCAACATGGTGAGAGAAAGACTAATTCTCCATCACGGTTGCATTCCAAGTCCTTTTTGTGACATCTCAAGGTCTGACTTGTTTGTTTCCCCTTAGCAAGGAGGTGCCAGGTCATACACCTGCAGGAATACTTCAACAGCTGTGGATGTTTCAGATCAACGGGGCTGCCGTGCCAGGCAATCTGCCCAGTTGATGAGGCAAAGCACCTTGATCCAGGCAGCACAGTTTACCAGAGAGAAGCCATTTTGAAAATGCACGATGTGCGCACTGTGCTATGAAGTTGGTGTGCCTGCTCTATACTTCCTCAGTGCTTTTGAGAAATGTCTGCGGCATGCGTACAAATATGTACTGTATATGCATACATACATACATACATACATACATACATACATACATACATACATACAAACAAAAAAGGGACCCTTGTAACTACGGTATATTTGGCCACAAGCAAGCAGCATCAGCAGGCATGAGCTGCACAGTGAACAATGATAGCATACAGTACAGGGCATTTAAGCAGTGATGTCATACAGTGATGCCATGCAGTGATGTCATACGGTGACAGTTATTTGCATCTGGAACAACTTGGGGGTGTTGTCCCTGGAACAATGTTTACTTACTGATGCCATACAGTGCACACCATTTAAGCAGTGATTGTCATACAGTGATGTGTGAATTATAGACTGTTTATCGTTTTTCTGACAGAGGAACAGAAAGAAGAATGTTTAACCAGCCCCATCATATGGTTAAGCTCAATTTGTGTTACACTTATATATATATATATATATATATATATACATATTTATTGTAACAGTCCTTGTTACAGTGTATCTACACCAGTAAGAACAGCATAATAAAGTGTAGCATGACGTGTATAGTAACATTATGTACTGTACTTCATATGTGTCTTGGGCAGCTGTGGCCTAGTGGTTATAGGGTTGGTCTTTGGATCAGAGGGTCGCAGGTTCGTTTCCTATTCCATCAGGAAGAATGGAGGGGGGGGAGTAAACAACTAGTGCTCTGCTGCTCCCTCATCTATGGCTGAAGTGCCCTTGAGCAAGGCATCTAACCTCACATTGCTCTAGGGACTGTAACTGAAACCCTGTACCTAAATAACTGTAAGTCGCTCTGAATAAGAGTGTCAGCTAAATCTAATGTAATGTAGGGTAAGGGTTTTAATATCACCCAGCCATATACAATGTAAGTACACAATGTTACTATGTTATTACACGCACATACACTGTAAAAGGACATTAAAATAAAGTGTTACATACAGTTTCTGTTTCCATTACTTACTTCAAATAGAGCACCTAACCAGTCATTGTTTTTTACACAGAGGAGCTTATTCAGTGTTGTGGTGATTGACACTTTAATATGTGTCATAGCTGACCATGCAAAGGGCCATGCAAACGCCATACTTGTGGGGCCTGCTGGCTGTACATGATGGATTTAATCCCAACCAGCTCTTGCTGCTGCTGCAGCACCACAATGCCCTGTGTCCAACATAAAGGCTGTCAGTCTGCAGACTGACACTCTGCAGCATGTGTGAAATCTTGCTGCTGTCAAGTGGGTACTGCACATTGCTTTATCTGGGATAAAAAAAAAGAAGATAAGATTTTATTTGAGTGACATAATGCTCAATCACAGCTCTCCAACATCCGAGACATTTGTTGGATCTTTTCACACACCAAAAGGGATCTATAATAGGAGAATGCTGAAACAACATATCCCGCTGGGAGTTGTAACTGGATCACGGAGGTTTTTTTTTTCTTTTTTTCTTCTTCTTTACAACATGACAATGCCAATATATAGTCCGGGTGTAATAAGGGCAAGATGTACTGTTTCTGTTTGACCCATTTACTCAGATGATTTATTAATGTGCAACTTGCCATTTGCTCTTACAACTGCCACGGTGGCTACACCACCCACCCTATTTCACGTTAAGACTAAGGGGAGGAAACTATAAGGCTTACCTGCTAGTGGCAGCAGAGCTGCTGATGCCCATTCTGTAACCTGGCAGAGCACATCATCGGTAATGTTCGCCAAACTAGAGGCGTCGAGAGTAACACCTCCGCTCGTGGCCCTTTGTTGAATACCTCCTTTCTTCCCCTGCCAAGATACCCCATTTGGCTGCAGGTCCAGTGAGAATTGTGGTGATTTTCGGACCTTTTTTTTCCGAATCTCATTCTTTCTAGGGGTTTAAACAGTTGACACACAGCAAGCAACAGCAGTGCCATTGTTTCGGTGTGCAACAGACCTGAAATGACCAGGTTGGATTTGTACAAGGTGAACAGGAAATCGGTGTTCAAATTGCCTGCTATTTAACTGCGGAAATGTAAACCATGAAGACCACAGTATTCACCGTTTGTTAAACACACCTTGATGACTATTTTCAAGCAGTTATTCCCTCAGTGCTGTTCTATATAGATTTGGCCGTTGTCAGCTCTGTGGACAATATTTCATATTTTATGATCCTTGGAGACAAAATTATGATTTCATACTATTTACCATTGTCTGGTTTACTCCTCATCCTGAAAAGAAAAATACACTTCCCTAAACAGACACCCTGTATTTCACATTCATCCTGCCATTACCTACATACACTATATAATCTTGTTTGATCAAAACAAAATAACAAAGAACGGGCAGTCGATTGAGGAGTAAGAAAGAGGCAATAAGTTTACACCATAATACAGGCTGTAAGGACTGGATTTAAAGCATGCGACAAACAGACCATTACTGAGAGAAAGCAACAGTAGATTGTCCTCCTGAAACATATTATTACTGCCTAATGGTAATGTAGCCAAATAATAAACATGTAAAATAAAAAGAAGCATTATTCTGAGAGAAATTTACTAAAATTACTCTTTAATGTATGTTTTGAATCTTGAAAGCAGACCGCACAGTCAGATTGTTGTTCCCACAGGCAATGGGATTGCTCATGATTCAGGTGTTTAGCGATTCTAAGTTGCTACTCACTGGGCAAACAGGCCTTCTCCAAGAATTTCCCCCACACGGAGAACAAATGGTAGCCCCAGTCTCATTATAAGGACTCAACGACAGGTTTAGGAGCATATTATTCAGCAGGACTGATGTGTTTGTTTTGGAAATGAATGCACATATTTTAGCCGCAGCACGGGTCCTTGAATAATAAACCATGGAGTGGTTTGCGTTCTGCTATTTTTTTTTTCTTCACCTCAGTTCCCCCCCCCTCCCCCCTCCGCCACCATCACTAATGATAAAGATCAAGAGAGCCCAGAGCTGAGAGTACTGGAGAAGATCATGAGTTATGAGGTACCCAGTGTTCCACATCTTAGTTCTGACCTTCATCCGCAGACATGCCACCCAGTCGCCTCACCCCAAATGCAGGTATGAATATTTAAGCTGACTCATAAATGCATCCCACTCATAATAGTAGTAACGATATTACATGTTGATAGATTTTTTTTTGTGCAGCAGCATCAGTGTTATTTTTTTCTGTGTTGGTTTCTATCTTGTGTATACGTACTGGTGTTTGCGTTTTTTGTGTGAGCCTAGGTAGTATTTGACCAACTAATTCTGTTGTGTAATATGAGAAGGCTCTGAATTGACGGACAGCCTAAAATAACAATGATAGTGACAAAGTAAAAGGAATAGAAAGAGGCCATGATAAATCTCTGTAAAAGAGCTCTCTCAAGCATCTCTTTTCTGATACCCAGCTCTAGCATGTAACATTGTCTTGACTTGCTAACACCTTTAGTGCTACCTACTTTAAAAAAAGGCCCAAACTCACTGACCTGACTTAATTCCGATTAACTCTGAACGCTGTCACATTCATCGACATCTCTCAGGCGCAGTGCTTTGTAGACTGAGGAGGAGGACTAAAGAAAATCAGACTTCAATTCCATCTCTTGTTACCTTCAAGTAATCGCTAGGGCACAAATCAGCTGGGAGAATGTCTGGTGTGCCCTGGTGTAGGCGGGCGATAACAGAGATTGATAATGGGTTTATCCTCTGGTCCGCAGGACTGATGCACGCTACAGAGGCCCGTGGGAAGAAGACACCCTGGATGCTGAGGCGCGACGGACAAAGTAATTGAGAGGAGATGTATTTATAAAGTACCCTGCTCAGCAGCCACTGATTCCAGTAAATCTACAGAGAGAGCCAGGGGGGTGGGGTGGGGGGAGAGAGAGAGAGAGAGAGAGAGAGAGAGAGAGCGAGAGAAAGGAAGAATAAATGTCAGAACCCAAGGACGGCCACAGGGGCTGTCCCAGCCACATTGGCAGCAGGTAATAGGGGTGTCACTGTCTCCCACAATGCACTTCACCCAAAACAAACCCCCTTCCTTGAATACTGAGTGAGCACTAGAAAGGGAAACATGCAATGTATGTGTATTTCTAGGTAACAGAGTAAAATATTGAACAAAAACTGGATGAATTAAGCCAGACATGTGTATTTCCTGACACATGTAATGAAGCAGATTTTTTGACAGCTTAGTGATCTTCCGCAGTATTTTCCCGACTAGCATTTTAAGGTTGCCATGGGCATACCTTGTAAAACATGCATGTCATTCATTTCACAGTTCCAGCTGTCTTCTTGTCAGCCACGGTCTGCACTTTTTTATTGATGAAGCATAGCAATAGCCTTGCTTAATTAACACATTAACGCACAGGATCATTTATCATGTACCTTAGTTAAATTTAACACAGACATTAAAATGTTCATTGAAAATTGAATGCAAACAACTTTGTGAGCCTCTCTACAGCAACCAGTGACAATAAAAGTTGTACTTTTATGGGATTAGTTTTGAGTTCACTGAGATCATGTTTTGATCCACTGTGTGTTTTGATCCACAGCCTTGAACCGAAGAGGCCCACAGCACAAGCAAGGCCTGCGGCGAGGTTGCCATGATACTTCTAATCCTTTACAAAGCTACTACAAGTTGAGGGGCTGACTCAGTCTGATTATTTTGTGTACATTTTGCAATATACTGTATATCTTTCACATGGTTTCACCTGTTTACTCTCTAGAGATAGACATAGGCAAATAAATTAGTATATTGCCTAACTGACTCCTCTGTATCTGGGTACATACAGTGTATAACTTTGTGTCTTCAAAGAGGTAAAAAAATATATGACCTTGCACCACCGCCTCCACTCAAGCAATGTGTGCCATTCTGCAATGGCAATTAGGGTCTCCAGGCCCTCAGCGAGAGAGTGTAACTGCCAGAGTGAATTAAGGAAGACTGCTTTTGGCCAGTCAGCATTTTGAATGAAAGTAGTTCAAACCAGGAGCCCAATCCCTCCTCATATTACAGACTGTGCAAGTGCAGCTTTAAAATATCTCTAAAGTCATGGCTGAAGGTCAGTCAATCAATCGTATGATCTTTTACTGATCTTTATACGAACAGAATTCTAAATATAGAATTAAGTATTGTATATAATGTTTATATTCTATGATGGTGTTGATGATGTTGTTAATGTCCCATATGTACTGATTGTGTTTGTAAAGTTTATATTGTAAACCAGATCAGGAGAGTGAAATACTTCAAGGACTGTGTGTCTATGGAACTAGTTTTAACATTACTCTGTATTCTCTGTGTCAATTGCAAAACTGTGTCATATGAGCAGGATAGCACTGATTAGAATGTTTTGTTGACTGTTCATTTAGTCAAAGTGAGTTGCAAGTGATTGGTGCACTCTTCTTTCATTCTGGAAGGATACTTAAACTCTGACTTTCTTGCTTCTCTAGTTTTGGTGAAAGCTGTGCTCTCTCTCCCTTCATCATTGTCATGCCATGTTAGATCGCCCTGTGAAAACATTGTGCATTGTTGTAATAAAGGTTTGTGTCTTATTGCTACAAATGCTTGACTGAGTCTTCATTTTTAGGTGGTATCAAAATCACCATCAGTGCCAAGAAAATATAATCCCCTGGTAACTTCTGAGAGTACACAAAGGAGACCTTGCCTTGCAAGCTGAAGGCCAGAAGAACTTCTAATAAAATGGCTCTTTCAATGAATGATTCACCTAATGCCCGACTACATTTGGTGCACTTGACTCACCAATACCTGACTAATTTTATTACATTTTCACTTATTGTCAGTAGCCCCGCTGATCTTAATCATGTTGTACTTTTGGTTCATTAATCCACGTAGAAAAAACGATAAATCATTTCAAGGCTACCACGCCTGTCAAACCAAGTCTCATAATTACTATGAGAGAATTATGGCTAACTCTAGCACAGGAGGGCTGAGAGCCATCCGTAATTGGCCTGAGCTTGGAAGCATAACCAGTGGACGTACATCTTGTCACACAATGATGAGACCCTGGGCTACTGTCCTGATAAATATGTGCATAAATCCTAATGCAAAGACTATGCAGGGCCACATGTCCTCATAACTTAGGGAACATGAATGCATTCTGAAAAAACATTAGTAGGATCCAAGTTGCAATGATGACAGGACACTACCACACATGCTTTAGTTGAAGATATAGGCTATATATAGATCTTACAAGTGGACATGATTAACACATTTTAAGAAAGCAGACTAATGAATCATATGCCTGGTTTAGATATAGGTTGCTGATGTTCATAAGGTCTGAGTGTGCTATACAGGCACAGTAGTTGCACTAAACTTGGAGGTTTAATAGTTAATAACTTTCTGTTCAAGTTTCAAATGTGGTTGTGTAACCTTTACATGGTGGAGATTGTATATGTAGCATCATATGGAGTGTATGTTTAATTAAATCAGCCATCTGTTACAGATACACTCCTACATTTGCAGTATGCAATATATATGAATATATATATATAGACATTATTTAATGCCCAAGTTGATTTTTAACTACTGGAGACATGTTTACAGGATCACAACACAAACAACAGAAGACAGCTAACCCAGAAGACATGCATTTATCATGCTGCAGATGGGGTGCTGAAGACACTCCAATTAAACCTTATACTGAAAGGGAGGGAGCACAATACATTTTTATTGAAAGCACCCTCTCTCTCTCTCTCTCTCTCTCTCTCTCTCTCTCTCTCTCTCTCTCTCTCTCTCTCGCCCAGAAATGAAGAACGAAAAGCACGGGAGCCTTTTAAAGTGTACTGCTTTTAGAAAATCAAACAGATATTGAAATGTAAATGAGACAGCTCACCTCCCACTCAGTTTTCAAAAAGACCAGTTCGGGTCACAAATAATGCTTTGAAAGAAATGTTTTTCCTCCAACTATTAAAAAGTTATTTATTGGAGAAGTCTTATGTACATTGCTATGCGTGGTATCTTTCTGACTTGCAAAAGGCTTAATGCATACCCTTTAGTTCTCAATGCACAGCAAATGCTTTCTGAGATCCACACTAGATTGCAGAATATATAGAACTTAACACAGCACTTAACACAGTAGTCATATGTTTGAAATGAAACGCTTCAAATAAAAAGTTGAAGTTATCTATGATAGGTAAAGTCTACTGTTCAGAGTGAGAATATGTTTTTTTTTTACATTCAATTCATTCTCTAAGTTCAGAAAGTGGGTGAAGTGAACTGTGGTTAGCAGTACTTGTAGAGACACTGTTGACCTAGGGTTAATTCATCGAAGTTGGCCCTGCCACTTAAACTAAAAGTTTCAACTAAAGGCACTTAACTTAACTTTGCCTTGCTCACTTATTTATATCCGACCCTAACTCTTTAAGTGATGAGAATATTTTGTTCCAGTGGTCACACTGAACTTTGCACCATTCTGCTGCTTTTCGTACCATCTGTGTGAAGTGTGCCCAGAGGTGTAGTTGGAAACACAGCAAATGTTAGACACGTATTTCCAAACACACTGTGAAGTATGACCATTCATATTTTAGAAATGAGGAAGGGAGTTTTTAGGTCTGACTGGTCCATGGCCACAGCTGCAAATACACAGAATGTATTGTGATATCACATTTAATGTATATGCTTTGGCTCATCATATGTACAGGAACAGTGTATATGTGTATACTGTATGTGCAGTGGTGAAAAAACCTGCTGGCCATTGCAGCCTGAAGCACCTCCAGCAATGGCTCTCCATACTGCAGCGCCCCCTGTAGGCAAAGCCTACAACAAGACAAGACAGCAGGCAAGGGTTAAAGACAAGCAAACTTTTAAAACACATTGCCTTTTTATTGGACAAATCATTGACCAAGAAAAGGACAAACTTAATGAGACCTGACACAGGGGTGGGGCCGGATGGGGCGGGGGAGTAGATTAGGTACAATACGAGCACCTGCAAAGAAAGGTAATGCAGTCGCTTGTGGTACAGAGATAGACCTCTTGACTAAGATGGCTGGCCTTTGTCCTTGTCCATCTCACAAGCTCATCTATCCTCTTTGGCAAAAATAAATGTAGGCCCACTTGCTTACTTCCTAGAGCCAGGTGCCCACCAAAGTTCAGAGAAGGGCGAAGAGAGGCAATAGAAGGTAAGGTTGATTCAACTTGAAGATTTTCATGTGTTTTTATTTCATGCATAAATCCTGCACACATTATTGTCATTAAAAAAATAAAGGCTTTATTGAGCCTTACTGGGTATGTCTTTCATATCTTCAGGTGACATGCCTCCAGTGTTTTAGGGCAGACATAAAAACTAATTTCATATACCTAATTTAAAAAAAACATTCACATTTGGCTGTGTGGTTAATAGCTCTTCTCTCTGTGATGTGACAATGTCATAACATGTAGTTCTACTTCATGCTGACTTTCAAGTCTGCTGCCAACTGTTCGTTGTGTTTTGAAGTGACTTGAATTGTTTTTTTTTTCTTTTTTTACTAGCCCTGACAGCAAACTACTGAAGAATCTCTTTGAGAATCTAAGGGCTAATGCTGCTCAATTCATCTTGTGCCAATCAAAACAATTTTCTTGCCTTAATTCAATTATTTTCAGCCTTTTTATACTGCCCTTGGGTTCTGCTGTAGAAAATAAAATCTAAAATAAAAATCTTCTATGTTACTTGTAATTTGGCTAAGGGTTTATTAAGACACTAGTCAAGAGTTTATCTCTTATGGTTTTTCTTGATTTATTCATACTTCTAGGCTTACCAGATAAGGTGTTTAAACATGATTGTTGCAGGGCTTTCTGTCACTTAATAGAAGTCTATGTACACCAGTTCATCAAACTAGTATTAAGGATCAAAGTGACACTGTTGAACTGTGGTAATTTGACAGGGAGAACATACTATTGCACAGGACTCACATTTTACACCATAGATTAAAATATTTAATTTTGTGTCATAAAATAAACCACAAAAAAAGGATTTCAAATGTGCTGACATTTTTCCTGCACCTTCATATGGGTTGTGTACAATCCTACTGTTATAACACCATAGATCAGACCGACCCATAGCACAGTTATGCCATATCATTTCACTTACTACACCACACAACAGCCCCCTCAACAGTTCATAGTCAACAATTTGCCGACCACCAGCCAATCGTCTGTCTGGTGTTTGATCCAACTGTACAGCATTCACATCACAGGTCATTATATCTATGGCTCACCATGGCTGCCACCATCTGGTGGCGTTCCAGTCAGCATAAAGCTACTGCTTTGGCTATGATCTGTATTGAAAAGCCCTTTTTCTTTGAGCGTACTATATGATAACTATGACTGATCGGACCGGCTGAACATCAGTGAATACAGAGCGTCTTGAGTGTGACCCATCAGGTCTATTTTGGTTGGCTACCCCGATGACCTTGCATTTTTATCATGCATGCAATTTGTGTTACATGCATGTTTTGTGCTCTGTTGTATGTACTGTATATTGCAAGTGGAAAAAAAATATGACTACATAATATCTGAAACATCAATGCACCCTTTCTGTCACACATTAAAAAGACATCATCTCTCTGGTGATTTAAAATGTCATGCAAATCCTGCCAGGCAAACAGGCCAATTTTTCTACTGTATGTGAAAATCTTCATTCACTTTTGGAATGGTGATATAGTTAGTATAATAAAGTTCATGCAAATGCAAACTGATGATCAATTTTAAGGCGGCAGTCTTAAGCCAAATAGTGTGTGGATGTAAACCTCTCCTCTCCACCAAAAGCATGTAGCAGGTCACTGAGTAATTGTGTCATTGATTGATCTATTGACTGACAAGCACACAAACACAACGACATGCCATCCAAGACTTCTTGATAAAGTGGTCTCGCTCATCTGCCTCTGCAAATCCACACAGAAGCATCAGGCGAATGCCTCCATCCCTGCGTCTTGGTGTAAACATCCTCCTATGGCTTCGCGCCACAGAGATCTGTAAGCAAACTCCACTGGGCGGCACTGGGCTGGTTTTGAGCTGTGCTCAGTGGAGGGTGTGGCCCAGGAGGGGGTCCTGTCAGGACGCCGAGGGTGTCCAACATCTGTGCCGCACAGCCGCTGTTTGCGAGGGGAATTCAAACACTGCTTGTGAAAACACTGGCTGATGTGAGTTTGTTTAAAAAGCCCTGTGCATAGGCCAGGTAATGAGGTGTGTCGTCTGGCTTTAATCAGATTGTTTTTTCGTTTTTTTTTTTTTTCGTTTTTTTTTTCCTGATCTACCTCGAAGGAGTGTGAGAGAAATTGGACGCCATTAAAGTCTTATTAGGACAATGGAGGTGGATCGATAAATTGGTCATCCCTTTATCTGGTATTGTTTGTGTCGTTTGTGTGGCCTGATGTGCAGACAATTATTATGTAATGAAAGTACTGACTGATAGTTGTGTTGATGTAAAGTTACTGTAGTGGTCAAGCTATGACGGATTATTTGGAGACAATGAGGGAAAGCATATCGCAACAGTCAGCCATGGCAAAAAAGATAATTAATGGAACAAATTGTTTAACTTCTGTACCCTTCTGTGCAATTGTACAAGAAATTAGTCTAATTATAGGGATGTAGCTTTTAGATGCCCCATGCTCCTCTGTCCCCGTGTAGGCAACACATTTCCCTGGTCTGTCATCCAGGGATGAAGACACAGGCCATGCAGTCCCTACAGTGCTGTCTCAAGATACTAACACCAGTGTAAATTCATGTATATTAACATACTGCATACACAATCTACAAATACACACACCACTGAAATATAGCTACTGTTCCTAAAGGGCTTTAGTTAATGTGTTTATTTGGCACACATGAATGAGGAAAGTTTAAGATGAGTCTATCCCAATTTTTACCATCATTGGAAAAAAAATGATATAGTAGAATGTAGCAACCCATGTGGGCCTGTATGGTCTATCAGATGGATATAACTGGATTTATATTTTTAAATTATTTTACTGCTGATCTAACGGATTGTGTTTTTACAGATCATTAAAATATTAGGGATGCTTTAACAGAATTACCTGGCCCAGGCTTAATAAGATACACTCACTCACTCAGTCTGAAGTAAATGAGAACTAGAACACTGCTGAGTGGACATCATGCTCATAATTATCTCAACAACACCAACACACACCCCCCTCCAACACACACACACAGACAGATCACAATGTATGTGTGTGTGCGTGTGTGTGTGTGTATGTGTGTGTGTGTGTGTGTGTGTGTGTGTATGTGTGTGTGTGTGTGTGTGTGTGTGTGTGTGTGTGTGTGTGTGTGTGTGTGTGTGTGTGTATGTGTGCGTGTGTGTGTATGTGTGTGTCTTTGTGTGTCTGTGTGTGTTCGTAGCGCAACCACTGAAAATTGCCATTGGCAGCAATGGAGTTGGTGTCAGATTGGGGGAAGACAAGGCAGTGCAGCACAGAAGAGGACATTGATTTGTGTTCAACATGGACAGCGCTTTCAAGCAAGTCTTAAAGTTTTAAAGAACTTCCAAAGACTCAAGAGTGACTGTGGTAAAAATAATAAATAAATAAATAAATAAACACTGTGTAGGCTGTCCTCAACACTCGTAGAGGAGTTCTCAAATGCACCGCTGACTCAGGGACAGGTGGCCTTCAGAGACGGGCTTGTATAGCAGACGTCACAGGAGTGCAGCTAAAAATCGCCTCTTTTGTTGTGGGGTCAGGGTGTCAGGTGCCTAAAGTGGTCAGCTCTTTGACTATTAACATAATTGCTTGTGATCAATTGTGTGATCAATAAAGGACAATTTGCGACTAGAGATGCAGTAGGAATGATTGTTTTAGGATTGGAATAGGGCTGGGATGATTTTTCTTATCATTATTCTGTCAGAAATGTTGGGATTGTACAGTTGTATGGGACAGGAGTGAATTTTCACTGCTTTACCACATTATGGTCATTTCTATTCCTCTTTCTTGACGTCATATGCTTTATTTTATTTTCCTTCCACACCTTCTTTTACCTCTCTCTTCTTTCCATTTTATCATTCCCTTTCTTCCCCTAACCAGCTCCTCTCAGCTTGTTTTTCTATCCATTCTTGCCTCCCCCTTTTCTCTCCATGTCCTCCCTTTCTCCCTCCGGTATCTTTCTGTTGCTTCTTTTCCTATAAGGATGGCTGTCAGGGGCACTTTCACCAACAGGATTTATTATGCTGGCCTGCTGCCGCTGAATTGAGGTATTAGTTCCTTAAACAGGTCTGAGGCCTCGGCAAATGCTTTAAATCCACATAATATCCCCATGCCCAGTGGTCATGCCCTCTCCCTCTCTCTCTCCCACCCAGCAAGAGGATGCTCATATCTCCCAGTACAACTCCCTTTTCCTCTCTCTGTCTCTGTCTGTTTTCCTCTCTCTGTCTCTGTTTCTGTTTTTCTCTCTCTGTCTCTCTGTCTCTCTCTGTCTCTCTGTCTCTCTCTGTCTCTCTCTCTCTCTTCCTCCTCTCTCTATCTCTCTCTCTCTGCAACCTCCTCCTCCCCAATATCTTATTCAAACTGCCTTCCTCTACTGTTGTTCATACAGTTATTCCCCACTTGCCCTGACTTTTCAGTAATTCAGTCTGCCTGTGGTGGTATGTGCGATATCCATCTTATCCTTCCGTAGGCATGCTTTGCATTGTGTTGTCCTTGAGTTTTTGACATTCAAAACAAAGTGTCAGGACAAAGTTATTCATGCATGGCATGCCGTGTCTCATGAATACCATATCAACAAAATAAATGTCATGCTTACTTTGGTGAATATATATTTATTTTTTGTGCTCAGATAGAACTGTGAAAATAGCACAGCACACCAAATGAGACAATACGATTTACTGGTATGTAGACAGTTTTCATTTCAAATTCAACCATTTGCATCTACATGTAAATCTTCAATCAGAAATTGATTAAGATTCACTGTACAACGGGTCCAGAAAAGAAAAGTAATTCCCAAAATCAGTGTACACTGTGTTTGAAGTCCAATGTCTTTTTGCACATTCATGCAGCATTCATGCACAGAACATTGATTGAAGGACCGACCACATTATATTCTGGTGATTTTCAAAATATGCTCACCAACTCGGTAATGAGGAATTCACAAAAAAATCAGCCATGATGAAGGAAGAATGTGACCCATACTAGGTCTAAGTATTAAACGTACCTAAGCTTTAAAATTGTTAAGCACAGGTGTCAGGCATAATCAGAGATGGTGGTTAATTGCTACATGACCACTGTACTGACTGCCCCTCATGTTCCCTTCACTATTGTCTTTCTGTCTCTCTCTCTCTCTCTCTTTTTCTCTCTCTTACTCTTTCTCTCTCTCACACATGCGCAAATACACACACACACACACACACGCACACACACAGTTTCTCTCTCTCTCTCCCTCTCTCTCCGTCTCACTGGCTTTCTCTCTCTCTCACACACACAGTTTCTCTCTCTCTCTCTCGCTCTCTCTCTCTCTATAACTCGTTCTCTCTCCTTGACAGAGTTGTAACACCTACCCGCAGGCCTCTTCCTTTTGTGAGCGCTTTGAGCTTGAATTATGCTGACAAGCAATGGTAAATGGTTTCATTCCTTTGTCTTTTCATAAATATGAAAGAGTCTCTGCCATCTAGCACTCTATACTTAAAGTTGTTTCAGGCTCCAAGGCTATGTGTCTTCTTGGGTTCTGTCACTTTTTGAGAGTAAGCAACTACATTTCCCAAACTTGGCTCTCGTTTCCATTTCGCCTACGGACCTTTCAATCAATCAGGTAGCCCTTTTTTTTCCCCCTCGGGAGGCGTTCAATAATTCATTGGCACTTGGCTTTTGGTCATGGCTGATGCCACAAAAGGAAATTCAATCGAACTCCGAGAGTCACTGCAGTGCGTACTTGGGTACATTTACCAGCCCCACACAATTAACTTTGGCCCACAGGGCTTTGTTGCATGGCAATGATGAATTCAAGTTGCTGCAAGGGGTATCCTCCAGATCAAGACACATCAGTAGCATTTTAATCAGCTTTGCTCTTAAATATCAATGTGCACACCATGTACTGTTCAATAACCCCTACAGAACCTGCCAGTAATAAAAAACATAATTGTCAATAACCATCAGTAGGAATTGAGTGATGTGTTAACGTATTATAGATGTCAAAGTGGATATAATCATTCCAAGCCCAAATCATTTCAACCTTTATCTCTGACAAGGGAAGGGTGTTCTGACAGTACCAACCTTTGGCATGGCCCACTTCAGTGTTCATTATGTAATGGTAATAACAATAAAAGATAGTTCTATCTAGAACAACCTAATTTAGGTCAATCTCCACATGACAACAAGCATTTCGAAATAACTAATTGCATACATAAAACTGTATAATTCACAAAACAAAAATCCATAAAATGTGCTATGTATACTCTGCAATCTCTCTCAGACATAACTTTTCATGAAAGTGTGTGTGTGTGTGTTTTAAGGTCAAATCTGCTGAATGGCATGAATGCATATATCTTGAAGGGTTTAAAAAAAAAAACAAGGGTTAGATGACCCTCTCGTCCCCATCGCCACATACACGTTGTGCTCATTACGCATGTAATAGAGTTGAGACAAGTAAGTAGCGTGTGTGACATGGCAAGTATTAATTGCGTGCCATTTTTGTTCTAAGCAGTGTTGAATTAGACTCTGCAGTCAACCAAACAAAAAGTGGGCTGACAGCGGATCAGATACGTCTACCATTAGGCTGTCTCTCCTCTAATTGCCTGTCAATGCCAGAGAGCAAGGCAGGTCACCCATCAGTGTGCTTAGTACAGTAACTCAACTGTAGTGGGGCTTCACTTGTTGCACTGATGCATTAAACTAAACTGCTTCACGGATAAGTGGACGACATCAGTGTGTGTGAAGGACTGTCATGGTGCGAGATGAAATTTGTCTGAAGCTGTACTGCCCTGACATGCTTTTCTGACAAGGGCAAGGAAATGAGCCACAGGCTATGAGTCACATTGTCAGCGCATAGATTGCCTAGTTATTGATATAAGTGCTATCGTCATGCTGCCAAAATTTCTTTCATTAGTTTACTATTTGTAATAGCATTTTAAGCAGGCTATTTCTTTATTATTGGGGAATGTGACTTACAAAAGGGTGAGACAAGGGTCAGGTTTTTTTTTCAACCTATGTCTTTTACGTTTTATACATGCAAGATTGATAATGAAATCCCACCTCTGAGGTCTTCTGCTAGCCAGGAGGCAATTCCTGAAGTATGCCTACAAATGCCTCGTCTAATAGTATGCAGGTGAGGAAATACTACAAATTAATGTGTGTACACATGAATCAGTATACTGTCAGGTTTGCATATAAGTCCTCAGAACAACTCTCAAAATTGTAAAGGAATCTATGTCTTTCAAAACCTGATATGAAAACTGCATTCCCACCTCTGTAAACTACAGTCATTTGTCTTGAAAATGCACACTTGTCACAATAATAGCTGGCACCATGGAGTTCAGCATGGTAAGTGAGATGTTCAACATGATAAATGGAAGGTTTTATTTTCTAAAACCTTCAAGAAAGAGGAACCTGAAGTAATACTTTGGTCTAAACAATATTAGCATGCAGGAAGAGCAATGTCTGCATTAAACTGCAAATGTCTTTTGGCATCTATGATTGCCACCTAAAATGGAGATAAACCATGTTTGGGATAGTAAGTGATTTTGATACTCGTATGATGCCATGCTAGGCACATTGACATTAAAGGGTAATAATTTTAATAAATCCCCAGTTCCTCCTGCCGCTGTTCCCCCTATCCCAGTGGACCGATTCACAAATCACATTACTCTCAAACAATTTTCATCTGTGAATGTAAATTTAATAAGGGCATGTCCACCATTCCTAGGTTTGTTTTTCATAATACAGATTATAGTTAATTAATTGCCTCTTTACTTCAAATTATGGTAGGCGTTACGGGCAGCCAAGATGTTAGGATTCCCTTGGTGTTCAAATAGAAGCACAGCATAATTTTCTTGGTCAATTTCATCCCCTGGAAGGATATCTTTCAATTATGCTTGTGTAAGCTTGCTTTTAATTTTCTTGGTCAATTTCATTCCCCAGAAGTATATCATTCAAAAGCAGGCTTATATTCCCATGCAGTAGTAAATGTCCATTTTGCAAACATGTGACATGTCATGCTAGTATGTGCCAATGCATCATGGATGTGCTAACTGTCATCGAAGTAAAGGAAAGTAAAACATTGATGAATCTTGCCCTTAATGTCATATTTCAAAAAGAGCATGCACTAGCTGACAGCCCTGTAACGTGAACACATTGGTTCACTCACAAAAAGACAACTTCAAAGTGTTATCTTGACAATGGAGAATTTGTGATCAACAGTGGCAAACGGTGGAGCTTGCGGCAGTTTGTGGTTTTACGTTTTGTGCCTCAAGTCATCTTACACTGCTTTGTGGTGCAACATGCAGCTGAATCAAATAAAACACATACCACTACAGACAAATAGCTGTGCCCCATTCATATTATATGGGGGAAAATAAGATTAAGATTGCTGTTTTGAAAGACAAACAAACAAACAAACCAGCGCATCTATGAGCTGTGCACAGGCACACTACAAAGCCATGAGATGGATCAGTCAGTGTTATGAAAATCATGGAGTTAAATTATTGTCAGAAATGCCCACAAAGAATAACTTGATTGCATGCTTGTTTAAAACATGTATTATTATGATTAGGTACTATGAATAGAACATGAGGTGAGGTGATCAACAACACATTTTCA
>CM059271.1:5111711-5131711 GCA_030347295.1 Setipinna tenuifilis | reverse complement strand
AGGGCACTGATTCAGCTCGTAACTGTGCTTACTCTTCCAGGACTGAGTACAGGAAATATGTGTGCATTTCCATCCTCTACCTATCCTTTCTACTTAAGGGAGATGTTCATGACTAGCGGCAGCAATTCAATCAAGTGATTCCCCATCTCCACCAAACTGCTTGATTGCATTTCCTCGCTTAGTGTCAGTTTCAAAGCCTTTTCCCTATTTCCTCTCCATGTGGGAGACCAGACGTACCCCGTATAATTGATCGCCTCCGCCCTCACCCAGGCCTCACCAGTAAGAGATTACATGGAATTTTTTTCAGACCAATCAATCCGGATGTCTTTTAAGGAGCCGGAGGGCCCGGCGTTCACCCCGACAGCTCGGCACCAGCGGGGAAGCTTCCGGCCCCTTCCTCGGAGCACACCTCGGTGTACTTTTCCCTTTGATTAAGGTTCCCGGGTTAGCAAAATGTCATTTGCACCCCACAAGATGGCACGTGGGGAGTTGGCGCAACAATTAATTCCCCTCAAGCTCGTGACAGTGACAAAATACCCACTGTTTGCAGTAATAACTCCATCCCCATTTGGAATGGAAATATGGTTCCTCCTACTCTGCTGTGTGGGGGGAAAAATTGCTTCATGTTCCATTTTTTCCTCCCCTACCCACAGCCCCCCACCTACCACCTACCACCACCACCACCACCACCAGCAGAAGCACACACACACACATCCACACACACACACACACACACACACACACACACACACACACACACACACACACACACACACACACACACACACACACACACACAGCCATGGATCTCTGCTGAAAAATTGGGTTATGTGACTGAATCAATAAGTCTTAAAGAATTCTTTGTTCCCGGCGGCACAAAGAATTTTGGTCCCCTACGTATTTGGAGTTATGAATATGCTCTTAATATTTGTGGGACTGTTTGGTGGGGACAATGAATGAGCTAGAAATGGTTATTAATTTCCTGACTGTCCACAAAAACTGCTGTTAGATGTCTAAGTATACCCCATGGAAAGGGACGATGAGTGGTGTACAGTATGTATCACAATTAAAAAAAAGAACAGGTTTTCATTTTGTACCCAACATTGCAAATCATTTAGTGACCACACTTTTGCATGATGTAACAAAGTGAGAGGAGAAAAGAAATGTGATGCATGTGAATATGACAAAACAGATAAAAATCTCTGCAGTGGCACTCTGTCTTTGTCTTACTGCGGAAAACACCATGGTGTGTCTGAATGTTTAAAGAATTATAATGCAATCTTGCCCTCCTCATGGCCTCTGTGGAGGACTGTGCTTAATGTCGCCGAGTGACTTTGTGGGGAACATGGCATGCATTTCGATGTTGATAATAGCACCTTCAATGAGCTCATTAAAGAGACATGCATCGATTAAGGACTTTGTCTTCATAGCACCACCTGTCATGCCCACATGAGCAATATTACACTATTGACCTTGTGCTTGTTTGTCAGCTGTCGTGGGCAGGAAGCTTTGGAAAGGTGGGGCTATTTCACAGGTTCCTGAAGAAGCGCTGGACACTTAGGCTGAATGCGAAATATTCACTCATTCACTATGCAATGCACTATGTAGGGGACAAAATGTAATGCAACACAATCTAACTCACACCCTATGTAGTGAACTACATACATAGTGAACGAGTGAACATTTTGGACATGGCCTTAATATGACCATCTTCTTCCCATCAAAAGTCAAGCCAGTTGTAACAAAGCATGAACTGCTGCAATGTGAACCTAACCTGATCACTAAGCAAATACTGAAGGGATTGGTGAAGCACTTTACATAACATGCGGTACATAAGACTGACCTCAGGCTTGCTATGTGCCATGTGTGGGTAATTGTTGGGCTTATCTGGGTGGGGGTAATCTGGTGGTCAGCAATCAGCCAGAAGATTGTGAGTTCAACCCCAGGGTGGGCTACCACTGTGCCCCTAAGTATGCAACTGAATCATTATGATAGCCCAGAGCTAAGGGGTCTATGATTGCAACTGTTTTTTAGTATTCATCATTTCGTTTATTGTGTCCAGTAAGTTAGATTCATATGCTTCAAATTCATTTTTTTGTATACTTTAGGACTTGTGCTTTAGCCTATTTGGGCTGTGACTGAAACACGTCATTGTGGCCCTTGCTTTTCTGAAGCCTGGCAATCAGAGGCCAGTGTGCTGTGATTGGTCATCTTGTTGTTTCGTCCATGTGGTTACAGAAACCTTAGCTAACACCAGTCTAATCTCTCTCAACAGCTCTAAATCACCAATAAAAGCTGCACAGGGTGACATTAGTGACAACAGACTTCTCTGGAAGTAGCTGCACTCCCCTCATTGAGGTGTTTAATGCCTTAAAAATGGCTTTGTTTGGGTCCTGCCAGGGTCGTTTTTATATGAAAATACAAGCTATATGACCCAATACAAGACAGACAAAATCAAATACAGAGAAAAAAAACACACCAGGAAGCCTTTAACAAAGTCAACACAATTAAACAAAGTCTTAAAACTTACACAAAGTTGTAGAATTGTTCAAATACACCAAAGGTGCCATGCTTCCCACTGTCTTTACCCTATGGTTGTTCAGTGACGTCCCTGAGCTGTTGGATTCATGACATGTAACATCATACTTTGTGTCAGATTAACAACATAGAAAGCATGCCCAAAATACATTAATGACATATTAATAAGTATAAGCTTATGCTATATGCTAAGTTTTCTTTCATGTCAAGTATGTTGTTGCTGTCATAGCCAGGCCCTGTTATAGCTATGTGACAAGCTTTACTAGATGCCCTCTGCCACCATATAGCATATCATTAGACACTCCACAGCAAATGCTGAAAATAGGAGGACAGAGTTTCAGCATTAATATTCAGGTTCAATTTCAGTGATCTAGCCACAAGCAGTTTGGCATCTTTGGCTAAATCCACCAAGAAGTCTGACAACTCAAGCTATGGTTTCGAAACACTTCACCCACGCTAATTATCCAATGGCTGATGATATTCGCTTCTAATTTGCATGGGATTTAGCTCAATGTGTTCCACTACTGCTCCAGTTAAGGCTTAATGGAGAGTTTCCAAACTACAAAGAATGCAGTGAAGTTCATGATAATGAACCACTAGGCTGATCTGACAGTGTAAGGTTTAAGTACTAGAAAAGAAATAATTATTCAGCTCTACTTTCAGTGATTACAGACGCTTTTGGATAATTATGGATATTTTTGATCATTGCTTCCTACGTCTTTAAAGAAGCTTTAAGAATATAGAATAAACTTTTTATCTTTCTCCACTATACATCAAAAAACACACACTGTACATACATTTAGTCAATAGTTTTTTTGCTTATGTTATTTGCTTGCGTTATAATTTACATTTTCTCCTCCCCTCTCCTGTCCTCATCTTCAACTGAAATTCATGCTGTCCTTTTCACCAGCCCTCCCCTGTAGAAGAGAACATTTTGTTTCTCTCTCACTTTCTCCCTCAAAGACACACACACACACACAAGCACACACACACACGAACGCACAAACACACACACACACACACACACCTGTGAACGCACAAACACACACACACACACACACACACACACACATTCTCGATCTCTGTGGTGAGAAACTGTCCTGATACAGTTTATTCACGCAGCCCCTGTGGGATGTGCTAACAGATTGCCAATAAGCTTGGTGTCAGGTATCAGCCATACCTGTCACTGCCTGCCACCCTCTCACACCACCCCTCCCACACACACACACACACACACACACACACACACACACACACACACACACACACAACCACCCCACCCCTCAAGTCAGAGTAATGTCATACCCCACAGGGGAGCTGCTAACCTGACACAGATCTGTCCCCCCTACCCCCCTGCAGCCCCCCCACCATCCGCATTGGTCACAGGATGAACAAAGAAAACTCAAAGTCATCACAGATGTATGTGCGCATGAAGCCTACTACACTGGTGCAATCACAGTCAAAACCACAGGGGACAATAACTTACAGTACTTGCAGCCCAAAACTTTCTTGAACTTCGCAAAAAAAAAGACTCCTGTTGCCTCAGGAATTAATACCATGACTCACTCATGCCTTACGAAGTATCATCAGGATTTAGCCCCCTGCCTGTAATATTTGTATGTAAGATTTCCTCATGGCTTGTAGTTATAAGCCAGCTCTGGGAGCTCACTCTGTACATAAGGCTTTACAGTTTACTTTTTATCTGCTATTATTTTGACTGGGCATCATATCCGCTCTGAGTGACAGTCAGGGCTAGTGGCTAGGATTACCCTCTCGCTGTAATGCCTCCTGGCACCGCCTCCCTCCAGCCAGAAGAATGAACCTGCATCATGAACAGGCAGCCTAATCCTGTCTAGTGCAACTTCACTCTGGGGGATTGATTTTTTCCCCCGACAAACTCATAAAACTTCCCCCCTCGTCGGACGCAAGGACATTTAGGAGGTGAGCGCAGTTCTTCTCCAGAGTCCCCGGGTTACAAGGGTGTCAATTAAATGAAATGTGTCCCTTTTTCCTGAAGCGCCGTGTTTCTTTTTTCTTTTTTTTCGTTTGTTTTGTTTTCTTTACAAGGAGGGCCAGAAGAAAAACAGTGACGGCCGATGAACTCACGCTTGTTTTTTCCGACATGGGGCAAAATCCATTTTGATCACAAATAAAAAACATCAACCTTGTGCTGTCAGTGTATCCAGAGCGAAATAAAACCCACAAAAAAACAAGTACTGCTCTATTGCCCTGAATGTTATCACTTATGTTCACAGCAGCATGTCAACTACATCCTGTGACACTCCGAATGAGTACTGCGGGTGATCATATACTGTATTACACTTTCACCTCAAAATGTCAATGTTTGTGGTCTGAGTTGTTCCATTAAACTTGTGCTTTCACTGAATGTTTCTCTGTTATTTCCAATCACAGCACAGAGTTGAACTGAAAGAAAACGAATACTGATTGTTGTACGTAGGAGTATTTTTCAGTGTATTTGACTTCTCTTTGAAATGTCTAAATTAACCATGCAGCATTAACTCACCTACAGTACATGACTGCCATGAACATACTGTAGGTCTTTCTGAATGCCTGCCGACTGTCTAACAGATGTATTAGCGAGCAACTGAACTATGACATTAGAGGTTCTGTTCTCCTAATGCGCCCGGGCAGTAGAAAACAGTGCGTCAGAAGCCATAGCATTTGATGGAATTCAGTCCAACACTGAGTTAGAGAGGGAGAGAAAGAGAGAAGGAGAGAAGGCTTGTGTTTGATTCAGTGGAAATAGACTGGATCTCATTTACCTCTGGGTTCCATTCTCCACAATCATTCACAGCCTTCATTACGTAAAGATTAGAACTGGCTCTGTCCATCTTGAATGGCATCTAATTTATTTTATACAAGGTGCTCTCTCTCTCTCTCTCTCTCTCTCTCTCTCTCTCTCTCTCTCTCCACCTTTCTGAGCATACTCCTTTCTTAAAATGTGCCTGAGATTCATGTCTTCTTAAAGTGGTGTTCTGTCAAGAATTTCAGCTCAAGAAAAACTGAATGTTCAATATTTCTCCCAAGCCCATATTGAGGAAGCTAAGAAAGACCTTAACATGTGGCTCCCTATATCCATACAACTTAACAGTAAAAAAAAAAAAATTAGTAAGAGAATGACTCGTGTTAATTGCAATCTACATAAGTAAGTAAATAAACGTGATATACTAATCTGATAGACTGATTATGATTTATTCAATTTTAACAAGATATGCTGTATATTTTTAATTAATTATCCTATAACACATTAGGTTTGTTTGTGCCCTTGTCTGAGTAACCCAAATAATTTCATTAACCATGTTAAAAATAATTGAATTAAATATGTTTGTAAACTCTGTTTACCAACATGGCTCCTCGTACTTCTATACCCTGTGTCATGCTAGCCTCCAAAGCCCTCCGGTACTGTACTGTATCAGGCAAAAAAATGGAAGAAAAAAAAAAACACTCAACATGTTCTCAGGGATGGGTCATCTCAAGGTGAATCTGACAGAGAGAGATTGCTGGGGCAGGCTTTCAAGTGGTCCCCGAGCCCCAGTCAAGGGAGCGACCCTGGAGGACTCGGGGGATCTCGTGTGTGATTTAACATCAGCTGAGCTCATGGGTTTCATGCCGAAAGGGTCCGCAGCCCCCCCGCAGAGCTCCACTTCTCAGTCCCAGCAGCAGCACTCAGCAGCAGCACCATAGGCACAGCATTAGCCACACCAGAACACACACAGGTCAGCGGGGCAGAGGACTGGCTCAAAGCGAAGTGGTGATGCCACTTAAGAGTCATGTACGGCAGTCCTCGTTCCTGGTGTAGATACTGTACCTTGGACCTCGAACAAAATCCGTTTTGCCAACATAGTGCAGTAAATGAATGCATGCTGAAGGTGGTCCTGTTAGTTAAATGGATTTACTTAGGAATGTGTCGTGCTTTATTATACGGTAACACACAAAATGCCTCAACTCTTAATTTGTATGTTTACAAAATTACAGGTCACGGCCAACGCCAGAGGGGGACGCAAAGGGGTGCAGTGACACCAGGGCTGGTCCCAAAGGGGTCCATTTTTAAGTGAATTAATTTTCTCTGTGTTGCATCTGAATTCGATGCTAAAAATAATAGCGTCGAGTACAGACTCCCTACCTCATAAACGGCCACAGAGAGGTTCAACTGTAAGTTGGCTCTTCTCCAGTGTCCCAGTTGGTTAATGCCAATTGGTTTCCAAATGAGTAATTGGTGAATCACTATCCTCCACCCTTTTTGGAGCACAGTGCACTATACAAGTGCTGCGTTAGCCTAGCGTCTGCAGTGGTAGCTCATAGGCCATTGCTTTTGATGGGAAGCACCATCTGGAAAGCGCAAAAAAAAGTGAAAAAAAGAAACCAAAAGAAGGTGCACAGTAAGTTCTTGGCTGAAACAGTGTTTCTGCTCTGAGGATGTTGAGGTGGGTGGTGTTAATGGACAGGTCTTGGCTTAGTTTGATTTAGATTTGGTGGTTGTATTCTTGTCAGAGGTGAAGGTTATACAACATTTGTTATTTTCCTTAGCCACGTGATATCTCAGTTGGCTGTTTCATCTATTGCACTTTTGGGCTTGTTATGCAATCCCAGTAATAACCGATTGCTAGATTAATCAATTTAGTTAGTTGTATTATTCTTTATTAACATTTTAAACATGCCATACTGTGCACAGTGTGAACTGATTTAAATGGGTATTACGCACTCACTTGCATATTTCACTTAAAATTAAATTTTAAACAGGCTCAGTTGCACTGGCAGTGGATTTTGGGGCTAGAAGTGTGATCCTATTTCTTGTCCCACCAGTGTAGTGTAAAAGCACTGCATTTCTTAAGATGTAGGAAGCACTCCATACTCAGATTTGTTTCAATTTTCTCTGCTGTTCATACACAGGGACAAAGTGAATACTTCATAAAGGTTTTCAAACAAAACACGTAACTGATGATCAAAACGGTTTCTGGATAACATGGATGATTCTACCTTTATTGAGTAATTTAGTCACTTTAAAAAAATACTTATGCTAAGTCAGTTCACTGTTCACATTATGCATTGGCGAGACAAAAACCACAATTCTAGATAAGTGTTTTGATCAGTCTGCTCTGAACTGCCTGTGCTGTTTTACTAAAAAACCTCTAATGAACGATGACAAAATCGGTGTACATTAGGATGCGCAGAGCTCCCCACTGCTGTTTGACCTTGTCTGAAGTGGCAGAAGCACTCAAAATTCTCTAAAACAGCTCGGCCTACTTCCATGTACCATCATTTTGTTCCTCCTTCCTCTCATATTGTTTGTGTTCCCTGCACATTTTTTTTCCCAGTCATTTCATTAAATGTGAGCTCCTCATCAATTTCACAGTGATTGCAATGTGACAGGCAACATATTTCCACTCCAAATGAGAGCAGGTGCTCATGAGGCAGCAATTTCCATCAGATGGTGGAAAAGCAGAGGATTTTCTGGGGGGTTTTGGGGGGAGGGCAGCACTTGAGTAACCCTTAAACTAAAGGAGGGAGCACAACTCAATATTCTTCAAACACAGCATGGCACTACCCGAGAAAGGGGCCTGTAAAACGCTCATTTAGACAGACTAGAGACAAGAGTGCTCTGAAGTATAGCTTTTAGTCTGACAACATAGTGCTGCCGTGCTGCGGGGCCAATACAAATCTCCATGTCATTCACCCCCTTTCACGCCAGTCTGTATATGGAAGACGATTGCCTCGCCATGACCGGTAAATATTTTTCGGCTATAGTGAGATATCAACATTTTGAAAATATATAAATGCAGAGCGTGAGAAGCACATTTTCGCAGCGTGGAGGCACACCACACCACACCACCAGCACATCCATCCCACACTAAAACACTTCTGACATGCCTGCATCTAAATATGGAGAGTGAGCAAAGCGCATCAACTCATCTGTGAACAATGACGGGTAGAGCGGTATTCCTCTCTCTCTGCAAGTTAAAGGGCTGTGAGTGCGATTCTGCTGAAGCTTTGCGGGGGAATTTTCTCCCTCTGTGCGTAATTGCTTTAGGAGCGAGTTTGCTCATTGCCCGTCTCGATCCATAGGAAGGCCTCATTAGACATGCAAAACTGGAAGTAAGCCATTTGCGGAAAAGCCTGTGTGAGGAAAACTTAAAAGGCTTCCAAAGTAGCATCTATAAGTACCATGAAGAACTAGGAAGAAAGGAAAGTTGCGGTACACGGTGTGCCTTGTAATGTACAATGTGAAACACAGTTTTTTCCCCTGGGGAATGATGGAATGTTTTGTGTTTTAAAGATATTTGAAAGAAGTTTCTAGACCATTGAGTTTTGCCCTGCCTGTACTGTTTTCTGTGATATTTTTTAAAGTTGAGTTGATGTGACACATTAGCTCTGCTTTTGAGTTATTCCATCCGTCATCATGTTTCTGAAGCATATCAACACATGACTCAAAATGTAATAGAAATACTGCTCAGAACTCCTTTTGTTTCTGATCGGCAGGGATTTTTTAACATTAAGGGTGAACATTTACAAAACATACACATCTCAATCATAATTATAAATCTGACAGAAAATCGTGTTTACACCTGTTATTTATTGCAGTGAAATGTATCTTCATTCTAAAGAAACAAACAAAAACACTTCTGTCTGTACCAGTCAGAACAAAGTTTTCATCCACTGTTAAGTAAAGCCTCTTTTCACAATAATTAACCCAATGACATGTTGTTATAGATGAGCTTAATGGTCTGGAGCAAATGAATAAACTGTTTCCATGCCTGCGGGAAACGAATTGCTATTTTTATATTTCCACTAATTGGACTCAAATGTGTGCTGTAATGAACTGTATTTTGATAATAATATTTAGCGGATAACTGTGTCAAAGAGAGATTTTTTGTTGTTGTTTTTTTGTCCTGTGGCCTTTTGTAGTTAGTGTGTCCTGTGGTAAGTGCAGATTAAACATTAACCAAGGTTCCTCTGACCTGCTCTCAGTCCCAGCCCAGCCCAGCCCAGTCTGCGATGCTCCAGCTGTCCCCTACCTCTATTTCACCAGGGGTCTGTGGGGCTTTATCAGATTCATTGTAATTAATGAGTGCAGGCTCCCCTCCTCACCCTGGGCTTCGCCTAATACCAGGCAGTGATCAGATAGGGGTCAGGGGCTTCCAGCCATGGAGGAGACGACTTAACTCTCCCAGGTGCTTCAGGGGGAAAGTTTTGGGGGGTTTTGGGGTTTTTTTTTGTGAATGGTGTGTTTAATCTTTAGTAAGAAAAGAAAAACATCATCAACAACAACAACAGCAACAACACAAAAAAAACAGGCCATGAAGTTTGTCTGTGCTTGCAGCACCATCTTGTTTCTGTGAGTGGAGTGGAGAGGGTGGGGAGATAAAAGCAAACAGGGAAAAGCAAATAAAGTTGATGTACTGTGTACACGGTGAGAGATGGCTCGTGTTTTTCCTGTTGTTGTATGAGGAAGTGCTGCTGTAATTTTGATGTTGAATGTTTTCTACTTGAAACGCAAGTTTTACTAAAAGCCTACAATGGTGATAAAAAATGATGGCTGCCATAGATCTCTGTGTGGAATATGTGTTTTTGTTTGTTGAACACGTTGAATGTTAACCGCAGCACTGGATTTTCTAAAGTGCTCCTAGAGGCTTTAAACTATGTTGAGTTAATGTTTAGGCACACAGCTAAGTCAGATACTAGCCACTGGTGTGGCAGAACAAAATAATTCTTCAACCTTGAATTAAACATGTGTTTTCAACCTGTTAATGTGTTGATTTGCATGTGTAGTTTGTCATGTTGACAAGTCCAAAAACTGTCATAATCCAACATAAGTGCATTGATATGTGCACGACCGGGGCTGGTGTTTGTTCTTTGTTTGCCTTGTTTTGTTTGTTTGTTTTTGTTTGTTTTTTTTTTTGTTTGTTTGTTTTTTGGGGTTTTTTTGTTTTTCTTTTTGACAATAATGATGTGGGCTATCCAAATAATCATGCAGTACCTGCTGTACTCTGTGATGTGATGAAAGTCTGACTTCTGGTTTTACCACTGTGTAAAATATTCTGTGTGGAGCAGCATAAATACACCTCTCAGTCAGATTTAAAACCGCTAAGCTGATCCCTACCCCTCATTTTAATATAAAAGCCTTTTGCTGTACAAAGCAATATGTTGTCACTTAATTGCCACCACACCACCCACAGGTCTGACATTTTCAGGTCATGCTTGGTTTAGCTCACAAAACCCAAGGCATTCCCCTACTTCCGTGGCTTAGCATGACAGTAATGACTTACCCTTTTGTTTTGTCCAGGCCTCCAACGGAATAAGGCGACAGTGCATAAGTACTTGATCAACTATGTCTTAATGATCAGAAATGATCCCAGGGGAGGCAATTACATTGGAAAGATGGGAAATGAAAAACATGGTCATCCAGAAAAAAGTGAGTATAATTACAGTGCTTAATACTTAATACGTAACTAATATCAGATCTGGAGTGGGTGAGCGTTCCTGGGACGAGACACAAGCCACCGCTCCAGTCTCATAACGAAGCACTTGAGACTTATGCTGAACCATGACTTTCAGGTTAATGCAAATGAGCCAACCAGGAGGGTCATTTAGAAATACTGTGATCATTAGAGTTTATGTGTTGTTTTTTACCTAAACAGCCAAGACTTAATGTGTGGGCTTTCATGGAACTAATATTCTCCTTTGCAGAAAACCTCTTGGGATGACGTACTTCACTTTAATCTGTATCTACACATTAAACGCATATGTAAACTTGTTTTCTAATGCTTGGTTTTAATGTCTTCAAAGGTAAAGTAAACAATCACCATTTACAGTAAGTGGTTTAATCTCTTAATTGGACTTAAACTTTGGCAGAGCACTGCAAGCTAAGGCCTCTTTGGAATGTGGCACAAATGGCTGGAAGAGACGTTTTTACAAGCAGAATTTGCAGTATAAGAATTGACCAAATGGCTGTAGATCGGGGCGATAAAAGATTTCACTACATTTTGCATGCCAAGACAAATTCCAAGCTATTAGACACAGAATTTTAACCCAAGGCATCCATCTCCTGGAAGGTTTAAGCCGGGCAATGTTTTTAACTCTTAGTGCATTCAAGATATTTTTTATATCATTAACATGACCTGATGAAATCCCAAATCATTGTCAAATAACAATATGTCTTGTCCTGAGGGTCTATAATAGCAGTTACTCCTGTGATAAACTGATTTAGGTAAATCCACGGTCCTTTGGAGAACGGCTGCTCTTCAGCTCAGAGGCATATCGATAGCCCACTCGGCCATGATAGATGTTTTCCCGCAACATCTTCTTTGATCTTTGATCTTGACCTGATTGATATTTCCCCTTTTGCTCCTGACAATACCGTGTCTAAGACCCTCAGAGTGATAGGACAGAACAAGTCTGTCCTGAAATGAAAAGGTCAGGGATAATGTATTTCAGTTGGGAGGAGCATGTAATATGTATTGGAAGGTGGCAGGTGGGTTTTTTTTTTGGGATAGGATTTATTTTTTATTTATGGCCATTCTGATAGCTGTCAGTGGAAACTGTCAGCGTCTCATAGCTCCGTATCGCCTTGTTTATTCTGACAGGAGAGGAAGCACCCCAACCAAGGATACGCCCTCATATTTTTGCACCTCAAAAGATCCTGACACAGCAGTCACGAAGATGAAAGAGTGTTTGTGGATAGATAACTGGGGAAAAAATGTGGATGCACAGCTTAAAAACCAACACCTACCAAGTAACCTACAAAAGTATCAATGACCCAAATGACAAAGAGGGAATGAACGGGCATCTTTTGCAGTTTGAAGCTCATGTTAAAAAGTCTACATTGAGTCTGTCAGTGCACAAAGGGTTTTTGTAATGGACAAAACAAAGTGTGTTCCACAGATGTAGCTTTTAGATACTATTTCGGCTGCAGTATATAACATTTCGTCTGTTTTAGACAAAGCCCTAAAGTACTTTTGTGGGAGTGAAAATGGGAGTAAAATTGGCTATCAGGCCTCTGTAGTGAACAAGAGGTATGCAGTGTTTGGCATCGTTCTTATTTTGCCAGTCGATATGGCTATGCACAGCAAGAAATAAAAGCAAGTTTAGTAAAAAAAAAAAGTATTACATAAATAATATGATAGCAAGCCACAAATTTATATGTGTTTGCAGTTCTATTGCTCTCAGTCCATAAATCAGCACTCAAATAGGCTATGGAGGACCCACAGTGTATTAGCAAGAATACTTGTTTCTAGGACACACACTGCATTCACCGAGAAAAAAGTTCGATGGCCGTCTGAGTTATAATGGCGAAGTGGTTAATTATAATGCTGATGGTGTCTTAAAAAAGCGCTGCCCACGTTGGCTCAGCATGACATGGCTATTAAATACCACCTGACAAAGCCCGATCCTTGGGCATGCCAAGAAGACTGTGAGTCTGAACCAGCTGTTATATCTGACCTTTCGCTGTTATGCTTGAAGATGTGCCTAATGCCTGCAAGAGAGCTAGCAGCCAGTGAAGAAAAAACAAGCTAATTCCCTGCTGGATATGATATAACAATTGTCTGAAGGTCCAGACAAACACACACTCAAACATGTATGTGTGTGTGTGTGTGTGTGTGTGTGTGTGTGTGTGTGTGTGTGTGTGTGTGTGTGTGTGTGTGTGTGTTTGTGTGTGTGTGTAAGTGTGTATGTGTGAGAGAGAGAGAGAGAGAGAGACAGAAAGAGAAAAGAGGGGGAGAGTGTAAATGTGTGTGTGTGTGTGTGTGTGTGTGTGTGTGTGTGTGTATTACTGAATATACACATCAAGACTGTAAATGTAGTTTTCTGGTGTGTATATATTTGGTGAAAATGAATATGATGGGGCTAAATCCATGACGGAGGCAGGAGCAAAGTGCAAGACTTGCAGAACAATCCCTATATATGCCATCAATTGCACACACAACTAACATTGGCCCTAATGTCTTTAAGATGGGGGATGGGGTTTTACAGTGACTGAGGACCGCCTCAGACAGGTTTTCAGTCAGGGAAGAAAGTTTAAACAGCATGAAATTGGACTGAATTCACACTTCTGGTGAACCATGTCTACACCCTTTCAATTATTCGCCCACTGTTCAGAAAAGGCATATTAGGCGCTATAGTCTGGGAGGGGAAGAAAAAAGGCTAAGATTGTGTGAGAGACATAAAGAAATAGACTGAGGGTGAACATTTTGTGCTCCTCATCACATGATTTTGAACTATGTCCCTCAGGCTATTCTTACCCTTATTCTTATTGAGCGATGTAATTTCAACAAGCCCATACCATTTAACACCTGAGAGAGAACCACTGTGTGAAGAATCTGGGCTTTTTTTTCTAATGCTCCTACAAGAGCGTTGTATTAATGCAGTACGTACAGAGAATAAGCAAGCTGTTATGAGGTTACAGAAAAACAAGCACAGAAAGTACACTGTAAAACATATTTCTACATTTAACCCAGAAAAGTCATCATGTTGCTTTGGTTGAATTATGACTTATGTATCATGTTAAGTGATGTAGGCAGTATGCTTGGCCAAAATAACATACATATTATGACAATTGTAAGGCTATTGTGAAATATGGTGCTCCATGGGCTAAAATGGTACTTAACCCAGTCTCCTCCTCTTGTCACTTTGACTGAGTAATATGAAATCAATTGGAACACATGCACTTGACACTACATGTTGACATGACCTAACCTAATAATTCAGCCAAAGCAACAAGATGATTTGCCTGGGTTAAGTGGAGACTACAAATCTTTTTTTATACATTGTATAAGAGCCTCTTTGTGTAGGGTTCAGTGATGGCGGTTAAGTGAACCTCTTCAAGTGCTGAAGAAGCTCTTTTAATCTTTAATTTATTCCCGCATTATGAATACATTTTCTAGAATAATAGTAACTTGTCCTCGATGCAGGAAAACCATCGATGCATGTAGGATGAAATATCTATTGCATCACATGGGTGTCACTGAAGGTGACGCGAAGGTCTGTTTTTTTTTTTGTTTTTTTGTTTTTTTAGGTGGTGGTGGTGGGGGGGGGTAGGATGGAGGTGGCATGGAGATGGGAGAGGAAACAGGAACAGCAGATTGGAGATTGTTTATTACACCTGAGATGTACCGTTATATGGAATGGTAAGCGGTCAATAACCAATTTTGTTGGGTCACATACTTGATTTTGTGACATTTTGTGCTCCTCATCACATGATTTTGAACTATGTCCCTCAGGCTATTCTTACCCTTATTCTTATTGAGCGATGTAATTTCAACAAGCCCATACCATTTAACACCTGAGAGAGAACCACTGTGTGAAGAATCTGGGCTTTTTTTTCTAATGCTCTCGGACAAGACCAAGCAATTACAGGTTTGGATCCAGTAACCTTTCCGCAGCGTCTGTTATTCTATTTCTGTTCAGTTTGCTTTGTAGCTTATTTTCAAAGGTCACCCTCCACAGCCTTCTGTGATATGGGGTCTCACCCAAAGTATTGACAGTCTTTTTTTCTGGGGCTGATTCAAAAAAAGAGTCAATTTCTTATGTCTCATCTTTGAATATGGAAGAGAAACCACACCGGAGACATTTAAACTCAGTCAAGGAGCTCTGCACTCATTTCATGCCTTTCATTTCATAGATTACTCAGTAGATTTGATCTAAAAAAATAAAAAACTTGAAATAGAAGCTGACATCTTGGCTGGAAATCAGTTTTAAGTATCAAATGAAAACATATGGCGAGATGGCTAACTGCTGTACATTTAACCAAATAGGGCTACAACGTGCTGTACAGCATCAACAAATAGGAGACTATGGAAGGCTATAAAAGCAAGCAGATAATTGCCGTGAAGTAGCACATTTTCAATTACGCCTCCATTTTTTTCACCTGGGTCCAATAGCCTCTGCATGCTTGGATTTTAATTGCAATTCGAAGAAGCATAGGCAGTGGCTGCCGGAGTTATTCTTTTACGCTTTTGGTCTTTTCCAGGGCACAGTTCACATAAAGGGCAGCCTCTGTGCTAATCCAGGACAGGTCCACCGCGGAGTTGACTTGTGACGCTGGGTTGACCATTTGTTGTTTGTGCGTTCCCATTCTTTGGAGGTTGGGGGGACGGGCAGCAGATGTTCCAAGTGTAATGGAGCCAGTTAAGGGCACAGATGTCCCAAGTTATGATGGAGCACCTGCCAAGGAGAACAGACTGAGCTGCAGCCAGAGTGTCTCTCTGCACCTCTCCTCAGGTGACGAGGAGACAGTACAAACAGGTGCTGCTCTCTCCCCTGTTTCGCTTTAGCGTATACGCCGCTAATAATAGTGTGGAAAACCCTGACACGGTCTCTGGTTGAGACGCTTTGTAGCATGTTCGCATCCCACTTGATAACCTGAGTAATTATGGGTAAATATGTTTAGGGCTGTGGGCTTTGAGTTAAACAGTCAGACGTGTATAGAGAGGTCAGTGAGTTCTCACACAGGTCTCTTCTCTGTGCTAGATAGCGAGGTGTGAGAAGACTGTAAAACACTTTGCACTGTGTGATATGCAAATATCTGTGGCTCTCAGGTCACTGTTACTTTAACTCTGGGAAACTGAAAAAACAGAGTTCTAAAGTATGTTTCGCTATCAGTACTAACTTGACTGCACGATACTTGGATTACAAGTTAACTCAATACAAACTCAATACATCCTGATGAATGAAGTTGTTATTTCACTCATGCTTATCATGCTTTCTGTATAGTTTGTGAGAGGAGCAGTCGGTGCAATGAGATCAAGTCTGCCACTCATTTTCTCCCTGAATATTTACAGTGAATGAGAATAATCAAGCTCCCCTAATCAGATATGAACTAAGGTGTCTGGGAAGCATGTTGAGTTGGGCTGTAATTGTTTTAAATGAAAGTGCGGGTCTTGATGAACAGGGCTGAGGGTCGCAATTTTCTCCACCTGAGAGTGTGGTGGTTGATTGCAGTTGCTCATATCAGTGGTTGATTGCAAGATGCAATTTATGGCCAGATGTCAGATGCGAATTTGCGTAAAGCACGGGAGCTTCCACAGATGTCTTGCTTGACATGAAGCTATGAGTAGGTGTGGTGTTTTCTGCTCAGTGTTTGGGCCTGTGGATATCCTGCTAAGACAGTAAATCAGCGACAGACTATAGTTCTGAAAGCATTTCTTCTCTGGCTTAAAATCAATTTCCAAGTGAAGATGAATCAAGGTCAAGAGTCCCTATACGAGCTCAGAATTAATTAATTAGAAGAGCTAAAGAAGAATCATAAAAAGGGCTTTAAAAAGCTAATATCGTTTGCCAAGAGCTAATAGTGACTTTTTTGTTACGACCAGGAAAGAACGTACCATTAACATGCTAATGTGTGCCATTCTCCGCAGTTTAACTAAGCTAATTAAAACAGTACATTAATTATGTTAGAACGGAATATAATTTAGCACATTGTACAAAAGAGGACTTTTAAAATGTTAAATTTGGTCATTTGGAAACATAAAATAAAACTCAGTCTTTTTTACTGGCCAGGAAAGGGCTTTCATATACTTCAGATGTGAAGAAGGCCATTATAAGAACTAAACCACTACTCGGGCAATCACTCTCTAAAAATGATGTATTATTGTTATACACAAAATATGTCCTCAAACACCTCTCTACAGTTCAACAGGATAATTATGAGTACATTAATTGTGTGGGGACTGAATATAATCTAGGACATAATAAGAAAAATAGAATTTTTTAAAATTTTAATTTGGTCATTTGGAAGTGTAGTACAAAAAACTTCCAGGTACACTCCAGGTAGGAGAAAAGAACAAGCGTTTTATTCATGACGCAGGTGGGCAAGTGACAAGTACCATTATGTACAAGCAACAAACAAAAACTCTTTGGGGTGGGACCCCTACTTTTATCCAGGTTCACTAATCTACAAAGTCAAAGTCATACTGAACTCACATTGCTGATATCCTCACAGTTGTGCATACGGTGTTCTTCCTCATTTTCTGCTGACATACATATTCAGTACAATATATGAACACTCCACAAGCCCAATATGTGAGTATCACGCTGGTTCTGTCAGCCATTGTGAATAAGCAAAAGCAACAACCATGAGCAAAACACATCATGTCTAGAAAATAATATAACAATGTACAGACCCCTTGTGGATAGAAACACAAGACCATCACATTATAGCCGTCCAGAAAGAAATAAGAAACAATAGGCAACCTCTAATATTGCAGATACAGGTACATTGCTTGTGTCACTCGTCTGACTCTGGGTTCTACCACGTCCAGCCCCGCCATTTTTTGGAGGCCAAAGGAGGGCTTAAAAAGAAATAGACAAAAGCCTGGGAGGCTGGACTATTAGTAGATATGGGACAAAAGAGTTGAAACAGGGCTTGATATGGATCCTGCCTTATTCCTGGCTGTGCCCATAACAAAGATTTCTTCTGTCCCCTTTGGATTTTACACACATTGGCCACTCCGGCTAAACAAGTATAATTATTTATTTCCTATCCCTCCACCTCCCCGTGGTTGGAAATCAATGGGCGGATCAATAAACCTACCGGCTATTCCTAGCAAATACACCCATTTTAAGGCCTCTCTCAATCCACGGCCAACAAACAGCTGCTTAGATGCTGCAGGGGGCTCATCTAAACTCAGGCGAAATCTCCTTTACTTTGTTACCGACATACACCCCCTGAATCTCGCTGGTCAATTATGCTGTTTCAGAATACCCCTGTTGCACATTCACCAGCGAGCACTGATCTGGCTTCTGTCACCCCGTGGTGGGCCATTAACAGAAAGTTAATGGAGTTTCAATTACGAATCAGCATTAGTGTTATTATGTGGGGATGGATGTCTTGTGGCTTCGAGTTTCATTATGCCTAATGACACAATCTCACCTGAAATTACAATATTATTATTAATCTTTACCGATTCCAATCAAAAGGGGATGTCATTTAGGCAATACGTGGTGAGAGAGTGGCTAAGCGGTGTGGGCTATGTGTTTTCAGGACACTGTTAGAAAACTCATTAATGTCATTGTGGATTGATTTAATAATTAAATAATGTCCCCCTTGCAGGTTAGCACTCAGCAGGGTTACTAACAGTCAGGAAAGTGCTGACTAACAGGTTTCCTCCACCATGTTTTGATGCATCAGTGATGATTCAGATTGTGTTTTGTCTGTTTATATTTCAGGGCATTAATATTCATGAACATCAAATTTATTCTCACAGCCTCTGTGGTTCAGCTCTTGGCCTCTTGCTCTGATTTTTGTTTCTTTTTTTCCCCCAAAAATGTCCTCTCCTTGCCAAATCTTTGTGATTGATGATGCTTCACCCCACCTCTCTACTTTCCCTGCTGATGTAACTTTAAAATCTCATCAGGCTGATCCGTCAGATTGCCATGTGTTCAGAGCGGGCCAGGTACAAGAGCAATACTGGCCAACAGGTGAGGTGCTGTGCAGTGAGTAAACTTCACTTTCTGCACACCTAAAGGGCCATTTTAAGGACACACCTAAGGAAAGATGGTAATTCACAAGATGTCGGCTCATACACCTAGCCTGTCTGTGACACCAAGCTCGTAGACAGAGCTTAGTCTGTCAGGCCTTCCATAGACAGGAAGTTTTTAGAGATGGAATCAGCGGGTGACTTTCAAAGGCCTCTGTGTACTACTGTACAGAGCTACACCAATCAGACGACTGATTTTGATGACGTACCGTCACAGGCAGTATGGGCGGGCCCAGGCTATGACACACCCAAAGAGCTATGCAACAGACACTACCCGAACATGCTAATCACAAGACACAGCCTTTTACAGGGTTTTAGCCCATACACCTAAACAGGATTTTAGCCTCTCTACTAGCATGCTAGCTTGACATGCATTCAGTTGAGAGTGGGAGTTCTATACTGTAGGTACCAGTAGCAGCAATTCTAAACATTTACATGGTCTCACATAACCATACACTGTCTTAATCCATTATGACTCACCATTACCTATAAAAAGGACATCTTCACAATCTAACAGAAAACAGTTAAAGAAAACTTCACAAAGAGGGCATTAAAAACAAGTGTATGATCAGTCAAGCAAGGAGCAGTCAAGCGTGTGATCCCTGCTGAACTCTCTCTGTAATTTTCTTACCCTCAATATTGATCACCACTTTTACTCTTTGTTCCTCATATTGAAAATGTGGATGCTGACGTTCCACAAGGCTTTATTTCCAGTACACGTTAAACAAACTGCTTCTCACCTGTATGTACTGTAGGTGCACTTCAGATGTCTCTGAAATTACATGTGGAAAGCATTATATTGACTGGCCACCAGTCAAGCCATCGACCCAGAGAGCACATGTGACCCCAGACACTGTCTTAGGGCGCACTCACACTATCTGCACTACGCCATCTGTACCGTACCCGTGTACACTTGACCCCCAAACTCTGGTTCCTTTGAGCAGTGTGAACACATTGTATCGTACCCAA
>CM059271.1:5096711-5106711 GCA_030347295.1 Setipinna tenuifilis | reverse complement strand
ATCAATACGATAGCAGATTGAAAATGAATGTGAATTTGACACGTGAGGGGTGGCACTGGTCTCCTGTCGTCCGCCTGAGCAGAAACAAACGACGGGCAACGGGGAATGTGCATCACACAGCACACACTGACTCCAGCACTGTAATTTGCGCCCCCTTCCCCCCCCCCTTCAAGAATGTGATTTACATGAAAATCTGTGAAGAGGAGTGACAATTAGAGAGGATGAGAGGCAGTGCTGCGAACAGATCAGGGCTTCAATATGCCTTTTAGACAAGATGGTTCGCAGGGATTGTCTTTCACCAACAGCAGTGGTTAACAGTAGGAACATCACCACAGTCACTACGTTCTTAGAATCACAATCAGCTTTATTTGGCCAAGCAACCACACACACACACATACGAGGGACTTGCTTGCAGCAGTTGTTGACTCCTCCAGTTGCACATTAACATCACACATATACCAGCTGTGGCGGCAACATGTATTTTTTTTCTCTAATTTGCAATTACCATGAGCTTTCACCAAAAGCAAGCAGGCTTTCCAACAATGCAATATGTTTGCCCATGACCATAAGACCTTTTTTCGCAAATACGATATAACAGATACTGTACTTTTTCCCCCCCTAATGTCCAATCACCAGATACCTTTATCCAAAGCAAGGTCCAGTATAAGCAGGCTTTACAACTGTGCAATAGGTTTGCACATGACCATAAGACCCTTTTTCACAAATAGGATCTATTTTATCCGCAGCAAGGCTATAAGCAGGCTTTATACTAATGGAATAGGTTCGCACCTGACCATTAGAGAGAGCCATGACCTGCTCCACCACTGTTGGCACCTTGCTTTACCTGCTGAGCTGCAGCGTCTGACCATTAGAGTGGAAGGGATGAGCTGGCTTGACTGACAGGTTCCTCTGAGATCAGGAGGTCATCTTTGCTAGTGCTCTTCAGGACCACTAGAAGCTGATTTTATATATATATATAAATTTCTCTCCTATATATATATATATATATAGATGAAATAACCCAGTGTTTCGGAAAAAGTTCATTCTGTTCTAGTGGTTTTGCTCCAGGGAATAGGCTATAGGTTCCTCCAGCTATCTTGGAATTGGGGCTGTGAGCTGTTCAAGTCTGCTGCTTTGTGTCTGATGCTTTCTTTCCACAAAGTTGAATCTTCTCTCCAATCCCATCTATATGTACTGGTGTGTGTGTGTGTGTGTGTGTGTGTGTGTGTGTGTGTGTGTGTGTGTGTGTGTGTGTGTGTGTGTGTGTCTGTGTGTCTGTGTGTGTGTGTCTCTGTCTGTGTGTGTGTGTCTGTGTGCGTGTGCGTGCACCTGAGGTACACACACATACACATATATCCCATATATGGTGTGTGCGTGTGTGTGTGTGTGTGTGTGTCAGGATTTCGGAGCAAAGCCAAGTGTCAGCTTTTACAGATGATGTGGTACTATTGCCTGCACCGGTCTGTGACCCCCCCTGCTCAATGAGGCAATGTCCTGCAGGAGTCCAAAGTGAATAGGTGGGGGGGATTAGTGGCCCCCCTCCCCCCGGACTGGAGCTGTGGCTCTGACCTTACAAATGACTTCAGAGAGCTCACCAGCAAAGAAAGCACACACACACATACACACACACACCAGTACATTTTACAGCTGATGAATTTGGAAGATCAGAAAGAGCAGAGAACAAAATGTATGTGGGAACAAATTCATCTTTCATACATCTTTTTTCATATTGATGAGACCCATCCTGGTGAACATATGATTTGCAGAAAACACTTTATTTTAGGGTGTCTTTTTTAGTGTATCTACCTGTACAACATGTAATATAATGTCACATGTAACACTAAGCCCTACTCTATGGTACAGTGTCAGTACATAATGTTACATATTGTTATACTGTACCTAATTGTTGGAACAGTGACAGTAAAAAAGGGTAATATTTATAATATAGGGTAAGGCTAATATTTGTAATATAACTTCTCAAGAGCTGGAATGTTGGTTAGTGGCATGCATATTACCTGCCTAAATATAATAAGAAGCATTATAAACTATTTCTAATAATTTCACCGTTCTTACAGCATAACTACATCACTATTTATTACACATCTGTTTATAATTAGTTAATAAATGTTTAACAACAGATTTGAAATGTTGCTGTAAATTGTGTAACTGAAAAAAAAAATCTTATATGTATGTGTGTGGGTGGGTGTGAGTTTTATTCATTCTTGTGTTTAAATTCCATAGGCCCAGAGACTGAGACAGTCTGTCTACCTTCTCTTCTCTTTGTTATAACAATAAAAGCATGCCAAGGCCCACTCAATTAAAGTGTGAAATCCCACTGTCCTTCTGTGCGGGAAAGAGTAGCAGTGTCTCTGCAGTTGGCGCTGTACTTGAGTGAAAACTCTGCCGACAACACTGGCACTTGACAATGAGGTGGGCGCCTCATTGTTATTTTCCCCCTGTCAAAATCAATCAGCAGCCCCGCCATTGGATTGCACAGTGAAAGAAAGTCTGGAGTACCTGAGCCCATGCCGACTCAATTAAGTCGAGTGTCGAAATATTCTTTTTCTACTGTATAATTCGGCTGCTTTTTAAGGATGGCGAAGGCGACAGATTTACTCCCATTCTGGGAAATAAATTTTTAACCCTTTTCAGTCAAAATGTGCCTTCATCCTCCTCCGTCTTTATGCTGTGTTGGCTGCTGTCACTCAGTGGCTTCCATGAGCGAGGGCTTGATGCCACACCACCTTTCACTAACACCCTATTGTGAGTATCTCCTAATATGAGTATCCAGGCAAATGGGGGGTGGGGTGGGGGGGGTGGGGGGTGAGGGGTTCCTAAACGTTGACATTGGGGTCCTAGAAATTGGCAACCTTTAACCACCCCCCCCCCCCCCACACCCCCACCACCCTTATACCCCACCCCACCTTTTAAACTCAGACTTCAGTGTTGTTTCAGTAACATGGAGTGCATGTTTCTCTGCCACGAGAGCCAAATTTGCACATTAACACATAATCACATCTTCTAACCAACAGGCAGCCATTTTGCACTAATGTATTTGCATAGAGTTGTCGAATTTTACCCATGCGTACAAGGACCGGAGGTGGCAAGAGTTAATTGGAAACCATCAGAGACAGGCAAACCAGGGGGAGAGAGGGAGAGAGGAAAAAAGACTAGCCTGGGGCTGCACTGTCATCCAGCATAGACGGGGAGGGACAGCAGGGGTGCTGGAGAGGGCTGGCAGGAGGCGTACGGAGAGTGTTTGCGTGACAGACAGGCCCTCCAGCTAGAGACTGGAGCGCCGATTTGGGTGAATTGCAGCCGTGGCATTGAAACGGTGGTGAAAACATGCAAACATGACTTACCCTATCCATATTCTTTAGTGTGTGTGTGTGTGTGTGTGTGTCTGTGTATGTGTTTGTGTTTGTGTTTGTGCTTGTGTTTGTGTTTGTGTTTGTGTTTGTGTTTGTGTCTGTGTCTGTGTCTGTGTCTGTGTCTGTGTCCATGTCTGTCTGTGTGTGTGCGAGCGTGTATCCATATATTTATGTCTGAGTGTTTGTCTGTGTATTTCTGTGCTGTCATATATGTCCAACACCAGTGTTGATGTGTGTGTGCCTAGGGGACTGACTACTGTATGTAACATAGAAAGAGGTCTGAGAAGAGTATGTTGTGTAAAGAAAAAATGTCTTTTTGTTCAATGTCAACTTCTATCTGCACTGAAAATTAGCAATGACAGGAGGGACCTGAAGAGAGAGTTTGTAGTCAGAATAAAACCACATCAAGAAGGGTCCTAATGAAGCATGTGTAACTGAATATCAGGACTATTAGATGCTGCTTCTTTTGTTTTCCCATGGACCCTTCAGAGCAGAGTAGTGCTTTTCTCCATTCTGCAGTGTGAAAAGAAACACTTCCCTTTTAATAGATCTGTAAAGGCATCATCATCTTTCAAACCCTTCACATTTCGCACAAGTGCCACCAGTGCAATTAAAGCCCAGCACTCCCCACAAATATGGAGAATTAATGACGAAGTGCGTCACAATTTGCCATCACAGTGCCTAATGAGGCGTGCCTTAATTTTCTATTTCAGTGTTCTACATGTGTGCTTAATCAGGCTGAGGCAGGCCTGGCAGTAAGTGAGGAGGAGAAGATTTTATCAAAGAAAAGGATATTACTGATGCTGTCACTCCTGATGACTGAGGGGAGGTGGCTGACACAACACTTGGATCGTTTTGGTGGGTTATCACGCCTTCCATTAACATGCCTTTACTGTGACTGGTGTTATGTGTTAATGTGATGTAAAAAATGCCCCACTTCACATCCTGTCATTTCACATGCTGTTATTATGACACCATTAATACATCATTAACCAGTCAACACTGCTGGCCCAAACAATTCCTCAGGCACAATGCTGGGTCTCCTGAGAGTCTGTGATATATCCTTAATGTACTTCAGCTACTGGTGATCTACATACAAGCCTGGTGTATTTGCTACAGATGCATTGGGTATGTTTACTCGTTTCATTGGTTACTGAATTGGGATCATCCAGTGTATTCCACACTAAGCCCAACTATTGTTTAATGAAATGAACATCTGACAGCACATTATACATTCAGAAATGTATGATTTTTTGCTAATAGTTAAAAATTAATCTTATGTTGTTTAGACTTCGGCCTGTAGATGGCCAACATAGCATAACTTAATGTGATACCATGGGAATTCAATATTATAATTAAGCAATGCAACATTGCCGGCAGAGTGTTATATTAGATTGCAATGAACTAAACCTGGTTGCAGGCATAAGTCTGCAGGGCACTGCTGTAGATTGTTACAGTCACAATACTGTTTGCAAAACAAAACTCATATGTGACTGTTCAAACCAATGCTTGTGTATATTCATAGTATACATAGTCATTGCTTTAAACTTTAAATATTCATACTATACATAGAATCAGGTAGTCATCACAAGAACAATATAAGGAAGTGTATTATGTTAATGTGTTGAATTACTACTACTTCAGTGAAAGGAGATTTAAAAAACAAAAAATTCGATGGAGGACCAGTCATGGCAGTAGGCAAGATCCTTAACTTTCCTTTAAAGACAGTGAAGGAATTGGCACTGACCCTTATTCTCCCCCAGACACTGATAACAGACACTAATACACACTTGGGTTTACTTACAACTTCACTGAAGTTGTGGAGCTAATTTGGTTGCCGATAGACTAAAATACTCACTCAAACCCTTTGTTTCGTTTCATTGTGTTTTATTGGTGCTGATGGAGAAGAAACTTTTTTGCGGCTCTTGAAATAATGGTTTGTATTATATTAATGGCTGCTTGGCTTGCCTTTCCTTTCATAGTCATCGTGCGACTCAGCGTTAATTAAGACTCTGAAACAGCCTAATTGTGCTGTTTAACTCTGCTGGGGTGAGATTGCTCCTTGCTGCCCTCTGCAATTTCTGCTGGGCCTGCCGCCTCTGTAGTTCACAGAACAGCAAGCATGAAATGCAGTCAGGAACTCTTGATGTTTCTAGTCACTTAAGCTTCCTTTGACCTTGGATTTGACTTTTCTCTCCCCTAAATGAGTGTGTATGATCATCTTTTGGTAATGAATATATGATTTCTCAGTGTGATATTTCTCACTGTTGTGTATCCAGATTAACTGGGATTTTGGCTTTAGAGCATATTACTCCATATCTCTAAAGTCAACTGCAACATCACCATCTGTTGTCTTTGGAATGAAAATCCAAATAAACAAAAAAAAGCTAAGCTGGTATCTTCTGCTGCAAAAGCATCAGCTTTTCTGTTACAACTGTTGAACTTAAATTTGTCATTCAGAACTGCAATTCAAAGACGAGGAATTCATTTATGACTCATTTGGTGCAGCTGATTTCCTACAGACATTCTGGGAATCATACATATTTATTAAATTCTGGGCTTCTTGCCCACAATTAGCTGATTGAGCATTTTTGCAGCAATCATGTTAGTACTAATCGCTCCTTCTCTTTCTGTCTGCTCCATAAATCTTATCCTGTCACCAGATCAGCAGCTGTGTGTGTGTGTGTGTGTGTGTGTGTGTGGTGTGTGTGTGTGTGTGTGTGTGGTGTGTGCATGTGTGTTAATGTATTCATCAGATTTGTGTGTTCTTTGTTGATTGGCTCTGCGATACCAATATCTCCCAAGATGAGCTATTTTCATTTCCCCCTTTTTCATCTGTTTTTTTTTTTCTTAAGCTTTGAAGTAGCCATCGTTTTCCAGTGGATCTTTCTGCACACAGTCTCCTTCTTGCTGTGTGTTGACGTCAGCACAGAGAAATACAAGCACTGTATGTCTGCCTGCGAGGGTGCACTAGACAGCATCATATCAGGAGAATTTATTTATTAAGCAGGGAGACTGGGTAAGGCTTTTTATTTGCTGCATGGACCATCAGTTTACTTTAAAAGACATTTTGGGTCATTCAGTTGTGCTTGAGGGAAGCTATCAGTCTTTCAATTTGGAGGGGAAAGAATATGTGTCGCTTTGTAGGATTTCTGATTCTTTCTCCATTCATGAATGGGCACAAAACACACATCTGAAACCACAGATTTCCAAGGCCAGTACACAATGACTGAAAAATCAAGACTGCAACATTATGTTTTTAAAGTTTAAAAAATATATGCAACCCGTGTGCAAAAGGAAGAAGCCAGCATATGTCAAGTAGCTTTCGGTTGTTGCTGTTTGGATTAATAAAGAATGAGCTTCTTTAATGCCCGACTGAGCCCATAAATGCTGTCCTGTGGCTGAATAGGTGACAGAATACAAATAAACCTGAAACAGTTTAATGCAGCAACTTCTCTTTTTATGTCTGCAAGACGTGCGGAATGGGCAGCAGCCGACATGGCTGCTCGACACTGGGACAAGAGAAGTGAGGGAGAGTCAAATTTGGCACGAGGCCTCCGAACGGCCTTGCTGGAATTTATTATGCCGAACGAAGTGCAGCAAACTGTGGCTTCTTGCCAGTGCAGAGACGCAGCCCTGTTTATTGGGCACAATCAATAGAGAGGTGGAAAAAAAATGAAACACCACATTTCCCCAATAAGGCAAAAGAGAAGTTTTTTTTTCCATGACACGGCTTTCCTTTTGCAGGCAGTTTACGTACACAGTCTGCTGGTCCAGTTGGGTGAGAAAGTTCATTTTGCTCTGCTGAGCTTGCTCGATTTCTTCTTTTCTTCCCTTTCCTATTATTTCCCTTTTTTCTTGCTTTCCTTTCTTTTCTTCCTGTTCTGTGGAGAGCCATTGTGAGACGAACAATTTGGGAAACTTTATCAGCTCCACTGAATGCAGGTGAACCTATAGCTGACTCGGTAGTGTAGGTCTAACCTCATTCAGTCCTGAACCACTTAGGACCACAGTCAGGTGGTGTCAGAATAAGAGCTATGCACTGGCAATGTGGAGGGTCAGGCCCCTCTGTGCATAGACTGAATTTAGGCAGTATAAGCTGTTACTTCTGATTTCTTTAGGAGGGTAAAAACTTGAGCAAGTGTCCCTATAATTCATAACACAGTTGCTTTCACAATGCCTCAGCCCACCTGAGGACTGTGCGTGTGTGCGTGCATGTGTGCGTGCATGTGTGCGTGTGTGTGTGTGCCATGTGCATTTGTGCTTGACTACGTGTGTGTGTGTGCGTATGTGTGTGTGTGTGTGTGTGTGGTGTGTGTGTGTGTGTGTGTGTGTGTGTGTGTGTGTGTGTGTGTGTGTATGAGCATGTAGGTGTATGTCTCTGTGTGTGCGCACACACACGTGCATGTGTTGTGTCTCTGCATTTTGTACCTTCAGAAGAAACAGATCAAGGACACTGTTGAGACGCCTGTTTAATTCAGAGCACTTCATCATCCCCCATGTAGGAGGCAATTTGCAGAAGGGCAGCCTCAGCTGCAGCACCCAGCTCCAGCTCGACTTGGGCTTTGCCACGCGACTCAATGAGCAATGAAGTGCGGGCCCGGGCACTAAAATACATCCAAGTCTTTCTGTGTGTGATAGTTAAACTTCCCCTCCCATAACACTGCGTTTCCTCAGCAGTTTTTTGGGGTGCCTGCGCTATAATGGTTGCAGTACTTCACTACGGAGCCTCTTGCCTACATCGGCAAAAAGCACTTGTGTCATCACTTTTGGCCCATAAGAATGCCATATTTTTCCACTAAATGGCAAGGGAGAGTGGGTAAACTGGCAGTGTGAACAAAAAAGTAATCTGGGTTCTCTTTCAGCTTTCTTCCTGCCTATTGTAAATTGTCCCTGATGTTGGTACATAAAGCAGCAATCACCTTTTTTTCACCGTGACCCTCGGAGGAAAAGTTCACGTGGCCAGCACCTTGTTTTACTTTTTTTTTTCGCCCCTGCAATCTTAAGATGTAAGCAAGGCTTTAAAATGGCACACACTCAGTCACTTGTTCAGATGCACTGGCTGATCTCCGTCAATCACTCCCTCCCTTCCTCCCCAGAGTCCTGATCCATCCGTCAACCTCTCACCTCTGCATACTCTCTAATCACTCTCACACAGGGTGAAAGCCCTCCGCTGCTGATTTCGTTAACCAAGAACACTTCATCCCAGGTCACCCCCCCTGACATAAGCCCACCCCTAGGACCAACCAGCACTCATCCATTCAGGCGGCTGACTTCTCCTTAACCAAAAAACAGTCCGATCCCCTAGGTTACTACCTTACCCCCTTCCCTACCACCACAACCAACCAGCCAACCAACCTACCAATCAGCTGTTTGCAGCTACCGATGATAGTCACAGTCCCCCCCCTCGGTCGTCTGGGACCCATGAAGTCCCTTAAATCAATTTAATTTCATTAGGTGCCACGGCACACACACTGCATCGTTATAATTTCATTGACGCACCGAATGGATTTTTTTTTTTTTTTTGCGCTACGGTCGACGCGTCTGCTGCTGGGTAAATGGCCCCTGGTATAATCACGCCGTGCCGGAATGAAATGCAACCAGCGGTGATTCACATGGTTTGCCTAAGCACCCCCATATGCACGCTCGAGAGAAGGGATCTCTCATACCGCGGATAGACATCGACATTCCGTCTCCACGCTGCTTTCCCTGTCACTGTGCCAGAGTCCGTTTACCATAAGGGTAGAGCTACCTGATTGAGCTGCTCAGAGTGTCTCTCCTTTTTTTTTTTGCTCCGTGGTTAAATCCCATCTTATGGAAAGCCAAATAGCATGGGATTTTCCGCTCTAAATAGGATTTCAGGTTCTATGATAGGAAGAAAATATTGTAATGGCAATTTAGCAACATGGCCCCTGGTGTAATTTGAGCAGGTAATATTTGGTTATTGATGGAAAGACTCTAACGTGATTACACATATCCCACGCTTGGGAATATGGCCAGCATTGAGTCTAGGGATAAAAAATGACTATAGGTGAACTGCCTGTGTTTCTGATTATCTCCACCTGCCTTGTCGGTTATGTCCCCTGTTGCCTATATTATATCTCTCACCCCAACAGCCACACGGGGCCTAAAAGCTTTGTGGAGGTAAAAATTGATGTTAAACCGTGGTCACCTCCACAGCTACTGCAAGCCAGTGGGGCGAAGGGGTGAAATCTCAGTTGGGTTGACATCCTGTTGAGGTACTCCATGGGTTATGTCTTTTTTCCCCCTGAGTCGGTAAGAGGTTTTGAGCTACAGCACCCCTTCAGTCTTTTCCCCTCATTGAGTGTCCAGTCCACCAATGCTTTTCATATCTTTTGTAAAGGCCATCACTCAGTGGGTATTTCCAGCAAGATGAGCATGCTTAATATGGCATATCAAAGCATGCATGACACACACACACACACACACACACACACACACACACACACACACACACACACACCGCCACCCCCGCCCCCCACTGAGGATGCCACCACTCTGTGTTCAACCGGACAACGATGTGGGTGACTGAGCCATGCTTGTGTGTGTGTGTGTGTGTGTATGTGTGTATCTGTGTGTGTGTGTGTGTGTGTGTGTGTGTGTGTGTG
>CM059271.1:5051877-5096611 GCA_030347295.1 Setipinna tenuifilis | reverse complement strand
AGATTTTATCAAAGAAAAGGATATTACTGATGCTGTCACTCCTGATGACTGAGGGGAGGTGGCTGACACAACACTTGGATCGTTTTGGTGGGTTATCACGCCTTCCATTAACATGCCTTTACTGTGACTGGTGTTATGTGTTAATGTGATGTAAAAAATGCCCCACTTCACATCCTGTCATTTCACATGCTGTTATTATGACACCATTAATACATCATTAACCAGTCAACACTGCTGGCCCAAACAATTCCTCAGGCACAATACTAAGTCTCCTGAGAGTCTGTGACATATCCTTAATGTACTTCAGTTACTGGTGGTCTACATACATAGCCTGGTATATTTGCTACAGATGCTTTGGGTATGTTTACTCGTTTCATTGGTTACTGAATTGGGATCATCCAGTGTATTCCACACTAAGCCCAACTATTGTTTAATGAAATGAACATCTGACTACATTATACATTCAGAGATGTATGATTTTTTGCTAATGGTTAAAAATTAATCTTATGTTGTTTAGACAGCCAGTAAAAGGATTTTGGCCTATAGATGGCCAACATAGCATAACTTAATGTGATACCATGGGAATTCAATATTATAATTAAGTAATGCAACATTGCCGGCAGAGTGTTATATTAGATTGCAATGAACTAAAACTGGTTGCAGGCATAAGTCTGCAGGCCACTGCTGTAGGTTGTTACAGTCACAATACTGTTTACAAAACAAAGCTCAAATGTGACTGATTAAATGCTTGTACATATTAAGGTCATTGCTTTAAACTGAAAGAAAAGAATCAGGTGGTCATCACAAGAATATTATAAGGAAATGTGTGTGTTAATTTCTCGAATTACTACTACTTCAGTGAAAGGAAATTTAGAAAAAGATTTTTCGTGGGAGGACCGGTCATGGCAGTAGACAAGATCCTTTACTTTCCTTTAAAGACAGTAAAAGAATTGGCACTGACCCTTATTCCCCCCCAGACACTGATAACAGACACTAATACACACTTGGGTTTACTTACAACTTCACTGAAGTTGCGGAGCTAATTTGGTTGCCGATAGACTAAAATACTCACTCAAACCCTTTGTTTCGTTTCATTGTGTTTTATTGGTGCTGATGGAGAAGAAACTTTTTCTCGGCTCTTGAAATAATGGTTTGTATTATATTAATGGCTGCTTGGCTTGCCTTTCCTTTCATAGTCATCGTGCGACTCAGCGTTAATTAAGACTCTGAAAAAGCCTAATTGTGCTGTTTAACTCTGCTGGGGTGAGATTGCTCCTTGCTGCCCTCTGCAATTTTTGCTGGGCCTGCCCGCCTCTGTAGTTCACAGAACAGCAAGCATGAAATGCAGTCAGGAACTCTTGATGTTTCTAGTCACTTAAGGCTTCCTTTGACCTTGGATGTGACTTTTCTCCCCCCTAAATGAGTGTGTATGATCATCTTTTGGTAATGAATATATGATTTCTCAGTGTGATATTTCTCACTGTTGTGTATCCAGATTAACTGGGATTTTGGCTTTAGAGCATATTACCCCATATCTCTAAAGTCAACTGCAACATCACCATCTGTTGTCTTTGGAATGAAAATCCAAATAAACAAAAAAAAGCTAAGCTGGTATCTTCTGCTGCAAAAGCATCAGCTTTTCTGTTACAACTGTTGAACTTAAATTTGTCATTCAGAACTGCAATTCAAAGACGAGGAATTCATTTATGACTCATTTGGTGCAGCTGATTTCCTACAGACATTCTGGGAATCATACATATTTATTAAATTCTGGGCTTCTTGCCCACAATTAGCTGATTGAGCATTTTTGCAGCAATCATGTTAGTACTAATCGCTCCTTCTCTTTCTGTCTGCTCCATAAATCTTATCCTGTCACCAGATCAGCAGCTGTGTGTGTGTGTGTGTGTGTGTGTGTGTGTGTGTGTGTGTGTGTGTGTGTGTGTGTGTGTGTGTGTGTGCATGTGTGTTAATGTATTCATCAGATTTGTGTGTTCTTTGTTGATTGGCTCTGCGATACCAATATCTTCCAAGATGAGCTATTTTCATTTCCCCCTTTTTCATCTGTTTTTTTTTCTTAAGCTTTGAAGTAGCCATCGTTTTCCAGTGGATCTCTGCACACAGTCTCCTTTCTTGCTGTGTGTTGACGTCAGCACAGAGAAATACAAGCACTGTATGTCTGCCTGCGAGGGTGCACTAGACAGCATCATATCAGGAGAATTTATTTATTAAGCAGGGAGCCCGGGTAAGGCTTTTTATTTGCTGCATGGACCATCAGTTTACTTTAAAAGACATTTTGGGTCATTCAGTTGTGCTTGAGGGAAGCTATCAGTCTTTCAATTTGGAGGGGAAAGAATATGTGTCGCTTTGTAGGATTTCTGATTCTTTCTCCATTCATGAATGGACACAAAACACACATCTGAAACCACAGATTTCCAAGGCCAGTACACAATAACTGAAAAATCAAGACTGCAACATTATGTTTTTAAAAAGTTTAAAAAATATATGCGACCCGTGTGCAAAAGGAAGAAGCCAGCATATGTCAAGCAGCTTTCAGTTGTTGCTGTTTGGATTAATAAAGAATGAGCTTCTTTAATGCCCGACGGAGCCCATAAATGCTGTCCTGTGGCTGAATAGGTGACAGAATACAAATAAACCTGAAACAGTTTAATGCAGCAACTTCTCTTTTTATGTCTGCAAGACGTGTGGAATGGGCAGCAGCCTACATGGCTGCTCGACACTGGGACAACAGAAGTGAGGGAGAGTCAAATTTGGCACGAGGCCTCCGAACGGCCTTGCTGGAATTTATTATGCCGAACGAAGTGCAGCAAACTGTGGCTTCTTGCCAGTGCAGAGACGCAGTCCTGTTTATTGGGCACAATCAATAGAGAGGTGAAAAAAAATGAAAAACCACATTTCCCCAATAAGGCAAAAGAGAAGTTTTTTTTTCCATGACACGGCTTTCCTTTTGCAGGCAGTTTACGTCCACAGTCTGCTGGTCCAGTTGGACGAGAAAGTTCATTTTGCTCTGCTGAGCTTGCTCGATTTCTTCTTTTCTTCCCTTTCCTATTATTTCCCTTTTTTCTTGCTTTCCTTTCTTTTCTTCCTGTTCTGTGGAGAGCCATTGTGAGACGAACAATTTGGGAAACTTTATCAGCTCCACTGAATGCAGGTGAACCTATAGCTGACTCGGTAGTGTAGGTTTAACCTCATTCAGGCCTGAACCACTTAGGACCACAGTCAGGTGGTTTCAGAATAAGAGCTATGCACTGGCATTGTGGAGGGTCGGGCCCCTCTGTGCATAGACTGAATTTAGGCAGTATAAGCTGTTACTTCTGATTTCTTTAGGAGGGTAAAAACTTGGGCAAGTGTCCCTATAATTCATGACACAGTTGCTTTCACAATCACAATCAGCCCACCTGAGGACTGTGTATGTGTGTGTGTGCATGTGTGTGTGTGTGTGTGTGTGCATGTGTGTGCCATGTGCATTTGTGCTTGACTACATGTGTGTGTGTGCATGTGTATGTGTGTGCATGAGCATGAGCATGTAGGTGTATGTCTGTGTGTGCGCCCACGTGCATGTGTGTGTGTCTCTGCATTTTGTACCTTCAGAAGAAACAGATCAAGGACACTGTTGAGACGCCTGTTTAATTCAGAGCACTTCATCATCCCCCATGTAGGAGGCAATTTGCAGAAGGGCAGCCTCAGCTGCAGCACCCAGCTCCAGCTCGACTTGGGCTTTGCCACGCGACTCAATGAGCAATGAAGTGCCGGCCCGGGCACTAAAATACATCCAAGTCTTTCTGTGTGTGATAGTTAAACTTCCCCTCCCATAACACTGCGTTTCCTCAGCAGTTTTTTGGGGTGCCTGCGCTATAATGGTTGCAGTACTTCACTACGGAGCCTCTTGCCTACATCGGCAAAAAGCACTTGTGTCATCACTTTTGGCCCATAAGAATGGCATATTTTTCCACTAAATGGCAAGGGAGAGTGGGTAAACTGGCAGTGTGAACAAAAAAGTAATCTGGGTTCTCTTTCAGCTTCCTTCCTTCCTATTGTAAATTGTCCCTGATGTTGGTACATAAAGCAGCAATCACCTTTTTTTCATGGTGACCCTCGGAGGAAAAGTTCATGTGGCCAACACCTTGTTTTACTTTTTTTTTCACCCCTGCAATCTTAAGATGTAAGCAAGGCTTTAAAATGGCACACACTCAGTCACTCGTTTAGATGCACTGGCTGATCTGCGTCAATCACTCACTCCCTCACTTCCTCCCCAGAGTACTGACCCATCCGTCAACCTCTTGCCTCTGCATACTCTCTAACCACTCTCACACAGGGTGAAAGCCCTCCGCTGCTGATTTCCTTAACCAAAAACACTTCAACCCTCAGGTCACCCCCCCTACCACAACCCACCGCAGCGCACCAACCAGAACTCATCCATTCGGGCGGCTGACTTCTCCTTAACCAAGAAACAGTCCGATCCCCTAGGTTACTACCTTACCCCCTTCCCTACCACCACAACCAACCAGCCAACCAACCAACCAATCAGCTGTTTGCAGCTACCGATGATAGTCACAGCCCCCCCCCCCCCCCCCCCCCCCTTGGTCGTCTGGGACCCATGAAGTCCCTTAAATCAATTTAATTTCATTAGGTGCCACGGCACACACACTGCATCGTTATAATTTCATTGACGCACCGAATGGATTTTTTTTTTTGCGCTACGGTCGACGCGTCTGCTGCTGGGTAAATGGCCCCTGGTATAATCACGCCGTGCCGGAATGAAATGCAACCAGCGGTGATTCACATGGTTTGCCTAAGCACCCCCATATGCACGCTCGAGAGAAGGGGATCTCTCATACCGCGGATAGACATCGACATTCCGTCTCCACGCTGCTTTCCCTGTCACTGTGCCAGAGTCCGTTTACCATAAGGGTAGAGCTACCTGATTGAGCTGCTCAAAGTGTCTCTCCTTTTTTTTTTTCTTTTTTTTTTTTGCTCGGTGGTTAAATCCCATCTTATGGAAAGCCAAATAGCATGGGATTTTCCGCTCTAAATAGGATTTCAGGTTCTGTGATAGGAAGAAAATATTGTAATGGCAATTTAGCAACAGGGCCCCTGGTGTAATTTGAGCAGGTAATATTTGGTTATTGATGGAAAGACTCTAACGTGATTACACATATCCCATGCTTGGGAATATGGCCAGCATTGAGTCTAGGGATAAAAAATGACTATAGGTGAACTGCCTGTGTTTCTGATTATCTCCACCTGCCTTGTCGGTTATGTCCCCTGTTGCCTATATTATATCTCTCACCCCAACAGCCACACGGGGCCTAAAAGCTTTGTCGAGGTAAGAATTGATGTTAAACCGTGGTCACCTCCACAGCTACTGCAAGCCAGTGAGGGGCTAAGGGGTGAAATCTCAGTTGGGTTGACATCCTGTTGAGGTACTCCGTGGGTTATGTCTTTTTTTTTCCCCCTGAGTCGGTAAGAGGTTTTGAGCTACAGCACCCTTCAGTCTTTTCCCCTCATTGAGTGTCCAGTTCACTGATGCTTTTCATATCTTTTGTAAAGGCCATCACTCAGTGGGTATTTCCAGCAAGATGAGCATGCTTAATATGCCATATCAAAGCATGCATGACACACACACACACACACACACACACACACACACACACACAGACACACACACCCCCTCGCCGCCCCCCCAACCCCCCGCTGAGGATGCCAACATCGCTGTCCGGTGTTCAACCGGACAGCGATGTGGGTGACTGAGCCATGCCTCTGTGTGTGTGTGTGTGTGTGTGTGTGTGTGTGTGTGTGCGCGTGTTTGTCTGTGTGTTTGTGTGTGTGTGTGTGTGTGTGTGTGTCATGCAAGGGGAAGGTTAGTCTAATGAAGTGGGCACTTCAGTGTATAAAGCCACTTTGTGGTTTGCCGGTTCAAAGTGGAATGTTTCTCAGGGACACAGTAAAAGAGGAGTGCCTGCATGAGATTTACTGCTCTGTCGGAACCTCCCTTATGATAGCCTGCCATCATTTACACAGAGCTTTGGAAAAAAAGAAAAGAAGAAACAAGGGGAAAAAATGGTTGACACTGTGCAAAGGTCAGAGTTTTTTAGCGAACAGAAATGAAAGAGCACATCCTAGAGCGTAAGAGATTATTTATCCACAATCACATTTTCTTTGGCTTACCAGCGAGACACACAGTTATTTATGACTGTTTGTGTTTGTTTTTTTTTTCCTTAAGTATGAGGACTTGTGTGCATAGTCAGAAGTGTCCAGCTGCATTTGCTTGCCTTACTGTCCTGTCAGTGCTGCTAGCGAGCCCCTTGTCTGGCCTCGGGGAGCCAGAGACGGTGAATGCATCACTGATGCAGGGCTGTGCCAGGACTCGTGAAATATCTGAGCGCCGTACAGTCAGGTGCTGGAGCGCCCAGTGACAGGTGCAGGCTGGCCAGGGGAAAAGGAAAAAAAATTTAAAATAAAAAAATAAATAAAATTAAAAAATAAAAAAGCGTGGCGTCTTCAGAGAGCGTCCCTGCAGTTTGCTGGACGGCAGACAAGCAAATGAAGTGACAGGCCGAGCAAACAGAACAGTGCGCTCACTCTGAAGGTCACCCGCTCTCATCGACTCACTCTCAGACTGCTGAGGCTGAGTCCAGGAGTAAAGGCCTGGACATGCCATGCTAAAACTCCCAATAGAGAACTGTCAAAAACAAGATGGTGGCAACGGCACAAAACAGCAACAAAAAGCAGCAACAAATTTAGTCACATTATATTATATTATATTATATTATATTATATTATATTATATTATATTATATTATATTATATTATATTATATTATATTATATTATATTATATTACACAGTAGTATGTAATATATATTATGGTATGTTATATATATAAAATGCTATATATATAACCTCTGCCTAGAGAAGTCTTTACCCGAAGGAGATTGCACAAGACTGTGCTTAAAACATTCTCTAACAGTATCTCTTTTTTTCCCTGCTTGATATTCCATGGTGGTTTTGCTCTTTTTAATCATGGACACTCTTGCAGCTCAGGGAGCAACTGAGCTGGTTCAGAGTATTTTTGAAATATTTTAGTGGTATCTGCTATAATGCATTCATATACACAGTACATTCCAAGATAGTGATTTCCCAATGCAACCACTGATTTGAATGGAAGGTCTGTTACAAATGGTAACCCTGACACACAAGACATCAGAAAAATGGTTGCTGTAAAATGTTTTAAATCGAACTGATGCCACCTCTGTGACTAACAACATTTTATTTACCTCAGCAGTGTGACAGACTGATGCCCTAAAGTGACTTTCATGCCAAGTACCTCTGTCTTTGCTAACAGTATATCTACTCTGAAGTTTATTTGGCGAGCTCCCCATTATGTACTTAGATAAATGCATGTCATCTACTGATATGTGGCTTTTGTTGCAGTGGTGACTCAAAGTCAAAGTTAAGTTAATCTTCGTTTTTGCTTGGATGAGCTGCACTTCCCCCAATGGTAATAAAATCCGCTGTCAGTGCAACAAGCACTTTGCACACACGCTTGTGTGTGTGTGTGCGCGCGCGTTTGTGTGTGTGTGTGTGTGTTTGTGTATGTGACCCATTTACTAATTCTGGGCCTGTAAAAGTGGCGTCTGCGAGGAGCGGCAGTGATTGGGGCCCCAGAGCCAATCTAATCTGCACAGTGGCCATGCACAAGGAGAAGAGGCAGACAGGCTGTTGTTCTGTCTGCGGGACACTCCGTCTGCATCCCAATCGCCGGCTAATGCCCGTGCACGGCGCACCAGTCCAACCAAATGTGATTTCCAACCCAACGTGCGTCCTTGCATTCAGTATGAGAGACCAACAAAAATGTCTGGCTTCCTACTCTAAGCAATGAAGTATCTTACTTTTGTCCTCTAAGCGGCTGGTCGGTTGTCACGCTGAGGCCCATCCATCTTCCCCTCCTCTCTCCCCTCTCCTCTCCCCTCTCTCCTCTCTCCTCTCTCCTCTTGGCGCGCAGCAAGAAACATGGGTCACTCAGGAGGCCAGACAGTTGCCCTCTGGCGTCGACCAACAGCTTTAGAGATTCCCAGGCAGGTAGTGCATCCCTGTGCCCAGTCTCCCCAGCAGGATGTACAAGTGTTTTGTAATAAAAAAAAAAGAAAAGAAAAAAAGAAGATGCTGCCCCCTGGGCGCCTCACACAAATTCTGGCGAAAAAAAAAAGCAAAACAGACGAAGGCGCTGACCATAGTAGGTCTGTCCTGCACCCCTCTCTGCACAGAAATAAGACCCAGCATGTCAAATGATGGGTTCCAGTCATGGGGGGACAGCTTAGTCTGGCATTACCACATGAGGAAGCCACTCTGCAGACAAAAATAAGTGTGAAATGCTATTGCCTTAATACACTCCCCTTTTCAGCACGGTGTTTTTTAATCTTTCTGGAACTAGGACTTCTGGATGAAACAGAATACACTGATTCACAGGTTTTTTAACACATCTGACTAAAATGTGTCAACAGATAGTGAATTGTAATGACTTATTTACACTCTCTTGGTTGTAATACTGCAGGCACCATGATCATTTAATGCCACATCTTTACACTTTTTTTTACTACGGGGACATTGTGCATGCTTTTGCAATCGCAATATGTTACGCAAGAAGGTAACACAGCCAAGATTGTGGTTTGAATATCAGAGAGCTTTAAAAACTGATTATATGCATAAATCACCTTTAATGATGCTGGCTTCTGACTGAGTAAATATGCATGCAATGCCAATATGAGGGCCCTCCAAAGGTTCACTCTCACCACAGAGCATTTGTAATGCTAAACAAGAGTGAACTCCTTGTGAGTGCAGGGAAAGTTTCATAGAGACACTTCTTCCTCTGAGTGACTGTACTCTCCTCTTCCACCCCGAGGACAGACAGTGACGATCTGTGCCACTGTATTTTTTTCCAACACAGGCACTGTTATGTGTGTGATAGTCAGACTGTCCACTGAGGTATTTCAGCATGCCAAAGACTGAAGATCTCACTGGGCTCAGGTGGAGTACTCTACTGTGAGACACACATCAGCCATGTCACCTTGCCTCAGTTACCTTGATTAAACTCTTTAATTATTTCACAGGGGCAATGTCAGAAGAATTTTAGACTTTTTTTCCTCTCCTAGCAAAAGCACTTGGAGAATGTTGTCTCTACTGTGACTGCAATTGAATTCAGCAGACATTTTTCTCCAAAGCAACAACAGACACAGAGAGCCTCGGGGTGAAGATCAGAGCCCATGTGATTTATTAAAGATCGTAAGCAACTCTAAGGAACATATTCGTCCATTTGAGATCAATATCCCTGTTGCACAAGACTGTATGTCTGTGTAATCTCCATCAGGACTGTACCACAGGTTGTCTTCCCTGGCATTGTCAGTGTGTTGCACATCACCCCTTGTCTCTGTGTTGGGGTCTCTGTGTGTTTACTGCTATCTTCATACCTTGATCTCACTTGCATCCTCCTCCCTCCTCATCCTCACCCCTGACTGCTGGAGATCTTCATCTCCTTTCTGAGTTATCTCTGCATTCAGCGGGATCTTAATCTGATGCCATTTTTCTTCCTCCGCCATCTGCACCAAGCATCTCTGAGAGAAGTCTGGTAGCACACAGATTTCTCCCCCCCCTCCCTCTTTTACAAAAAAAAAGAAGAAGAAGGGGGGGAAAAAAGCTTTAACCGTCGCCACAATCAGTGATTTGCAGTCGGAGCTGATAATAGCAAACCCGTGTCAGATTCAAACGAGTTTCAAGCGCATTACGGCGAGGCCCAGCCTTTGCCAGTGGTAATTACTGTGACAGTCTCCCTGCCCCTGTCAGAGCTGTCCCCGCACATTACACAAGTTGAATAAGCCACCTGTGTACACTTCTCCGTCTTGCCCCTAACAATCGGCATGACTAACACAATCTTCCACAGAGGTTGAGAGGCAAGCCTTTTTTTCCCCTCCAAATCAAATTCCCTCCTGTCACAGAGTCGAGCATGGAAAAAGGAGATAGTGTATGAAAAATAAAAAAATAAAAAAATAATCCAGTAAAGAATCAGGGGAAAACCACAAGCAAGTGGAAAGGCTTTGTGTAAATGCTATTGGAACATTTTCTGATGGACAGTGAAGAGTAGTCTGGATGGCCCGACATCTGCATTCATTGGTGATGATGCTTCATTTGGGGCTTAGGTCTAGATCTTTGGCGCCTCCTCTCATCTGCTGTGACCATAAAGTTGATCCCAGAGTTTGGTGAACAGCCCTATCAAACACATCTACTCTGTCTCTTCCCCAGAGCTTTCTCCTGGTGTACATTAAAAAGAATCTCTAATCTTTTGGGTGATGTGTATATCCGAGGCAACCTGCATCAAATTAAGTGAGATCATGGTGAGATCCCTTTGATATTATGATATATAAATGCCAATGTGTGCATGCTCACATGTGTGCAAGACGAATCCACATGACTCATCCTTCCTCTCTCTCTTTCTCTTTCTCTCTCTCTCTGCCTCTCTCTCTATCTATCTCTCACTCTCTCCTTCTCGCTGTGTCCTTCTCTCTCTCTCTCTCTCTCTCTCTCTCATCTCTCTCTCTCTTCTTCTCTTTGTTTCTCATTTAGGCTTTTTTTGGTTTCATGATGCTATGAGACTTTTTAGATAACAGCACCAATAATCACACACAAAAAGAAATATGCAGAGCTTTAAATGTCATCTTTAATTTGTACCATTGCTGTAGCAATGCATCTAGAGATAGAAAAAAATGAACCACTCTTTTCTGCCCCTCTCCACCTCCTCCTTCTCCTCCTCCTCCTCCTCCTCCTCCTCCAGAGTTAATAATGGCTGGTAGACCTTGTCTCAACTGCTGGAGTTGACTGACTCCACTGACGGCTCATAAAGGTCTAAGGGGAGATGTACTCGGGCTGTATCAGACAGAGAGATAATGGACACCGTCTGCCTTTGCCTCTCTTCTCATCATGAGAGATGGCTTTATGGTGTATGGTGGGTGTTCCTGCAGGTGGGTGGCGCTAATGCTGAGTTTTGGGTGGTGGGTGGGGGGGTGGAGAGGAGTAGGGTGAGGGTGGGGGGCAGAGGTGGGTGCACACAGGGCGGGATGACAGATGCCTGACAATTGAGCAAGGCGTTTGAAGGCGCAACAAACACTACCTGTCATGCGCTGCCCCGGCGCCTTGTTTGCGAATGGTGCGTGATTTCCGTTTCTCGCTGTCACGCCACATCAATGAGGAATGCTCAGAGGGCATTACTGATATGATTTCTGCAAGCTTGGCTGTTCAGGCTTTGAAGGGTGCGCTGCCTCTGCCTCCGCCTCTGCCTCTGCCTCTGCCTCTGCCTCTGCCATTGCCTCTGCCGCCAGGAGCGGCGTTAACAAGCTCCTGCACAACACTGCCCTCCACAGACTCACAGGTCAACTACAGGCACAGCCCAGAGCACTCAACAAACACAAGACCACACGCCGTCTTAACGTATATATTTCTGTACGGTCAGGACCTCATGCTTTTTTTCGGTAGCTAGAATGAAGCATCAGCATCAGTTTAGCCGATGTGGATAGGAAGAGCATGTGGAAACACATGGATGCGTAGAATTATCATGATTAAAGCAACAACAGGAAAAGGACCTTCGCCTGCTTCACCATGCCAACAGGAAGGGCATTTGCATCTGTTGTATTATGTATGGCTTCTTAAATGCCCACACTAAGGTGGCCATCAGCACCAGCCTGACAGTGTTCATTAGCACATTAGATGGTTGGCCTGCGTGCTCTGGTCACTCAGGAGCCTTACACATGGGAGAGCAAGCGCGCTGTTGACAGGTGGCTCTGCTTGCTGTGCATCTCAAGCTGTCAGAACACAACTATACTTCCTCAATTTTTTCACACTGTGCCCCTCTCAAGGACTGTTAGGTCAGTACAGTACAGTCAAGCTTGATACCATTTAAATTCACCAGCTCATAATTTTGACTTAATCCAACATTGATTTGTACTGGTTGTCTTCACGGATAGGGTGAAATATTCTGTTACTGTGAATCACAGGCTGTCAGAGTAAAATATGCTGTATGTTTTTTGCTGTATGTCATTCTCAAGTATGTTCACAATTTAAATCCACCGGCTCACCAAGTAATTTTGACTTAATCTCACACAAATTTGTGCTGGTTGTCTTCACTGCTGACATTTGGAAAGGAACGTTTGCTAGAGACATGTCCATGGTTCATTACAGCTGAATCAGCAACTATGAAATTGCACTTACAATGCAAGCACTTCACTCATAGTAGGCTACTTTTGTCAGACATGTGAGTTTTCACCTTATAGAACAGTGCATTTTAGATCTACCCAAAAATGTTTAAATATTAAAACAGACTGCAAATGTTAACACATTTGTATCTTAAACCACCAAGTTTTGGCTGCACTATGGTAGTCTACCATGAACATCCCAAAAGTACCCTATTTTAAAACCGTCTAGCTCCTATCTTATATGATATATGGAGGAATGAGAACTAATTTAAGGTCTGAACTCTGCATTACAAAAAGCACTGCATAGTTCAGGACATGATCCATATTCAACCCTTAACAGTTATCTCAGAAACCCATCCGAGGTATTATAGCAAATAAATCCTGTTCTTAACTCCAGAAAGGCCATTAACATTTTTCCATTACATCACTTGGATATATTCATTACTTCCACACAATCAATCTACATTCATTTTGAATCAGATTAAGTTCAATCTACAATCTAATCATAGCGCTGTTTCTACGTGCACAAAATCCCAAACCACTTCAACGCGACAGGCGTAAATTATGTACAGTGCACTTTGCCCATGCTCCACAGCGAGCCTTAGGGGATAGCAGTGATATTTGCTCTAAAAATTATATCTTTGGGAAGACATTCCAATTTTTCTAGAACACACACATGTAAAGAGCATCGTGGAGTGATTCTCCCTCTCCCTCTCTCCCCATCTTTCTCTTTCTCTCTCTCTCATTCATACACATACACACATACAGAGAGAGATAGAAAGCGAGAGAGAAAGAGAGAAAGTGAGTGAAAAAGAGAAAGCAGGAGAGAGAGAGATAGAGAGAGAGAGAGAGAGAGGGAGACACTGTGGCAAGTAGGCATGAGTGTCTGGGTCTTACACAATGTGTGCAGACAACTCCAGGTCAAAATGACCTTATTTATCAGCATTTTAGTTCACATCAGTGCACAGACCCGACGTTGAAAAGGGAACCAGTCAGTATGTACCAAAGACATTTTAAAGTTTGCAATCAACATGTCAGGTGTGTACTAGTGGACATGCCTGATCCTGTCAGAAGTAACTGCTGTGAGGTCAATAAAAATAACATGTAAATGTCACAAAGAGAGAGAGAGGGAGAGGGAGAGAGAGAGAGAGAGAGTGTGTGTGTGTGTGTATGTGTGTGTGTGTTTGTGTGTGTGTGAGAGAGAGAAAACGAGAGACAGCGCAAGACAGAGGGAGAGCGAGAGAAAGACAGAAAGATAGAGGGAGAGGGAGGGAGTTCAAATGCAAACGTTTTGAATAGATTTATCTCCAGCATGAAAGTGTTTGGTACATCTGGCAGTGTGAGGATATAGTGCATTATGCTTCCTGAACCAAGGCAGAGGGGAGTGGTAAAGTGTCCGGCTTTTCATCACTCCAATTCCCCCTCTAACCTTGGGAGACAGCTGATAAAGCCGTCACTCTGAACGCTTTCCTCCAGGGGAGTGTTACCTGATAAAGTGCTGTTCCACCAGCTTTAGCCAGGGGAAACAACACAGGGTGCGGGGGAAAGAAATAAGATATATGCTGCAAATTATCAATGTCCATGGACCCTTGTAAAAATTAAATAACATTTGGCATACTTAAAATATTTACTAACAGCTCAAGGTAAATGGCAATACTTAAATTGTATGTTTAATGTTATTCCAGATAAGATATATGCCTGTACTTGACATGTAGCCTGTGAGACATGCTGAATGCACACTTTGACTGTCTATGATCTACAAATAACACCAAACTTACAGGAACGCTGTAAGAAATAGACTGAGATATTCTTACATATGGATTTGTAGGCTGTGGCACACTGAAACCATATACCGGTATCTGTCATGAACATGTGTGGTCTCCTGACTGCCTGGGCCTTTAGGCATGCATGAAGACCATGTATTAGAATGCCAGTGGAGTTTACAACAGTACGCCATCACCCTGTTAACTGGCTCCTAAAGACATAATGTGTTAAATATTCTAATGTCCTGTGCTGCTTCATCAGAAACATCTTTGATGACAGACTGTGCGATGACATGATGGGCACACAGGTGACGATGAGCTTACAAACTAGGACACACGCGCATGGAGATGGCAGCAGATGGACACACTCATCGTGACTTGAGCGGCTGAAGGATGACACACACCCCCCCAAAAAAAAAAAAAAACTCAAGCTGTCTATGTTGTGTTATCAAACCCGTAACGTTTTTATGTCATTATGCGTGCGTGAGGTTATGGCCAAGGTGCAGCCACAGACACAGCTTGATGCTGAGTCCCCATTCGTTCAGAAGCCGCTGAGTGACAGGGCAAACAGATGGCGTCTGGCCAAACCCCGACCCCAAGGCTGATGGATATGGCACCGGCGAGAAGACTAAGTGCATCAGGTGCTGGAGGTCATTTGTGACACTTTCTATCATTTTGACAATCCATTTTGCATAATGCAATACCACACTTTGCCCAGGTCTAGATTAGCAGGACATAAATCATCCCACCGTGTGCTACTTCTGTCTATTTTTGTCTCAGTTTGCGAAAAAAAAAAAAAAAAAACATATCACTCAACTAACAAGCCCTGTCATATCGTCACTGATTTTGTACTTTGTACTTGCTCTTAAAAAGGCTTATTATATGCTGAATGGAAGTCCATGTAGATGCCCCAAAAATCATAATTTCAGATGATTCCCTGTAAATCTTCCCAGAAACACAGTATTTAGATACAGAAATTGGAAAGCACTGAAGTAATCACATATGCTGAGATTAAAAATAGCCCAGGGGATAAATTAAACAATTCATATCCCCGTTTTAAAGTGTTTCAGTGTTCAATTATTTACTGTGCAATAAATCCAAGTCAGCAAAGCAGCTTTATGCCAGGCTCTAGCCAGCGGAGCCTGAGGAGTAACAAACTGCAGCTGTAAATGTGGCCAAGCATTTTATTGAAGTTCCACATCTAGATAATTTCTTGGATCTAAATGTTTATCTCATCTGAGTTCAGTTTTAGTGCAATTTAACAAAGCTACATCTTCACTAAAGATAACCTATAGGTTTTGGGATAACATCAGTAAGTATAACTGATGCTAGCAATGGGCTTTATAAGCTTCTATACAATCCAGTCGTGTATTAATTCCCAGCCATTCACTAATTCAGCTGATTATAGTTAGCACAGCTTTTCAGCCAAGCAGAAGACTTAGCTGGGCAAATCTCCTGTATTGTACACAGGTATGGCTAACCAGGTCATTTGGAACATGTGGTAGATTTTAGTTTCTGAATCCAGATTTCTCATCACTGGACTACATTTCTTTTTTACGTTTTTAACATTAGAAAACTCAGAAGCACAAAACAATGTATTACTGAAGACAATTTGTGTGTCTGGTTTTTCTATTGTGAAAATAGAAAACAAATGTGCCCTACTAATTAAAATTTTCAGATATATAGCCTAGTTCAAAACTTTACCCCAACACTACAGGTATAATTGGATTTGGATGGATAGCTCCATGAGCAGTGGGTATAGAGGGATAGTAACATTTTCTTTGTAAAATGTTTATGAACTTTTTTTTAAGTTAAGTGTCTAGTCTGTAGGCCTATTGCTGTTTAATTACTTTTTTATTACACTTTTTAGTTGTGACATTTAATATACAAAGGTAGCCTACAACTTCAGCCTACATAGGTAGCTAAATGCACATTTTAAAGAAAATAAATTAGGCTATTTATTATGCAGTATGTATGTAGGCTGAAGTTGTCTACCTTTCTAGCCCAGGGGCGAATCTAGACCATTTTTAGGGGTGCCAAGGCACCCCCGTGAAACTGCTCGGCACCCCCTGGCTCAGTGCAAAATGAATAATATATTATATATAATAATAGTGTTGTGTGATAAGCACTGGGGGCCGGGCACCCCTAAAGACCAGATGCTAAAATCGCCCCTGTTCTAGCCTATATAAAATGTCACAACTTCAATAAGAAAAATAGCTGCCATTCTGACATGACTGATATGTTAAACATGATTATAAAATTAAAACCGACTTTTGTTAAAAAAAAATGAATATGTGTTAAAATAATAAGTTCATTTTTCCTTTATCTCTCTCCATACTCAACAGCCATTGTGCCTACCCTAACACGCATGAGAATCCAAAGACTACATTACCCATGAATGCAGTGAAACTTCAGATTACCCATAAGTCTTTGTTACTGCCTTTCCTGCTCTGTGAAGAAGGTCGCACATAGTATCTACCAGAGAACACAGGCAATCAGAAGAGAACATGTTTGGCCAGGCGGTTCGGCGATTTACCACATCAGCAGTCCGTGCCTCGCATTATGCCGAGGGACCAGGACAGGTATTTCCCTTACTACGTTTTGAAAAGTTATTGTGGAATAGAAATAAAGTAGTGCATCGCCGTGGCCTAGCGTCAACTAAAACCAATGTGGAGGTCATTTTGATAACTGTGGTGGCTAGTTAGCTATCCTAACGTTAATAACCAAGCGGTTAAGCACATGTCGAGATGTCTAAATTGTTTTAAATAAGAAGCCAACGTAGTCTTAAAGGAATTAGGAAGTATTAATAGTTTGTGGTTTGGTTGCCTCTTCGTTTTGCTGTCTTGAACTTTATTAATGCTAGCATCGGTTTTCTTGCTAGCAATAGCAGCTAAGAAAGCTATCGATAACTTCCTTAACGCCGTTCCGGTGTAACATAAACTGTGTCCTCACCTGCCCCTGTCGACACATTAACTGCCTTGGGTCAATTTCAGTTGTGTAATCGTGTGATCTGTGTAATTATTTCTCCCGAGTCACCCTTACTGTCGACTTGGAAAGTGACAGTGAAACAAGTAGCCTGTTACGTCAACCGATAATGTTGCATTGCTACGAAATGTGTGACATGGTAAATCTCACCATGTCTGCACCAAAACTTAATCAAGTTTCTGATTTCCCGTGTTCCTTTTGATTTGCCTAGTTAATTTGTAGTGTTAATTTGGACTAGTTACTTCTGATTCAAACGCACATACCTTGCTTGATCCAAAATATTGTACCCTTATTGAAAAACATTTAAATAATAGATAGTACAGCTTCAATAGGCACAGTCCATGTTATCACGCAGTTTATCAATATGTTTTCATGTTTAAACGGCTTTGGTGTTTATAGTTTGACCTATTACCTCCATTATAAAATGACAACCACACAGATTCTGCATTAGTCCTGCTACTATTTGGCCTACTGCCCTAAAAGACAACGGAATTGACTTTGCAGAGATTAGGCCTATTTTGCTGAACAACTACCATAATTTCCAAAGTAATCATCAGCTATATGCTGTTTGTGTGCCTGCATGTATGCGGGTGTGCATGTCTTAATAGTTGTGATAGTCATAAAGTGAATTTCTTTTCTCTTCCAGAATCTTCCATTCTCCGTGGAAAACAAATGGAGGCTGTTGGGGATGATGGTCCTCTTCTTCGGCAGTGGATTTGCATTCCCCTTCATTGTTGTCAGACATCAGATCCTGAAGAAGTAAACTGGACCTTGAAATGTCCCAGACAAGGTGAGTTTATTTAGATGCTTGTGGTTTTTCCCTCTTTATTGTTTTGTGTGCATGGTTTTGGTTGTGTAACACTCTAATAGATGATGTGTAAATTCTGCATAATGACTGCAAATTCAATGACATAAAAATTCTTATCAAATGTAATTCTTTGGCACAAAGTCACAGTTAACGTGTGCAGTTGAGACTGTTGGTGGGACTGACACATTCCTGTTGTGTTGTGCCAATGAGCTGAACAAAAAAGGCCACCTATAATGGATTTAAGATTAGTTTGCTGTATTGATGATGCTTGGAAGTCTTATATTTGCATATATGAAGATAAATTGATTGACCCTTTTGACCTTTTTTTTTTTTTTTTTTTTTTTTGCTTTTTTTCCATACAGGTCACTTGCCCTCAACGTTTTCTGACATGGCTGTCTTCATTTCCAGTGGGATTGTTTAAATTAAGATGTACATAATAAAGACAAATAAACCAGACATAGATTTGTCTTTTCATAACCCTGCCTAGTCTTTGTAAGGTTTTTTTGTAGGTGAATACTTTCCCAAACGTCTGCAACTAAGTACATATAGAAGAAGGCACTCAGGACATTGCACTCAATACTCTGATTATGTGAATCAAGAGTCAGTATGCCTGTATCTCACACAGGTGTTAAATGAGTACTGGAGTGTTCATTCAGTAATGTGGTTCAGTTTTCGCAGGTTTATAAATTAATTTACTGGAGGTTTGAGGATATACAGGTCAGCAAAAAATGGTTATTTATTACTTAGTAGTTTTTAGTAATTTGTTATGCATTTATTTTTTAAAAGGCTTTCTGCTGATGGTCATGTGGTACGACAGGTTGTGCACTAACTCCCAAGTAAGGGCTTCTATTTAAAAAACATGGCGCTACATCCATGGAAGTGGTGTAATATTTGTCAATAGCATGTAGCATGACAAAATATCCAGAAATGTATGAAATTGCTGGCAGGCCAGGGACAGGTGCAATATTGCAAACCTTATGTATCAGTTCCTAAAAACATGTGCCTTGACCACTTGGGCCTGCAGAAGAACATACAAGCTACAACATTCAAAATGGTCTCCCATTCAACTTTCCTCAAATTCTGTTAACAGACTAGCAGTGGTCTTTAACCTGTGGTCAGGTTACTAGTTTATTGCAGACTGAGCAGAAAATTATCCAATGAGATACTTCTGGAAAGTTGTCTGTCATCATTTTTAGTGTTCTCATCTCTATATAGGATAATATGGCAGAGTTCCATGGCTCAAAATCCCAAAACTGCTGAAAATGTGTAATTCACACTACCTGTATAAAGGTTTTTTAAATCTGGCATCCCCATTGATTGTGGGTCTTCTGGGACTAACCTATTCACTTATTCCTGTTCACTTAAGCGCTCAAAAGCAGATTAAACAGCCTACACTAACACATTAAATGGTAAAGGTGGTGTGTGGACACCTCAGTGTCCCTGAAATGATGTATTTGGGATTAAAACTACATTTAAGTATTCAGGGTACTTTTTGTACTTTCAGAAGACAAGTCATGTTTGTGCTAATGAAACCAAAACTGATTGGCAATGGCATCCACAACAGGCTGAAAAGTGTTGTCATGTTTTTGTACCTGACAGTAGACCGGGGTGAGATGGGGGCACAACAGTTCTTTCCTCTCTGTTGGACAAGGAAGACAAAGAGCAAGCAACTCAACAGAAAGGAGACCTTAATTTTTAGTAGAAATGATAGTTCCACAGTAATAACCGGTCATAAAGTTTATGTTATTGAAATGTCTCCAAAACCCAAAGTCTAATTGGATTTCTGTCCATGTATTCAAATTAAGTTTACCTATGAATGCACAACATTCCCCACAGTGCTCAGCAGCACCATGGTATTACAGAGGGGTTTTATTTGTCCTGACCCCTGTTTCAACTCTGCCCAATTTCATTAAATAACCTATTCAGTTCAGTTAACCTTACACATCTTCTTGCAGTAAATAACTGGATACACAACACAGGAGAGATTGGAATGGTGAGAAGCGTCATGGTCACGATCAGATGCTAAATAAAAGGATGTCTCTTAGTGTGCTTATTTACTGTGTGTGGTCTTTGCTCCCATCACGTCCTCGTCATAGCAGAGGGATGTGAGGTTGTAACAGTGAGAAGTGGGTCTGCAAATCACCTCAGTAAATTATAGTGTGCCTGTATGGTTCTCGTAAATCTGATGGTGGATGTCTGCATGCCTTCGTCTTTGTGCTTTAATACAGGCTTACAGGGCTCCAAGGACTACTAAGACAAGGCCTCATGGAAAAGGGAGAGAAACATTTAGTTTTTTTTTATTTTTAAATCATATTTGGGGGTAAACATTATTAGATCGGTGGCTCCGCCATGTTTTTTTAAAGTTGCCATCGTTAGACCTTACCTTCAATTGCTACTTTATCACATCAATTGCTCAATTATAGGAGATTCAGTAGGCTATTGGAGTTTGGAAGTGTGTAAAACAATTTGTGAATTAAAACTTTGTTTTGTCCAAGTTTCTGACATTACACAAGTTTAAATGTGCAAACAATTGTTTGGTGGTTAAACTTCCAATGGGTTGTTTTAATAAATGGGAGGCCCTATATAGTGCTTGCATATGTTCTCCTACAGTGTTCCACTCCCTCAGGGGACCAACAGCTGAGCTACAGCTTGAGCTATATCGCCCATGGGGGGTGTGGGGGGGGGCGGCCCAACCTAAATGTTCAACAATAGGCATCCGATTAGCTCCTGGATGCTATGCTCTAGTGTGCGACAAAAATAAGCCAACCCAGTCAGAACATCAGCACTTCACATTGAAACACCTGGGATCTAGTCCCAGTGCTGCAAGGAATGATATTAGTGGGCAACTCTTCAAAAAGCCCAGATGGGAACGCAGGGTTGAGAGATTTTTAAACTACACGCTGGAGACAAGGCCCTCACTGCACTGCATGGCGCTCAGTTATCACAAGTCTGCTTGGCAGGAGTGCTTGCTGGGTAGCAGATGAGTGCCAGTCCAGGATCAATCAGACAGGAGTGACTTTGATAATGATGCATCACTGTCCCTTATGGTGGAGGGCACCATGTCCTTGCAAAGAAAAAGCACTTGGTCATCACTGTCTGGCATGAAGTGAACAGTCATTTTCCTGTTCCTCACCTGGTGTGTGTGTGTGTGTGTGTGTGTGTGTGCGTGTGTGTGTGTGTGTGTGTGTGTGTGTGTGTGTGTGTGTGTGTGTGTGTGTGTGTGTCTGTAATGGGGCTATGGATGTGGCTGGGTCAGGCTGCCAAGGTCCCTGTCACCTCCTCAGTATTGGGCAAATCAGGAAGGCATATCCTGTGTCCCTCAAATGTGTGCCATCTGCTCATCCATTTTGGAAGCCAGGTCTTGAAAGCGAATCAGCTTTCCCTCTCCCCTCTTTGTGTTATGAGAACACAGCTGGCAGGGACCTCATAGCACTTGTGCTTCACTGGATCGTAAAGGGTGAGGAGGCTGTTTTTGTTAGTTTGTATTTGTGTTGAAAGGTCCTTGCTTAGGCAACTGCTTGAGGGCTGGATTAGGTGATGGAGGGAGTAGTTTCATGAAGACTCCGTGTACCCTTGGTGACATTACTGGTGATATTAAGGTAACAACAACGTCTCCTCAAACTTAGCAAAGATTGGACTAAAGTTATTGATGCCCTCTATGGATGCACTGACGGGCGCTCCAGTGCGATTAACCAGCAGTAGCACATGTCCTTAAGAAGGACTGGTTTTACCTCCTCACCTCATCAGAGGCAGACATTCCGGGTTCAGAAAGTAAAACTCCTGCCACATATTTGTTCCAGCCGATTTCACTGAACCAGCTGATCCTAATTAGCACAACGCTTGAGCCAGGTAGATAAGCTAGTAAGTGAAATCATCTGTGTTACAAACATAGGCCAAAGAAATACATAATAGGGTTTTTACTTTTTCAAGCCAGTTTGTCCTCTGCTCCTCATATCCCTGTAAAGCTGATATGATATAACAATGAAAGGGTCTTCTATATAATAATAACCACGTGCCAAACAATTCTTATATGCAGTGATTTAAAAAAAAAATCATGTACAATCACAAGGATCACATAAATGACCATGGTCAAAGAGCAACAACTAGCTTTGACAAATTCCTTGCGAAGTGAAAAGGGATATTGGTATGCGTTGCAGACTGTGTTCTGGTCAATTGCATTGGTCAATGAGGTGACACGCTGAGGTCTCGAGCAGAAGTGCATGGCACAAATGCCATCTGGCTGTCACGAGGCAAAGCAGCACAGAACTTTATAAACTTGTAACATCTTGTTTTTGCCACACTTTCTATTAGGTAAAGTGAACAGCATTTGTGTCCATACGCTTCAGGTATCAAGAGTAGCCAGAGCACTGAGCACTGAGGTTTGACAGAGAGTCTGAAGTTTGCATCACAGTTCCTTCATAACAAACCCTATCCAATTTTCTGTCGTTGTGTGTTTAAAAAAAGGTGCATCAATTTAGTTGAAAACCATTTCAAGTCATTGCTGACCTCTTTGTTGCTTGTGTGTTGTGGCAATAGGAGTATGGAGCAAATTACTGTGTTGTAATTTTCTTTCCCCCTAAAATGGGATGATCAATGTAAAATAACATAAAGGTCAGCGGTAGAACAGAAAAAAATGAAATCACAATGAACAATGATGACAAAATTGGACCAATTACACAGCCGTAGTCCCTTTTCTTCTGCAGTTTTTTTCCCCCCAGTAACCGCAATGCTCCAAATCTCTCTTCGCTGCTTCCTAAAGCAAGGGCCAATTAGACACAATGGTTCTGTGCTGGCCAAGGACCAGGCATCGCCGCTGCTCTGACAACTTATGAAAAGTACATGAGCCCCGCATGCGTTAGGGGGGGGATGTCGATCGAGCGGGCCATTTGTATGGCTTGCCACAATACATCATGTGTGAGGATCCGTCTGACAACGACAGCACTGCCGCATGGAGCTGAAAAAGGCTATCTGGAGAAGGATGGAGCAGAATTTATTAAGGGTGGAGAGCATTTCCACAGGGGGCTTTTGCATATGTTTGTCAGAACGTATTGAATTTTTCTTTTCAGTTGCTAGTTTGTAGGTGGGCAGTGAAGGCAGTGTGGATAAAAAATGAATACAAATTATCGAAAAATAGTGGCATCGTGTTTTCTTGTTAATTTGTTGAATTCTGTAAATTACTGTGTCAATAACATCACTGACAGCTTATTCTGTCAACTGACAGGTCTAAGTCAAAAGTGATGTACTGTCAAAAGTATTACCTGTGAGACTATTGTGGTTTGTAGCGTACCATTCAACATTTTAACACTGACAACAGATTCATTATGTCTTTCCTAGAAATAAGAAGGAACATTTGACATTTTCTCGGTTGCCAAGCTACCATTTCACTGTTGAATTGCTTTTTAATGGCTGTCCAGCCTTTAAGGGCCTCCTGTTCTTCCTGAAATTAATGTTCATTCACAGATGGCTTTTTAACCAAAGAGACCTGTAGGAGAAAAATCAGTGCCAGCATTAAAGTCGCATTCACGCCTTTAAAGAGCTAGTATCTGTTTTCACTTCTTTGCCTATCACATGAAAAGTCAATAGTGCACACATTACTGAAGACAAAGTTCACTTGGTGCATTCAAGTTAATTCCAGTTTTGATTAACATTTTATGGCTTCCTGTCCTCCTACTATCTAAATCTACATCAACAAGTCTTTGGGTAATTGGAGGAAAAAAAAGAATTTAAAAGCATTGGACAAATGCTGATTTTTTTCCTCCCCCTTAGCTGCTTAAGTTTAATTCTCCTTTGAGGTCTTAATCCTATCTACGCCTGTATCATACTTGGTAAACACATTTACAGTCATGTGTATCTCTAAATAGCTGCAACTTAAAAACAGACATGTGTGGCAAACACTTAGAGACACTTAGAAATAATTGATGTAGACAGGCTGCCACTAGTTTGAAAGCATAGACATCAAAATGGAAGCTTGCATTGTTATCCTAGCTTCATACAGGCAGGTGGTGTAAACCTCAGTCAAGATCTTCAGGTGTGGATTTATTCATTTCTATATATTTTTTTTTGTCACCAGCCTTTTTGTGTGGTATGAAAGCCTTCCACAGAGCTACAACCTGCAATGTTGTGCCTTAGCACTACTAACGTTTCAGGGACAGTTCTGGCTCCACCTAGTCTATCTACTGCTCCCCTCTCCTCTCCTTTCCCTCTCCTCTCTTCCCTGACTTTCTTTCACTTTGTTTACTTTGCCCCCATAGTTAAGTAAAAAAAAAAATGCTGACTTGCTCAGAGATATGTAGACTGTCGCCGCAGAAGATGAAGTATGCCAACACCACCCACTTCGTCAGTGCACGGCTCTTTTAGCTTCGCCAGGAGCTCCACCTAATTAGTGCTGCACCTCCGGGGAAAGTTTGCCTCGTGAGAAATGAAAGTCATTGTCTGGAGGGAAGCGGGCACATGAGGTGGCTGTCACAGCACAATGGGGTTATTAAGGTGTCCATGAGCTGGTTACACTAGAAGAAGTTTACAGACAGATATGGAGACAATGCACACATACACACACACGCACGCATGGAGAGTACGCACACACACACACAAACGCACCCACGTACATATGTACGTACACACGCATGCACACACACCCACACACACACACACACACACACACATCTGTGAATACATTTATATGTGTCGGGTGTGTAGGACTATCTACAGAGCACCTGCTGTGTGGGGAGGTATGTAGAGCAAAAGTTCTAGTGAAGCTCTCCTCAGGCTTTAGCTCTTCATATATTTTTTATGTGTAGGGTGTCAAAATGCATTCCTCCGAGAAGCAGTTCAGTTGTATGAAATGTAGCAAAGTCCCTTTTTTCTTTTCCTTTTTTTTCATCTTAGGCCCATTCATTTCTTTAAGGCTTCAGAAGGCGAAATAATGGATATCTGGACCGAAAAACTCAGGTCTGATGCATGTGGTCCCGGAATCTCCCATCAGCCTTGCTCTATTTAGACCTCGGAATAGGGCTGTGGAATTATGTAACATTCCCCACTGCCACATTCCCCAGCAACAAGGACTGATGGCCTAACAGCATGATTTAAATAATCATTTCCATCCTAGTAGGAGGTCTTGCCAGCAGCCTCTGCATCTCATGTGCTAATAGTGTGTAGTGTGTAGTGTGTAGCCGGCATTCTCTGCCTTTAGGAAATGAGTGATTCAGGTAACGGAAATCCTGACAATCTCCTGCTGAGTGACGAATCCGAGTTTTCCTTCTTTCCTTGATCTATAGTTCAGGAATATAGACACAACCATGAACAAACAGAATGGAGTCATTTTGTGTCCTAAAATAGGGATTAGGTAAACCATCACAATGCCGTTGCCATGCTATTGTAGATTACAAATAAAGAAACAACAGCAGTGACTGATATTTATATTCAATATCATGACTGATATTTATGTTCAGTTCAACTGGACATACCATATCCCGGCGTCACTACAAAAAAGTAATTAAAAAAGTATGTCACAATATGTATTCATATGTGAGAGTTCTAGTCGCACTAACAACTGTTGGAAAAACCTAACTTTTTGTTCTGAGAGTAAGAAGGATTTTGGTGCTCTTTAAAGGTGAACGCTCTGTCCTCATATCCGCAGGTAGCTTCCTGATCAAGCCCCCTGGGGGATCTCCGTGGTCTCTGGACCTTTTCCAGTCCCTAATAAAGTTCTGCTGTAATTACGGCAGAACTTTTTTCGAAAGTTAATTAGAGGATTTTTCACTCGGCGGACCTCCGGAGCATCTCCGAGGAGGCGTGTTTGAGGAATGCTAAGAGTTGGTAGGTGGTGGTACCCCAGAGATTTGCACCGGCAAATTTTTCACCGGGAGACAGGATGAGGACAGTTTCACTTCCCAGGAAGGATTAAGAGTGGCACATTTAAAATGAGCTGGCAAACAGGCAGAAACATGAGATATCAACAGCATTCAATTTCCCCCCTCGCTTTAGGAGGAGCCACTTTCATCTTCCCAAATAACCTGTTGGTCACATCCTTCTTCAGAGTCAAGGTGGACATTGATGTAAAACCCAGTTGCCTCTCACTTTTTTTAAAAGATAGAATAGAGAAGAATAGACGAGAATAGAAGAGAGAATAGCATCAGTCACAGCTTGTTTTCTGCTTTAAGCACCAGACAATCAAAATATAACATGGGGGGAAAAAAGAAAAACACAGTCAAGAGAGCCAGTAGGACATTTTAATGAGCGTCATGAGAACATGAGAAACAATTCTCATTAGGAAACAGCCATAGGTTCTCTGCTTGCCTGCATGGTGCTCCGACTGTGTGTGTGGATCATTAGTTGTTGTTTTCTGCACACAGTGAGATGCTTCCCTCCCTCAGATACAGACATGAAATGTTTGAAGCCACTGTGTTTTTTTGCCTCAAGCTGCTATACCAAGGATGTCAAACAGTGGCAAACAGCCTTTGCCCAGGAGGAGAGCAAGACACTGGCTGCTGAGACACGTTTAAGTGTCCCTTTCAAGAGTGATGTACACAAGGTGCCGCCTTCTGCACTGTGTTACAAACAAACTCAGATATTATGAGTGGGGAGCCTTATCCCTTGGGATACAATAGGATGAGTCAGGCTCTGTTCTGCACTCGTACCATAAACCCGAGAGAAAGATATCGATGGGTTATTTTGGGGCAGTGAAATATCTACAAAAATAGCAGAACCGGCAAGCTAAGAAAACATGTTTTCTTATAAATATGTAGGTGTTTTAAAGAAAAATATAGTCATGATGATGTATACTTATTTGATGTCTACATCTATCTCCATATATATAAATATATGATCTTATTACCTGATGACAGTGGTAAATATATCAGTATGAGATTCATCCAACTGCAATAGCTAGAGCCAGACAAAGGTTTAACTTTTTTGTTTGGTGTGGGTTATTAAAGAACAAGAAACAACTCAGTGCTGTCTGTGACTTATACTTATTGCTTTATAGAATGTGCTGTATGTTGTAGCCATTGGTTTTGCCATTAACCCTAAAGCCCAAATACACAACACCTGCAGCTAGATCTCTGTCATCACTGGCTTCTGTCTTCAGACCTAATGTAAACTAAATGAGAAATTCTGGGCTTTTTATATTGAGCCAAATAGCATGCTAGAGTTTCAGAGGCCTTCCTTCTACTTTGCATAATCAGCAATAAGCATGTTATAGACTGTAAAAAGGAGAAAAACCAGATTTATTTCTCTTTGTCCCAATCATCATCTGTCAGCAGAGAAGCTCATTTTGAAGGGTCCTGAAGGAACACTAATGGACAGGCCAGAGTTGTCCTCTTGCTCCCTGACCCAAATCACAGGGAATCATTATTCATTTGAGTCCTTGCCAGGTGAATAATACGATTTTGGGAATAGGTGGCCGTCGCGGCGGCGTTGGGAATGACAGAGAGCCAAACGAGGAAACATGATCCGGTGCCTGAGAGGTGTTTGAACACGACGTCCGTCCTGCACGTCCAATGGTTTTGCATACCAAATAAAGGGGACTGCTTCCATTGTGTGTGTGGAGGAGGGGGGGGGGGGGGGGGGGGGGGGGTTCTGCATTTGCTGGAATTCTAATGGAGAAAGCACAGCAGAACCCGGAATGCAGTCCTTCCTCTCCACGGCACAGTAGAGAGTTGGTTGGCAGTGATTTAGGTGGGAGTTATGGGGATGTGACCTAATGAGGAGGAAAATTGCATTATGTATGAAATACTATATAAAACTCTAATGACCGATTGGATCTGGGGAGAAAAATGCATTACTCTAGGATTCTGCAAAAGCCAAAATGGTGTCATCATTAGTCTTTCCCCAGAATGTGACACGGCATAAAAGTTTTAGTTCAGGGACTGTTTTGAGTGTGCCCGGTTTTCTCTGTTACCTTTGTTTCTGGAAAAAAGGAACTGTACATGTGAGCATATTGTACATGCAAGCATAGACTACAAAGACTCCAAGTAACTTCTGTTTTAAAAAAGGTTCTGTATTCTAAATGCAGTGGTGTTGATACAAGCATATTTCTGGTTTTGGCAATGTCAATATTAATGTAGCTTTCTCTGAACATGTTTATATTAATGGGTACGCACACTAGTTCTGAGGGGATTTTATAAATCTTTAACAATATAAAGAGGTTCATTAAACCTGCTGGAAGTAATTCAAAGCTCTGTGGTTAAGTTAATGTTTGCTCCTGTTCTAAAACTACAGTAATGTAGTTGCTCCTGCAAATGTTCTCAGCACTCTGTATGATTCAAATAGCCTAGCTTCAAGCTAGTGGCTGGCGGGTAAACCATAGCTGTGTCTCACCGCTGCTCTCCACCATATGTAAAGACACAACTTAATTTGTCTCTCAGCTTGAACTCTGGTCCCGCTGGGAGAGTGCGAACGCGTGAGTGAGCGAGTGAGTGTATGAGCGAGGAGTTTAAAGCCAAGCTTGTAGCCCAGCTGTCACTCAGAGCCACAACAGAGGATGCTGCTACATCCAAGCAAAGGGAATGCTACGTGAGGCAGATTGATCAACGTGACGGAAATATACAGTAACACTGTAATGCACTGAACGCACTGTATGTACACTCTAACAAATAGTGTGACAGTAGGGGTACACATCTGTATCATAGGGTACAATCAGCATTAATGTACCCCCAAATGCTAATATTTGGACCTTTAGGTACTGATGTGTACCTCTTCAGCTCTGGAGAAGGTACAAGCTAGTTGTAAAATCGTTAAAAGGTACAATTATGTGCTGTTGAGGGTACTGCCAGTGTGACCAACTTTGTACTCCTAAAAATACAATACTGTGCCTTCTTTTCTCAGAGTGTAGGATGATGAGTGAGGTACGGAGAGCAATATGATGAAGATATAATGGAAATGTCCAACTGATGGTAGGATATGCCTGCTACTATTCGTGTGATCCATACACTCCTGACAAGGTTAGAAAATCTCACAATGCTGGGGTAATTCCATGCATCTGAGTGAGAGCAGAGGCAGTTTTTAGATTTTGTTTGGGGGCCTAAGCAAAAAAAAATCCATGACTTCTGTTGAAAACTGTATTGCCAGCCCTCGGGGGGCCTGTACTGTCCTGAGGGGCCCTTAGTAGTTGCCTGTGTTGCCTTTTGACAAGCTACGCCTCTGAGTGAGAGCATTAGTTATCTCCAATCTCAATAGAAAATAGAAAATCTCTGTTACATGCCACAATAAAAATCAAAAATGGTCATCATAACATAAAGAGTTTAGTGAGTCAGTATTGTGAAAAAAATATATTTTAATAAAGTTTGACAGAGATCATGGCAGTTACAAGAAGTGCAAGGAAAAAAAAAAACAGAAAAAGAAAAACCTCCCAACGACTTTCGTAGTGGTCACAACTTGCCTGACTCTGGAACAAGGTTCAGCAGCCAAACAAAAAATAGACGAAAAGGTAAGTCTTCCGTGCCTCTAAATAACTCCACTCACTGGTCCTATGCTGTAAGAGTGCATGAAGGGATAACTAGGTAACCGCTAGAATTAACCAGAATTAACATTTGCCGGTTTACTAATAATGAAACAAAACAACCAACAACAAAATCAATTGGTTTCCAAAAGCAACTGGTTTTGAAAGTGACATGGTCCAGTGTGTCCAGCCAAGGCAAGTGAGAGAGAGAGAGAGAGAGAGAGAGAGAGAGGGAGACATCTTGGAAGAGGGGCGGTGTTTGTACACTGAAGGGCTGGCTCCCAGCAAGCCACATGCCCCACTCAATCAGCACCTGAAAGCCGCCACCTGAAAAGAAAAATGCAGAAAGACACAAAGAACCAGGACGGACCAACACTGTAACAAGGTGGCTCTCCAGTTAGCTGTCTGTTATGGATGACCTTGAGGCCCTGACACACCAAGGCAACCCCGTCGACACATCCCCCACCGAATTGATGGACACCTCCCATAACACCACCATCACGCAATAGGTATGCAACCCAGGTCCTTTTCACAATCCAGCTCCTCTTCACTTGGATTATCATTACACTCCAACAATATTCAGTACCAGAGGCTGGCTTTGAAGGATAAAAAGCGATATAACAATAGTGAGTCACTGAAAATTAATTTCCCTGAAGTTTCACATGGCTTTGGGTGGATTTAGAATTCAATTACCTTAAGTGAAACGTGTTTTAAAAACATAATACCGCTAAAATTCCTTTATCTAACATCTAGAATTTAGTGCGCTCATCTCACTCAAATTGTATTGTTGGAGAATATGAGAGAAGCCAATTTTAAGAAGTTAATTACTTTTTTTTCAGAGATGAGAAAAAAATGCTATCTGTCTTGAAACAGACATTAGAGATTTTTTTCCTTTGATGTATCTGCCTTTTTACCTCACTATAAAAAACAGTATTGCTACTTCATTTATTCCTTTGATTTAGGAGTATAAAAACGAAGGGGTTTCATTAATAAAGGTTAATTGCTTGAGTGAAAGATTTCTTCATAGAATAGCAGTAAAATGAATGCGCAGTCAAGGCTACCATCAGTTGTCATTCAGTACATTAATATGGTTTTAGAAATTTTGGACCTGTTGGTGATACTTACAAAACTGGCCTCCAGTTGAAAAGCCTGGACCTCCTAGTAGCCATTCTTAGTCCAGCTCAGTACATTACTCTGCATTCAGGTATGTCAGCTGGTCTCTGTTCTTGTACTGTCTTTTAAAACTCTCTGTCTCTGTCTCTGTCTCTGTCTCTGTCTCTGTCTCTGTCTCTGTCTCTCTCTCTCTCTCTCTCTGTCTCTCTCTTTCACACAGACTCACACACACACACACTCACACACACACACACGTGCACACACACACACACACAAAGTTGAAGTAATTGCAAAGCAGTAGGGCTTTAATTCTTGCACAGTGTGTCGTTTACCCCTACCAGAGTGAAACTGAGTTACTTGCACAAGGTCAGCATGTTATTTTATTTTAGTGAAACATATACTTTAAATACTTCTAAATTTCTTCTCTCTGAGTTGCATAATTCTCACTCTGGAGCTGCCAATTATCACATTAAAGCATATTTTAATTAGCTGAGGTTTGCAAAAAAAATAAAATGAAAATTCTAATTAACCTGCAAAATAAGTCAATCACCCCAGGAGAGAGAACACAAGGAGAGAGTCCCATGCATTTCAGAGGAGCCCCAGGAGGAGAGTATAAATTGCATAGACATAGCCATATAGCCTCACTGTTCTTTTCTCCTTGAGGAAAAAAAAGCTTTGTTTGTGTTGCAAGTGTTGTTGTGTTGCAATCTGACTGGAAATAAAAGAAAGGAGAAATATACTGTACAAAACAGAAAACTCAAGCTCTTGCTGTCAAAAACAGGGGGGGAGACATCACTTTTTGTGCCATTTTGGAGTCCCAACGGCCTGTTGTGTGACCATTTTGGGTCTCGGTTGAGAGAAAAGGAAGGAGGGTGAGAGAGGGGGGGGGGAGAAAAAGAGTGAGAGGAAGAGTAAGAGAGGGGGGAGTGAGAAAGAGAGAGCGATAGAGAGAGAGGGAGAAAAATAGAGAGAGGAACAGTAAGAGAGAAGGAGTGAGAAAGAGAGCGAGAGAGAGAGGGAGAAAAAGAGCGAGAGGAAGAGTAAGAGAGAGAGGGAGGGAGAAAAAGAGAGAGAGAGAAACAGCTGAATCGCAATCACTCCAAAGCACTGAATCAAATCAGCATTACCAGCTGCAGGAGGAGATATACAGACTCTCTCTTTCTCTTGCTCTCTCTTTCTCCCTCCCTCTTTCCCTCTCATTCTCTCTCTCTCTCTCTCTTTCTTTCTCTCTAACGTCTGCTGTGTGTATATTTGTAAGTATGAGAGTATGTAGTGTATGTGCTAGCATGTGTGTGTGTGTGTGTGTGTGTGTGTGTGTGTGTGTGTGTGTGTGTGTGTGTGTGTGTGCCATGCTCAGATTGTCTTGAATGACTCATGTATTTCAGATTTTGCAGCAAAGGAGGGACTGTGCTTCCAGATAAGGATAAAAAGAAACAGGACTGGTCCCACGGTGGCTTTACGTCTGTGTCTTCTCACAACCTAACTCTCCACTGGGAAAGAGAGAGAGTGAGAGAGAGGGAGAGAGAGAGAGAGAGAGAGAGAGAGAGAGAGAGAGAGAGAGAGAGAGAGAGAGAGAGAGAGAGAGAGAGGGATGACAGAGGAAATTGAGCAAAAGGGAAACAATAAAGGCAGAAATGGGGAGACATCGAGTGCAAATCCAGATAAAGGAGGGGTTGAGCTGACCTTTGGGAATATGCCTACATAACCATACGTATATAAAAGAGACCAAGAATTACATGTTGCATATAGTCTCTTATGCATTACTATTATAATTAAGGGCGGGATCATTGGATCCCAACCATTTTTCATATTTATTTCTATCGTTTTTCTAAATGTAAGAGGTCAGTGAAAGGAGCTGCTTTTATTGTTACACTTCTCTGCCAGCTCCCGGTGTGATGAGAGATGTGCTGTTCCAGACACACATTTCCTCTAACTGCCAGTTCCTGTGTTCCCACAGCTGTGCAATGGCATGATGATGCCTGTCTTGTTTTCTTGAGAATCATTATTCAGTTCAGTTATAGTCCACATCCAGACATGTGTGACATTCTTAAAGCAAGACATTCACCAGCAGTACTGCTCCCAGTCACAATCACTGTCAGTGAAGAAGAGAAGAGAAGAAGGGGGGAAAAAGTGAGAAATATGTGACTACTGCATACCAACCAGTAATAGGTTGCCATAGGGGTAAACTAATGAAAAATTCAAATAGATTAACAGAAATGAACCAAAAAGCAATTTGTCGGGTATAAATTAGTTGTGAAATGTTTTGGGCTGTCTGCAGCACCGCTCACTGGCTGGCTTTACACGACTGAACATGCTCCATGGCTCCTGTTGTTGTTGTTGCTTCAAATTGTCATTTAAATCCCAGACATATCAAATGACGTGTGTGAGCACCACACTGATTTATCTATCTCTTCAGTTCAACACTGTTGTTGGGTGATGCAAGACATTGCAAAGAAAAAAAAACAAACAAACTATGCCAGTACAGCAGTATTTGGTGAAAAATTAATATGTGGCTTCACTAATCACTAAATATTTCATTAAACAAGTTGCAAGTGTTTCTCTACAGGGGGCTCCGAGAAATGTCTTCATAGCACAAAAAATCCAGTTTAATTTCCATTCCGCCATAGTAGCATAAAACTAACAAATGGCAAGAGATCTGATGCCACTGCCCATGCAATCAGGGGGGCACAGAGAGTGCAACGGCTGGGGCTGGTGCTGGGGCTGGGGCTGGGCACAAGCGCAGTCATCAAGGAGCCCATATGGTGCCATGGATGATGCTGATGGCACACAGCATGCAATCAGCCGTGCCCACGCCATGAGGTACAGACCCGACCCAACCCGACCCGGCCCAACTGGTCGGCACCGGGGGGCACCAGGGGGGGGGCACCGCTCGCAGGTAGCCTGTGGATCAACAGCCACGGCGGGCAGCAGCACCAGGGGTGGGCAGTCATGCAATTATTGCTCATGTCACTGGGGAGGTCATTTGTGGGGCATGTGTATTTAATGTTAGGTGTACTCACAGACATGCCCGTACAACAATTTCCATTAGCAAAAGGAATGTAACATCTTGTGTTTTTTTTCTTCTGTACACTGTCATGCCCATACAACAAGCCATTAGCCATTAAAAGGAATGTAACATCTTGTGTTTTCTGTACATTGTCATACAAGCCATTAGCAAAAGGAATGTAACATCTTGGTTTTTTTCTGTATACTGATATGTTTATTTCAGTCTGCTCATGTGGATGCTACGCATGCTGAAGTCACTGGTTGCCACGTGCTGCAGGAGCCCTGCTGGCTACAACAAAATAGGACCTTCCTTGCATCCCCATTACCTCGCATTGATTCGCTTGATTTATCGCCCCCGGTACAGAGCAATTGTAAAGGTATATTCTTTTATTTTTTTACTACTTCTTTGTCTTCTTCTTCTTTTTCTTTTACATCCTCGGGGCTCGGGGTGACTGCTGGCTGAAGAAGTTGTGGAGGAGAGGAGCGACCTTGGCACCACACAGCGGGCATCAGACAGCGGCATGCAGTGGGGTGGGGGCTGACTCTGTCTTGAGGGCACCCTAAGGCGGGAGCGGGTGACTGCTTGTGGGGTGGGGTGGGTGTTGGGGGGGTGGGGGTGCAGGGCAGGGTTGGGGGGTTGGGTGAGGAGGTGGGGAAAGGAATGCTGATGGCTTACCTCCTGTGCTTCAGGACTGGGACCAGACAGAGCAACGTGGCTCAGCAGAAAGAAAGAAAAAAAAACACCTACTACAACAGCACTGATCAACAAACACCATTCATCACTCCAGACAGAAACCTCACTGCAACAACACTGAATAAATTCCTTGCTTATGCGAATATGTGAAACCGGCATACACACCGCAGCATACCAGGCAGAGACAAAGTGTGTGGGTGAGATCATGGTTGGGATTTTTGCATAGAGGTCAATCCTCTCTCTGAGATGAATGTCTAAGCTTTGAATGAATTTGAATTTGAATGAAATAATCATCATTGCCTCAATCAGTAAATGTGCATGTAGTACCCAGTTGTTTGATGCAAATGTCTGACAGTGCTGTTGCCTTGCTCTCCCAGAGAGCAAAATTTCACCAGTGCAGTGCACACTGTGACAATGACAAAACTGCTTTAGGCTTAAATGTGTTTCACAGTGGCTTTGGACTGTATGTTTGCACTGTAGAGCAGGCTGAATTTTAATGAACTTGTCCCAAGTACAGTCTGGGCAGTCTATTCAACAGAGCGGATGATAAATGCACGTGAAAGTATTCTTTGCCCAGTGCATTAGTACAAAAAAACTCACCCAAGGAAGGAGAGAGAGAGGGAGAAAGAGAGAGAGAGAGAGAGGGAGGGAGGGAGGGAGGGAGAAAGAAAGAGAGGGAGAGAGAGAGAGAGAGAGGGAGCCCAGAGACCAGGGCAGTCAGAGCTGTCAAATTCCCACTCTTGCAATGTGCAAATATCCCCTTTTTTCACATTGAATGTGCTTTTAAACCTATTGAGAGTGTCTAGACTGTGGCGAAAGGCTTTCATGTTCTGTTATCATTTCATATTTAGCAATGCTTGGCTTTGTCATATCGTTGACAAATTGGGCCTTATTCAGAGCTAATATGCAGGAGGAAGGACAAGCTGTCAGGCGCGAGTGGATGCCAGTAGGGACAGAGAGACCGACTGTTTCTGCAGCCAGCCGAGGGGACCACTGAATGGACTCGTACACGGGCCCTGAATAGCACCTGCTTAGGGACGGACTGGCTTAAGAGAGGAGAGAGTGGCCGACTCCGATTTTCTCTTCAAGAGAGAGATTCATCTTCTGGGTCGTGTTTCGTAGGATTACTACTGCTGACCTGTCGAAAGCCTGGAAGTATCTGGGACATTCAATTCCAGGCTCTACACAGGCGCCCACACCACAGTGACCACGTGCCCACGGACTGCAGGCTGGACACCTACTCAGCATGTCCAGTTCCTCTTCCTCTCCAGCTCTGAATAATTTGTGAGCGCATTAAAGGCCTGAAAATGGGTCTGCTGAGTGGCCCGGGGTGCCTCATTTTGTCAGAAAAAGGGTCCAGCTCAGGAACAAAAAAAAAAATGCTTTTCTCCCTCCTTAAGGAAGGCGGGGAATAACTAATGTAGGTCTGATGGCAGGGAGGCTTGTCCTGCCACCTTGGTGCTCTGTGCACACTGATACAAGCTATTCTTGGCCCAGGGAACATCACAGTGCTCGGAGCAAGTTATGTATGAATGTGTGGGAGCCACTGGGATCCGAAAGATGTATTTGCCGAGTACAATTTCCTTTGCTGAATTATTGAAGGTAGACATTAAAATATAATATGTGCATTTGTCGTTGGCTCTGGCAGAATCCAGAGCATTATTCTCACCGGCGAGGAGCTCAGTGTGGGTGTGCGTGTGTGTGTGTGTGTGTGTGTGTGTGTGTGTGTGTGTGTGTGTGTGTGTATCCGTGTGCTGTGCACTGTGGCATTGTGCTGAGCCCTTCACAATCCACAAGGACACAAACAGAAATGATGTCATGACGGCTGATTTGTGAGCGGGATCGCGAGGCCGAGGCGGTTATGGATGGCGTCTGTGCAAAAAACGGGCGAGGACGGTCAGTCATTGCGCGGCCCTAAACAAACGCCGGCGGATGCGTTTTTCGTCGATCTCTGTTAGTCTGCCAAAAGGGCGGGTTCACCCCGGGCATTTTTTATATGTCTCTGACAGGTTTATTCTGCCAAAACAGCAATGCTTCTTTGGGAATGCCAGAGCTAACAATATTTTGACTTTATGTCTTTAGAGGTTAGATAAGACCAGACAATAGAATGCATTTTCCTGACCGATGGAAAGGCACTGTGGTTTATTGTCCTCTGTGCTTTGATAAACACCACAGTTAATTAGTCCTTCTCTGGAAAGGCATTCTATTACCAATCTATTCATTGCCAATTACATGTGATAAGTTCAGATGCAAAATCAATTAAGTTAATTTTTACAAATATTCATAAAGCATGTTTTTAAAATTTGCATTGCAGATATTATTAGTCAAACTGCAGTTGAATTGGTTTGATTGAACTGACATAAACAAAAGACAACCCAAATACAGTTGCTATTACATGGAATACAGAAAGAAAGCATGTAAAAATGTATTGAAATTGACTGTTTTTGCATCTCATTTCCTTAGATAACCTGCCACAGACATCAAACATAGCCCTGGCTATTTCCACAATTAGCCCTTGCACAAGCCAGTTTCCAGTCCATGAAGTGGGACAAGTAGCAAGTGGGACCACCTAAACACATAAATTACCCTTCAAGTCAATGAGTAGTTATAAAATATGATGACTCTACTTCATCAACAAGAAAGAGTTACTAATATACATAAGTTTTCTTTGTCTCTTGAGATTTATGTGAGCCAGAAATTAAAGCTGATGTGCTTCATTTTTTTGTCTATGCACTTTTTTATCATCAGCAGTGTTCACATCCTCTGTGGGAAATGTGTGGCAATTTAGTATAGTTGACTGAACTCAAAGCCTCTGATTTTCTACATAATTGTAGAAGTAAAATAACACATATCCCCAAGCTCAGGTTGAATAATTACCATTGATACTACTGTGGTTTCTCTGGGCTCAAAATTATTAAATTTTCTCTTTTCTGATGCTCAGAGATCTTAATCTTGCAATACAATATAGTGCTTTCTGTCTTTGGGGACATATACTGTTTATTCCTCTGTAGATAGATCAGGCAAATAATCAACACGAAAGGAGCTTGTATGTGCCTCTGAAATCAGACACAGATAGGAAAACTGAGAAAGCGTTTCAAGCCTTTTAACATCCACTTATCGACCATTTTTTGTGACAAATGACTTGGATGAGGCCTATGGAAAAGCACACCAGTCCTGGAAGCGAGCTTTACATTCCCGATGAAGTTTCAGTGGCATGCCTACAACAAGCGTTTCATAAACGCGAATAATAGATGAACATTAGGCCGTCCTTAATGCACTCTATTTGTCTTTTTGAGTGTCCCTAATGGAACGAAACTCGCCACATGAACCCAACAAAGAACTTGAGTTGCTTCAGCGGCGTCTCCCATTAAAAATTGAAACACAATCACAGATGTGATCTTACCAAACTCCGTTGGCGGACTCAATGGGGCTGAAACAACAGCCAGTGCAATTTATTATCAATCAATCAAAGAGGGCCACTACTCACCAGTTTAAGCTGTGGAGGGAAAAAGAGATGGACTGCAAACAGAGAGAGATGTGAGAGACAGAGAGAGAGAGAGGGATGGTGGAGGGAGGCAGATAGAGAGAGAGAGAGACAGAGGGATGGTGGAGGGAGGCAGATAGATAGAGAGAGAGAGAGAGAGAGAGAGAGAGAGAGAGAGAGAGAGAGGGACAGAAAATAAAAGAGGAACAGCACTTGTTGTGTGTAGAAACACAGATAAACACAGGCTGGAGTTCTGTGCGGAATTAGGGCTCACCCAGTATGACTCATTAATCCTCGTTTCGAAACTCTGGCACATATTAATCACATTATGGGGTGCCTAATGATGTAGAAAAACACCCCGAAACAAAAGCAAAAGTGACCCTCCTGGAGCCACTAATGCAATTAACAGACCTATCTGTGTGACTGTCTTCCGCCAAACGCCAGTCCGCCACTGTAGCCCTGCTCCTATTAACTAGGGAAATAGGAAGGGAGGTGTGTGTGGGGGGGGGGGGGGGGGGGGGGGGGGGGGGGGTGGAGTGGTGTTGGGATGGGGTGGAGGGGTGCGAGCAGGGCAGGGGGGGTGGGTCACAGGAAGAGGGCAAAGGGGTTGCGGGGCGGCCTGTTCGTCTGTGCATATCCCCCAGAGCGGAGCCGCGCTGTTCACCTCTGCACTGTCAGCTAAATGAAATCGATGAATCATTGCTTACAGTCCCCAGTGTTTCAGCAGCACACAACTCAGCACAACACAGACACTAATGCTATGATCTGCCAGCAAGGGCTGGAGAGAGAAGAAGTGACAGAAAAAGTGAGGGGGAGAGAGAGAGAGAGGGAGAGAGGAGAGAGAAAGAGAGGATGGGTCACTAAAAGAGTGTGTGAGAGAAAGTGTTTCGACTCATTCGGAGCCATGACTGGGCTGGACTTACCCAACTATCATAAGCAGGATTTATGTGATTTAATTAAGCATTTGTTGAATTAGCCATATTTTATGGCTACAGAGGGACAAGCTTTGGGGATGTGGTCTGACGAAGTTGTTCGGGGACCTATAATTTTCCCTCCTCTGACACTCTTGTTGTTCCCAAAGCCCCAGAACACAAGCCTGTCTTTGTGTCTGCATGTCATGGATGGCTGGCCAGTGTATCTTGATTAGAAAGGCATTGCGCTGCCCCAGAAAAAGAGTCGTAGAAAAAGATCAGGAAATAGAGAACTAAATTTTGAATGTCAAGTCAGGACGCAATGAAAAGGGACACACAGAAACGCACAGACACAGAAATACACACACACACACGCGCACACACACACACACACACACACACACACTAAAACACACACACACACACATACACACACACACACACACTAAAACACACACACACACACACAAACACTAAAACACACACACACACACACACAAATTGCCTTTGCAAACTAGTCTGGAGCTCGGCCCTGTTTTGAAATGAGGCTCTCTGATGTGTTTATTGCTGCTGTGAAGAATATGCCTCACAAGGAAGATGTGGTTGTGTACGAGGGCTAGAGGAACTCTCCCTCCCTGCTGCTGACTGCAAGCGTGCTGGCTTTCCTACAATTAGGGGGCCGGAGAACGCCAGGCAAAGAGGCAGAGCCACTGCTGCTCCTATCATTCATCCCCAAGTTCCTGTTTCTGATGTCACACAGAGCCAAAGAGCCACAGACATCAGAGAACAGCCGGCCTCTAAAACTTTGAAAAGGGGGAAAAAATGTATTGTTGGGAGGTTAAATAGATAAATGGGATGCTGGCTGTCTCATTTTTTTGTTTTCTCTCTATTTTCCTCCACGCCTATTATTCGTTTTCCTTTCCTTTTTTTGGGGGGGGGGGTAAAAACATGCCACAAATGAATGTGTCACAGTCGGAATAACTCTAGCAAATCAACTATGTGCTGCAGTCTGCTGAGCTGTGCTGGACAAGTAATGAGTGGGGGGTGTCCCTCTCTTCCTTGGAGATTCTGCTGTGAGCGCGCTCAAACGAGCAGGCCCATAGTCAGTGTTCACGCTTATGGATTTGATGGTCCCGGGGGAAACACAAGCTGTCCCTTTACTCTCCTGTCGTGTGAATTACTGAGACTGCTGGTGATTCGCTGCCTTCTTTTCCTTAGTCTTTTCCTTCTTCTTTTGCTTCTACTGTGGTTTATTGTAGGCATAAAGCCCCTTTTTTGCTGAGTGAGTGGCCAGAACTATAGAACATGCTGTGCTGGAGTTTCCTGTGTCTCTGTGGCCATGGCCATGGTGCCCCCTGCTGCTTACTGGACTGATCTTCGATGTGGTGCCATTAAACAGGAGTGCAAATAGCTTTAGCAGACGGCTTTTTGGGGTAGCGTACTCGTAAGTATTTATGAAGGTGTAAACGGCTTGTCATCAGATGGAATACATAATGACTTTCTGTCCCGCACATTTCATGTGTGTTTTTAATGTCCATATTTCATGGCAGATGGCAGTGCCGTGGGGTTTATTTGGACTTTTCTGTCTCTTTGTGTGAGATAGATTGATGGAAAGAGAGACTCTGTGTGTGTGTGTGTGTGTGTGTGTGTGTGTGTGTGTGTGTGTGTGTGTGTGTGTGTGTGTGTGTATGTGTGTGTGTGTGTGTGTGTGTGTGTGTGTGTAAGTGAGAGACAGAGAGAAGAAGTCAAAAAAGTCTTTCTTCAAACATTGTCTAGCACTTACGTCAGTAATGCAGTCATTAAAAATCTAAATAAAATGCAGTTCTTATGCCATTACATTAACAAACAGAAAGCTTTCATGCCTCAAAGTGCTTGCAAGCTCGCTCTTCTCTGAAGTTGGAGAACAAGGACAAGTGTCTTCAATTTTTGTTTGTGTGTCTGTGTGTGTGTGTGCACGCGTGGGCGCATGTGTGTGTGTGTGTGAGAGAGAGGAGCAAAGAGAATAACTATGTTTGATACTTTGGCAACAGTGATGGCACTGCCATGCCAGTGAGGTCCATTTGAATATAACTGAATTAAGAGAGGTTTGGGCAGAGGAAAAAAGACAGCTTCACAGCTTCCAGGCTCCTCTCTCTCTCTCTCTCTCTCTCTCTCTCTCTCTCTGTGTCTCTCCCTCTCTCTTTCTCTCTGTCTCTGTCTCTCTGTCTCTCTCTCGCTCTGTGTCTCTCTCTGTCTGTCTGTCTCTCTCTTTCTCTTTCCCCCTCTCTCTCTCTCTCTCTCTCTCTCTCTCTCTGTGTCTCTCTCTCTCTCCCCACCCTGCAGTGGTCATTGTACACAGCACCGTGTTTCTTTTCGGGCACTCATGCCAGACAGGCGGGACACGTGGCACATGCATGCAGTCACACGGTGGCAGTCGTGTCCCTCGTGAGCGCTGCCATTGTCATCATGGCTCTGGGGCTCACGGTGAAGAAGGCAGCGAACAACTGGGCTCTGGGCTCTGTCCCTTGGCACGGGCTCCTCCCGCTCCTCTTGGCCGCGTCCCCCACGCTCCACCAGGAACAAACAGGTGGGGACGGCAAATGGCAGCCCGATCCCAGCATCCTGGCCTGGCCGCAGTGCTGAGAGAGCAGACTCTCAGACAGACTTCAGCTGTCCTGCCGCTAGACAGCAGCAGGCAAAGCAGTGATGGCCAGAGGGAATCAGAGCTGTCTCTCTCTCTCTCTCTCTCTCTCTCAGGGCTACGCTTGGAACAGTCACAGTAAGCCACAGCCACAGCAAGACAAACATGAAGTATCACTTGCTGTGCTTGAGACACCATAGCTTTCTAAGTAGATTTAGTGTGGTTTAAAAAGTCAATGGATATACTTTTAAATGACTGTTTTTGTGTGCTCCAGCAGGCGTCCAGCAAAACGTTTTTGAATGAGAGGACTCATTGACTGCTATTTGAAGTGCTTGTTCAGTCTTTATAATTATCTTTGTACTACACATGATGAAAAAAGCCTGATCAGAAAATTTAACTGAAGTTTTCTATTTTTTTATGTAACAGATTTTATACAATTCAGACCAAAACAAATATTGTTAATGAGGGACATACATGCTGGTTTTATACTCTTTAGATTAGATTATTTTTTATCAATTGTCTATATATCTGCAATACTTGTTTTTACCCATGGTGTATTTTTTAGGATTTAGTAATGCTTCAAAACTGAGTGAACTCAGCGTCAATTACCAGCCTTAGTTACCACTGATGAACAGAGGAGGGCAGCACTTGCACATTTTTGTCCCTGCGAGACACCCATAACAAAGCTGTTCAGCCTGGTCAAAGAAAGAGACACAACAGAACAATATTATATCACCTTGTGTCCTTTTTATCAAAAAACACTGTAGCACACACCCACACACACACACTTTTTTGTTTCAACACTCACAATTTGTTCGTTTCTTTGCACAGATTTCGAACATCAGAGAACATAATGTCTCACTATTTCAGTCTGTCTGAGTCATATATCGTAACAAGTCTTCCTACCACTACCCATAGTGTTTCTGTATAAATTTCACACCTGCTTTCAGCTATGTGCTTTCTTTGAATCCATTCATCTATTTATCCTATCCAGGGCTTGATGTGTGTAAGGTTAGATAGCACTTCTGATACAAACAAGCACTGGCTTGTCGGAGAGTCGCAGTATCTGATCTAATCAGATTTCCTCACACTTTATCCTCACCAGACACACAGCTTCATGTAGATGCCTAACACACCCTTAAGCCCTATTCTCATTTTTCTCCATCAACACTACAGCTACAGCTGCAGGAAGAATCTACCAGTATCAATGAGAGGGTAGGAAAATACTCAACCATGTATATAGACCCTTTGCATGGACGGATATAGAGTGATCATTTGGGTGCTCACCACCGCTTGTTGTCCATAAACTTAGTCCAGTAAAGTTGCCCTATTATTTCCAGCTACATGTCCACATGTGGCCTCCTTTATCTGTTGTCTGCACATATGTCCATGTCCACATATGACTAATGAGCTGACCTCAGGTCATCCAGGTAATTGAAGAGCCTGTGTGTATTTGTGAAAATGTATCCATATTGATTTATTGTGTTCAGTGGGTTTTGCGTGCGTGCGTGCGTGCGTGCGTGCGTGTGTGTGTGTGTGTTGTACTGCACACATAACTATGGATTTGTGAAAATTATTCACACATGGACACATGCTCTATTTGAAAAAATAAACACACACACACACACACAGAAAGGGAGGGATAAAGGAAAAGAGAGAGCAAGGCCGTAGTTCCTTTCTGCACATAGTCATCACGTTTATTTCGCCCACTGAATAGGATGTGTTTTGGAGCAGGCAAGGAGACACAGCGAGCCTTGGGGCAGGCAGAGAGACCCAGCTGAATGTGGGCTTGTTTTTTATGCTCATTATGCTTCTCATAAAGGGGTCCTTGGACTGCACTGGCCCACGGTCGTCCTGAGAGAGGGACCATTGAAAGATCGTCCTTGTGAGGAGAAGCGACACTGATTCAAACCAGAGCGAGCCGATTACCGGCTCCAGACAGACAGACAACTGGCCCTCGTCTGTACTCCTGTGGCCTGCCTGCCTGCCTGCCTGCCTGCCTGCTTAAATATCCATATAGCCCAGCCGGACACCAACCACAAAGTACAATGTTTCTTCTGATTTACCAAATGGATTCAGGCATTGGTAGTTATAATGTTGTCATTCGGGCTTTTCCTAATCTAATTGCAGGATTGCACAAGTATTTATGATGTCTAAAAATTTCAACATTTTCTACATTTGTAGAAATAGAAGTTGCTGAAAAAGAGTTGCTGTTGATTCACAGTGCTACAGGAAGAGGATAAGAACATGCATGTTCACTACTCTGTAGTGAAAAGCCATTTCCTTCTCCTTTGACTGTCTCATACCCTAAGCACCACATGATCACAGCTCCCAGTTAAAACCTGTATGTGTATGTGTGTGTGTGTGTGTGTGTGTGTGCGTGTGTGCGTGCATGCGTTCGTGCGTGTGTGTATGTGTATGTGTGTGTGTATGTGTGCGTGCATGCGTTCGTGCGTGTGTGTTTGTGTGTGCCTACTTTTGTGTGTGTGTGTGTGTGTGTGTGTGTGTGTGTGTGTGTGTGTTTGTGTGGAGCAGACGGTCAGGGCAGCAGACTGTCCAGCAGTGAGTGTTCCATCTTAAGGCTCCCTCTGCAGGCACTGACCACAGATGGGCAGCTGTCATCCATACTCATTCACAGGCGACCACTTCATCACTTACTGCCCTATCACGGCATCTCTCACACACACACACACACACACACACACACACACCTACACACACGGACACACACACAATCACAAACACGCATGCACACACACACACACACACACACACACACACACACACACACACACACACACACACACACACACACACAATCACACACACACACAAACAAACACACGCACACACTGGCCTCTTTGAAGAAGTTGTTTTGTTGTATGCAATCTTGCCTGTCTGTGTTTAGTTACACTCCCACTCATCACCCACAAACATGCTGACACAGAGAGAGAGACAGAGAGAGAGAGAGAAAGAGAGAGAGATTGCTGATCATGCTATAACAAATATTTCATAACAGAATGAACATAATGAACGGCTTCCATTTACAGTAATTTGTAAGTTGATTTGTTTGTTTGTTCATTCCTTGTGTCATGGGCAGTTATATTGCTGTCACTCCTGTGATGCCTACTAACAATGACTCACAAATGCGATTAAGGGTCAGTCGCATTAGCCCTGCAGTTACACACTGACAAAACAGGAAGTCAGCATCGTATGTACGCCCATGACTCTTACTTACTGAAACACACTACCTTCAGCTACATCACTGTGAGTCACACATCTGTTTGGATGTTTACAACTGCAAGTTCACCCCGTGGCATTTTTTAATGAATTGGACTTTCAAAGCATATTCCTCCATAATGAGGTCTCAAGGCCAGCAAACAGCACCACTAGCTTATGCAAAAAACATATGCTACTAACCACTGTATGTTACAGTAATAGTACCGGGTTGTGTGCTGGTTGCGTACAAACACATGACACAAGATAATCAATGGTCATTTAGTGCGGAATTATTTTATTTTCTTTGATTTTTAATTATTTTATTTTTTTCCATTATGAAATCCTATGAGGTTTTAGCCTGATTTCACAACAGACCCATGAACGATTTACAGAGCTCTGGTTTCTTCCCCTTTTACGAAAACACCAGCGTGAGTCATT
>CM059271.1:5034377-5046877 GCA_030347295.1 Setipinna tenuifilis | reverse complement strand
GCAGATTCACTCCACAGTGTGGATGCTTGGGTAAACAGCCTCGCGCTTGGCTGACTGTTTGTCTGAGACCCCAGTCTGATGCTGGGTGACAAATAATTGAATGTTTGGTTTTGGAATGCATTACTTTGTCAAAACTGCTGCTTGGCTTGCTTGTGGTGTGTGTGTGTGTGTGTGTGTGTGTGTGTGTGTGTGTGTGTATGTGTGTGTGTGTGTGTGTGTGTTTATCAACAAAGGACAGTGTGTATGAGTGTGTGTGCATTTGTATGCATATATATATCTGTGTGTGTGTGTGTGTGTGCATGTACGTGTCTCTGTGTGTGTATTACAGTGTATTACAGCATTGACACTGCTTCTCTCCACAGGAGAGATTAGAGGGTGGGTGTTGGTGGTGGGGGGGCCGTCAGGCACATGTCTCTGGGGATTGTCTATTATTTACACTCTGCCTTCCTGCAGACTCAATGCGAGTTGACAGGAACCATAGGAAGTGCATGAATAAAACAGTGGGTGCTTAAAAGCAGTGGGGGGAGTGACGCAGATCACACCCCACATGTCACACTGGGCTGGCCGGAGGGCATGGGTGGGGTGTGTGTGTGTGTGTGTGTGTGTGTGTGTGTGTGTGTGTGTGTGTGTGTGTGTGTGTGTGTGGAGTGAGTGTGGAGACCAGAGAGAGGATGAGGAAAGGGGAGAGTGACAGACACACAGACAGACACACAGTCAGATGCATAGAGGGGGCAAACAGAAGAGACAAGGCAAAGAAGAGGTGAAGATGAGACAGGTATGTGTTTGTGTGTGCAAGACAGAGACAGAAAGAGGGGAAAGATGGAGGAAGATGAGATGCATAGTGAGTGTCTAAAAAGATGATGGATGATAGCAGAAAGTATACAGACAGAGTACTATAGGTAGTGAGTTTCCGTGTGTCTTGTGTGTGAGAGCTATTTGAAAACCAGAAGGAGAAGGAGGGGGGTGGGAGAGAGAGAGAGAGAGAGAGTGAGAGAGAGAAGAGGGACAAGGGCAAATGAACTCAGCTGATACTTCCGGGCACAGGGATGACATCACCTTTTCAATGAGGAGCTAATGCCTCACTCCATGTGTGGAGTCTGAGCACGCTGGCCCTGATTGGTTGGATGTGACGGCTCGGGTCTGACTGACATCATGCTGACTACGGCCTAAACCACACACATATGTCCACACGGTCCATCTACTTCAGCATACCCTGGGCAGAACAGACTTATGTGACATGATAATGTGTGTCTGTGTGTTTTGTTACATTTTTATGACACAAATTCTCTTTACTGTGTGACCTAAAGTGACCTACAGTGAACTAACTACAGGGACAAAGGAATTAAGTTGTAAACAACTGGACTTCTTTTTGGAGCTTAAAGATCTTCTACCTTTCATTCAAAACCTTTTCAAGCACAAAAAAGAAGTTGGCATATTTTACCAGTAAAAATAAATGTACCACAACTTTTTAAAAAGGGGTGTGTGTGCTGTGTGTTGTGTGTGTGTGTGTGTATGTGTATGTGTGTGTATGTGTGTGTGTGTGTGCAAGTAAGTGCATTTGTCAAAGTCAAAGTCAGCTTTATTGCCAAATTTGTGTGGGCGTTTTTGTGTGTGTGTGTGTGTGTGTGTGCACGTACGTGCTTGGTGCATGCATGCATACCAGTGTGTGTGTGTGCATTTTAGAGAGGGAGTAAGACAGTTTACACTTGCATACACGCGAGTGAGAGTGAGAGTGAGAGTGAGTGTGAGTGTTTTATGTGTATGAGGCCACAGTTCAGGCATCCTGCTCTCACCCGGCATGCTGCAAGGCCCTGTGGCACCAAACATGTGTCTTAACAGGTGGCCGATATTACTGGCCGCTTTCGTCATCCATTGCGTTCTCGGGAGCCGTGCCTGCCCAGTGTAGATCTTATCAAAAGGCTTGTGTGGTATGAGAGCACATGGCTCAGAGAGGGGGGGGGGGTGTTTGGGGGGCATTTTTTTCAAAAACTCAAGTCGTAACCTCAATGCCACTCTGCTCCAGAGAGAAGGTCCCGCCTAGGACAAAATGGTGGTAGACAGGGCAAAACATCTCCCTTTCTGCCCTGAGATTGAGAAACTTGGCTCTCTTTCATTTATTCTCTTTCATAAAGTCTTGCATTAAAGTCTGTCGGATGACAGGAGGACAAAAAGCCTTCATCGGCTCAGCACATTTTCAGGCAGGCAGGCGGGCAGGCAGGCAGGCTGGCTGATATTGATATCTCTAGGCAGTAAACTGGGGAAGGAAATATTTGCAGGGAAAAGACTCCTGCTTATTGCCTTGCAACCCACCCACACACCCCCCCACCCCAGCCCACCCCAGCACCCCCCACCCCCCACCCCCAACCCCCTCAGCCATCACCTCACCACTGCAGTCAGAGGAGGAGATGGACATGAGCTAAGAGAGGGAGGCCATTAAAATACAACAGCAGGCACGGTGCCATAAGATGCATTTTCACAAAGTGACAAAACTCTCATTTATTTATTTATTCGTTTATTGGTTGCCTTGCAGTTTTGAATGGGGCATGTGTGTCTACGTGCATGCATGTGTGTGTGTGTGTGTGTGTGTGTGTGCCTCTGTGTGTTACTGTGTGTGTGTCTTTCTGGCCAGTAGTAATATTGATCTCAAGTGAGAAATTAAATTAGAAAGCAACAAGATACAAACAGGGTTTGCAGTGCAGCCTGCTTTTGAAGTCACTCTAAGCTGTTTGGATCTATCCTGTTTTCAGAGATTGCAGGACTGAGTGCAAATAAGTGCACACAGAAACACAAAGGGTAAAACAAAAGCGAGAGAGAGAGAGAGAGAGAGACAGACAGACAGACAGACAGACAGAAGGAAACAAAGACGAATAGAAAAATGTAAAGATAAAATAGGACATGGAAAGCCTTGCTCCCCAAATCGTATCCAGTGAGAGTCTGAAGACTTCAAAGCCGTCTGTCACTCTGCGGAGAGCTATCCATCCTGATTTGGAGCCATTAGGCACGCTCACTCATGTAATTTGGTGTGACAATGCTCTCTTCAGTGTAATGATTCTCATAACGCCATGCAAATTAGTCAGCGTGAGACACACGAGGCTGCCACTCGCAAAGAATTAGATTACCACACTTATCTGTTTTTTCTTTTCTTTTCTCCATCATTAGTTTCACTGTCTTCCTGTCACACCACCCACCCCCTCTCCTCCTCCTCCCCTCCCCTCCTCCCCTCCTCCACCCACACCTCCCAAAAGGATTAGTGGTCTAATTGCTTTCGGAACAAGAATGGCACGTGCGCCAGGTCCCGAGTACAGCGAAGCAGGCTACGTGTTGGTGATTGGTTGCTCTGTCAGTCTGTCTTTCCTGAGCGTAGCAGGAGCCTGTAGTCCGACGTGAGTGCTACGCTACCACAAGGAGAGCATTGCCTCACAAACCGTCCTTTTGTTTCCCCAGTGTGATGTGAAGAAGAGGGCTGTGTTCATGCTCACCAGTGACTACCATGCTTGGCCATCCATGACTCAGCCACTTCTCGCCAGTGACCTAATGCAATGGTCAGTAAAGAAAAAAATGACACGGTCTTGTAAAAAGAATAAAAATTAAGCATCTGTAATCACAGGCATAAGCATGACATTTGTATCATGTTGTGGTGAGTTTTTCTTTTTCATCATAAGGCCCTATGTCACTGGTCTGGCCAGTGATGTGGCCACTCCTGCCCACAGTGAGCCAGCATGAGAGCCTGAAGTCTGTGTGCCCATCTGCTCCTCCCACTCACCCCCAGGGCATTGTGGGTAATGTGGGGCTGCAGCTTGTGTCCAATATTTGCCAGCACATTAGCATGAAGGAGACACAGTACTAGTGAAGGAAAGTGATGGACACAGGAGTGGAGGAGAGAGAGAGAAAGAGAGAGGGAGAGCGAGAGAGAGAGGGAGAGGGAGAGAGAGAGAGAGAGAAAATGAGGTTTACCCTAATCCTAAACCTAACCGTAGCCTCCAATTACAATTCCCCTACTTCTTCCCTCTAGGTTTTACACACACACACACACATGCACACAACACACACACACATACACACACACACACACATACACAAACAAACACTAAGCTCTACTTGCCTCAAGATATCAAAAATATTACTATAACATGCACAATGGACACAGGGACTGTGACCTCTCTCTCAGTGTGGCAGTGAAGCGTGTTGGATTTGGTATATGGTCCATTACGCTATTTCTTTCCCCCTTGCATCATATGAGGTGATGAGGGCAGTGCTTAGTGAAGTCATACAATTGGGGCTTTTCAAATTTCCTGTGCTACTTAATAAAAAAAGAGGAAGTGTTCTGTCATAAAATGTAAGGAACCTTGATAATTCCCCTAATGGGTAACGAGCAAAGCGGTAATTGTTGGCACGATTTCCACGGTCATTAAACTAGATTGAATTTATTTATGGACCTGCATGTAACACACAGAGGCTGTAACTTTGCCTACGAGGGGGAATGAGGCTGCCTAACTGGTGGCAATGTTGACATGGGCATGCCTGGCATTTGTGAGCCTGCGATAGTGTCCTTTCTTATCTCTGTCAAGCTGACTCTAAAAATGATCAAAGGGGAATAGTTGCGCTCACTGCACCAAATAAATTCCACCTTGCTCCCTTTACTGCTAGTTCTGAGAGGATATAAAAACATTTATGTAAAGAGACAATAATATACATTCATTTGTTATTCATTCAGCAAAAAAGAACTAGATAATTGCATTAGCTGCACCTCCTGTAAATATATGCTTCATTGAATCCTCCCCTGCCTCTTCCATATTTCACATGACTCTCTACATGCATAAAAAGCCAATCATTCCATTTTTTTCCTTCGTTTTGCCTGTAGGACTTATTAAAACTTTCATGGCTTCCCTTCATTTTTGAATCCTTAAAAATTCTCATTGCACCCATCTCAGAGTAGTGAGTAGCCGCAAGACAAGGCAATTACATTAGGGTCCCGAAGGGACAGTAATTCTGAAGAAAGAGACGGAGGGGGGGAAAAAATCCCTTTTCCCCCTCGAAAATGAACCTCAGCTTCATGTATCACTCATACCCTTGTATTAAAGTTTTATACTAATGCAGGGCACTATTCATCGATGGGGGCATTAGAAATCATCTGGGGATTAACCAGATGCCTGAGCAAGGGGGAGGTGAAAAGGCCGACGTGTGTGTGTGTGTGTGTGTGAGAGAGAGAGAGAGTGTGTGTGCATGTGTGTGCGTGTGTGTGCGTGTGTGTGTGTGTGGGTGTGTGTGTGTGTGAAAGACAGAGAGAGAGTGTGTGTGCATGTGTGTGTGTATGTGTCACACACATGCCTTTATTAAGAAAATATATGGTTCTGGGCTTCAAATAACACCCACTCCACTGGCCTCGTGTGAGTGTCGAGAACACGCTTCAGTGGGGAAGTTTATTCCCCACATCCTTTAACACAATTTCTCCTGACATATGTAGGCTGAGGGAGACAAGTGCAATATACAAGGGAGCTGTTGCGCAGGGCATGAGCGATATGGATGCCGCGTGTGTGTGTGTGTGTGCGCTCCCTTGGTGATGCTTTCATGCACACAATAATCTGCTGTAGATATTAAAGTTATTCCTTTAATCAATAGCGCTGGGTATTTTATCCTCACCCCATGTGCAAGGCTTTTATGAACAGCCTACCAAAGAAAAGATGGCTCAGTACTCAGTAATAATGTGTACTAGTTTTCCACAGCTCCTGTTACTCCTGCCTCTTTCTCCTTTTTCTTTCTTTTTGTCTTTCTCTACGGCCTCTCTCTCTTTCATTTATCCCTTTCAACTATCCCTCCATTTTTTCATTTTTTTTCAAAAAACAAAAATCCTTCCATCCACTAAGGAGCCAGAAAAAAAAGAAGTGCTGTGCTCTTCCCAGGTATTCATCCTCCTCCGCTAACCTCACCTCCTTCAAGGTGGACAGTGAGCAGTCTGCGGGGCGATGGATCCTCGTCACGCGGCTTTGAGAACCAGGTGGACACGGACAAAGCCGGCAGCGGGACAAAGGATTATCTGCCCCCCCTCCGCCAATCAGTCTTCACAGAACACGCAGTCTTCCGGCTGCTGCCTCAAGTCAAGTCATCCTGCAGAGAGAGAGACTGAAACAAGGCTTACGCTCTCTGAGACAACAAAGAGAGCTCTGCAATTGTCACAGTGTTAGGGCACTCGCTTTCTGTGAGTGCCACTCTTTTTTGTTCATCATTTATTCAGCTGGCCTCGTCCGCCGTGTCGCTTTGTCTCTGTCCGTCTCGGCTTACCCCTTAATTATCTGTTTAAATAAAAGATTTGATGTACTTCCTGGGGGTGATGTAAGCGATTTAAGCTTTTAGTGTTCACTTGCACACAGTCTCTCAATGCCATGCAGCAGAGGCAGGCAGCAATGCAGCAGACACTCACTACACTGGAGGAGCCATGCTCTCTGGAGGAGCCATAGGAGGAGCAGTGGAAACCAAAGCCTCATAGTGATGGTGCTGCTGCTTTCGCCCTCAATGCCTCAGATCTTCTCATAAGGTTTGTTTAAAAGAGTTTATAAATAATATAGTATATAAATAGATAGATAGATAGATAGATAGATAGATAGATAGATAGATAGATGGGAGCATTTAAACACCTGCAGAGTCTGCATGTCTGTGTGTCGGTGTGTGTGTGTGTGTGTGCGTCTGTGGGTGGGTGGGTGTGTGTGTGTATGTGTCTGCGGGTGGGTGTGTGGGTGAATGAGTCTGTGCCTGTGTGTGTGTGTGTGTGTGTATGTGTGTCTGCAGGGGGGTGGATGCGTGTCTGTGTGTCTGTGCGTGGGTGGGTCAGTTTGTGTGCGCGGGTGGGTGTGTATGGACGATGCAGGGGGGGAGCAGGGCAGGGGCCCTCAGAGCAGACACAGATAAAGGGTGACAGCAGATGTCACACCACACTGGCTCAGCTGGGCTCTGTCACTCCCGGCGATGCCTCAGCCATGAGAAGCCAGGCTCCAAAAAGAGCAAGTAGCAAACGCCCACCCCTGTCAGTGAGGAAGTGCTGGGAGATCTCCACCTCTAACATGTTGAGGAAGAGAGAGAGAGAGAGAGAGAGAGAAAGAGAAAGAGAGACAGAGAAAGTAGTGGGGTAGGGGGTGGAGATGAAAATGGATAGGGAACTGAAACAAAATGAAAAAGATCAGCGTAAAAAAAGTAAAAAAGACCAATGGTATGAAAGAGAGTGAGAGAGAGCGAGAGAGAGAGAGAGAGAAAGAGAGAGAGAGAGAGAGATGAATGGTGTGGGGGTGAGGCAAGTCAGCCAGACAGACTTGAAACAGAAAAAGAGATCAGATGAAGAGATACAGCGAGGCGGAGACACACTTGGAAGTGTGCGTGTGTGTGTGTGTCTGTGTGTGTGTGTATGTGTATGTGTGTGTCTGAGTGTGTGTCAGTAGGACAAAAGATGTATAAAGAGAGTAGGTGAACCGACTCTCATAACCCTCTTTAAGGTCACAGGTGAAGTGGAGAGGATTATGGAAACTGACTGTCCAACTGAGGCACAAGGGAGGGAAGGCAACTCGGAGGGTGGGAAAAGGTCCTGCCGGTTCTGCTTTATACCTGTTCGCCCTGCTGTCAAGTCTCATTAGAGTACTGATTTCATCCATTTCAAATCTACATTCCCACCGGGGCACCACAAGATATCTGCTCAGTTGGCACAGTTTGTGTCTTATAAAGGAGATGGTCACATTATTCTAAGAATTTGGAGTGAGACATAACCTTTTTTTTCTTGTAAATAAACACATACCATAGGCTTGAATGTTCCCATTTTCCTGAGTTGCACTCTACTTAATTCACAATAGCCATGAAAACCAGAACAGTGGACACAGAGCTGGTTAGAACAAGATGTCTCCCTGACTTAGTCTGTTCATGTGGGAGAATGATCCCTTGTTCCCATGGTTGGATTGCATGTGTGCCTGATTAGTCATATCAGTCATCATCAGCATCATCATCCCTTCCTCTGGGTAAAGGGCAAGTCATACAAGAGGCTTCAATAAAAGTCATGTGTGCCAGTAACGTGATGAGTGAGGAGTATAAGGAAATGAGGCATACACACACACACACACACACACACACACACACACACACACACACACACACACACACACACACACACATACACACATACTTTGCAATACAATTATGCCCAGGATACAAATAAAACTCAAATCAGCGTGACCGAACAGCTGACTCAAAAACTAATAAGAAATATGTGTAAGACAGACTATTATACTGTGCTTAAAAAACTTTTACATACAACATAGCATTCTAAACATTACACAAAATATAGTTTTTTCAATTATTTCTTATCCAGTAAAATAAGATAATTTAGTTTATATTTCTTGCAGAGCAAAAAATAATGGAATAGGTGTCTAAACTGGACCCCATTCATTTGAGTCAGTGGTCCAGCTAGCTATAGATGAGAAATTGAGCCCAGCTCTCCAAAGCTTTGCTGAATTCTCATGACATAGTCTCTGTGCTGACATGGCAGTGCAGGCATGTAAACTGGAACAACACACTCAGCAGAGATACTACCTCACCTTACATCTGTGCTTAGTGCAAGATTTTTGTGCCATGCACACATTGAAACCACTAGGTTACATTAGTATAGTATTTAGTAGGCTGAATGCATTTTATCAGAAAGCATTGTAGTTGAAGTATCAAGAGATATGGGGACATTAAACTACTGAAAACCCAAAACCTTAGACAGAACTTAACAGTTTAATCATTTACCAAGCTTGCTTCTAATGTAGTCTTTAAACATAGCAATTCTATTTTAAAGTTATTGTTTTTTTTGAACGAACACACGCTAATACAATCTTGAGGACCAGTTTGTTAAATGTGGCAAGGGTGTAAGACTGCACCTTAAAATAAATCTGAGATAAGCAATTGGTCTAATGTAGACCAGTCTGTGTGTCTATGCCTTTACATCATCTAAGAAATCTTGAAGATTTTGATGTCAACACATGACAATAACTGAAGGTTACACTGTGACTGTGTTTATGTTATTCATGATGTTTGTTTGGAGATAATTAATTTATGGAATTCTAATAAAGGCATGACTTGCAGATGCTGGACTGGATCGATGTAATAACCTCCTAATTTTAGACAAAAGTGATACAACATACTAAATGCAGACAGGGTTTGTATTCTGGCCAAAGCTTAACAGTTTCCTAGATTCATAGCTTATTTATGCCTTGATAAAATTATAATGTTGGTGTTGTAGGCTGAGTGAAATTCCACTTCAGTGAATAATCAATAAAAATGACTTTAATTTTTTGCAAGTCTGTGCTATGAACACTTTGCTGAGCATATCTCTTAAATTATTCTATCAAATGCAACAATACTGTGGCCAAATATGAAAAGCACTCTGGTTTATTAAAATAAACCCCACGGGCTAATCTTTGGAAAATGGTCTTACTTGGGACACTGAGGTTTGAAGCTTTAAGAAATCTGAATGACCATCACACATCCAGTTGTGACATGACATATCATAATACAGGGTGATAGCCTAATATTCGAGCTGCATATTTGTGGTCTGTAATTACTCTGGTCATTTTCGTTGTAATTAAATTTAACTACCACCTATTTCTTGCTGGTTGTCGATATCTGATATCATGGATCGAACACATCTTTGTGCGACTCGGCACTCGCTTGGCTGTGTCTGAAAGGAGTGGGACTGGTAGATCAGCGCTAGTAATGTAGCACCAGTCCCGTAATCTCGATAGAAAAGATTTTTTTCTACGACAGTGAAGAAACAGTGTAGCATTCTTGTATTGTCGGCATCAATCATCAGAACTGAATCGGATACTTCTGTGCAACAGTGGAGCGTTTCGAACAACAGCAGGAGGCTCTTCTGGAACTAAACTGGTAACAAAATAACAGCCTCAAAAAGACTGGGGCAGATACACTCTCTCACTGACAATAAAACCTCACACTACCGACAAGTGGACTGTTGTGAGAACTGGCAGGACGAGAGACTAGGAGAGTGGAGCGTTATCTGACTTTTGGGCGTGCATTTTCAACCGAGTGTTTTCGTTATCTCGTTTTCCTTCTCGTTTCCTCTTAAAACTTAAAACTCAGGAAACAATGAACACTTAACTCCTCAAGTGTCTCGTCAGCTAGCCTGGCTAGCGTTTTCTAGGAGTGTGTGCTGCTAAGTTAGCTTAGCAGGCTACGTTAGCTAGGCAGCTAGCTAAACGTGTTGTTTTCCAAGAAAGTTTCTGGCGCTGTTTCCCTAACCCGAAAACACACAGAACGCTGATCGGACTAAAGGGGAAGGGCAGACCCCCTCCTCGACGTCTCCCTCTTTGCCATTTTTCCCAAATATGATGGCTGCAGAGATCAGTGCAGAGGAGACTGGGTCGGTATCATCTGGGACAGGGGTTACAGACAGCGGAGGCCCCGAGACGACCCAGTTTCCGTTTTATCCTAAGCAATCCCGAGTGCGGGTTGATTTATGCTCGGGACCAACTCAGAGCCCTCGCCACCCTTCAAGCGTCTCCCCTGACAGCCCTCCAGACATGATCTACCCGACCAATGCAGGTATAACTGGATCGCCATTGTCCGCTGGAGGGAGTGGCGGCGGTGGCGGACACGCTTATATTCATGGATCAAGCTCAGGGACCGGGGGAAGCGTGTGCTACTCGCCTTCCTCGGAAGGACCTGATAGCCGGATGTCACCTACATCAGCAGGTCTAGATGGGCCCACAGTCTTCCCTCCGTTACCCCCGCCACCGCCACCCCCTCCAGGCTACGGGGCATTCGGGAGTGTGGACGAGGGTGACATGCAGGATGGTCCGGAGTATGAGGAGGAGGAGGTTGTCATTTCCCTGTCTGCACCTCCCACGAACCAGTAAGCATTTGCCCTCATCTTTCCACCCTACGCCAGGTTAAGGTTTTCAGAAACAGCTACAAGTAACCTATCTTCATGAATTAATCGCTCCAGTAAAGTTTTATCTAGCATTCTCCCTTCATCCCTGTCCCAGAGTCTCTAAACACTCACAACAGCAGTGGGCTAATCTGTTGACTGCAGCTTGACAGCTGAAAGGGCTAGACTGACGGTTCCCTAGAAAGGGCCTAAATGCATAGGTCGTTGCAGCAATCTCAAATCACAATTTACCCAAGTGCAAGAAGTGATTTGCATCTAGTTTTATTATCAGTCATTGTTACACAATCTCGTGGTCTGTTGTCGCACTATTTTGTTTGCAATTTTACTCGTGTGCCCTGTGTGGCTGATTGCCTCACAGTCAGAGGGCTTGTTTTATTAGTGGTGAGAAACTTAAGCACCACTCCTGCCCTCAGTATTCATCGCCTCAGGCAGTGACTCATCCTTTGTTCTTGTTCGTTATTTATGAATGGACAAGTGTGCCTTAAAACAAGCTTCACTTTGATTTTCTTTTTTTTCTTTTGTGCAGTGTCTGCAATATTATTTTTAATTTTTCTGCACACTTGCTCAGTTACAGAGCAGAGGCGTGTTTGAGAAATGGGTCCGTAAGACGAGGCACTGGACACGGTCCAAGCTGTTCTGTGGAGCCTGTCCAAGGCGCCGTGCCAGGGGCCAGACACGAAGTGGCTGAGCGCAGAGATGCACCGGACTGCTTATGTGCCATTTATTATGTGGACACTGGTCTTCTCACTAACAGTGTTACTTAAATAAATAGGCTAGGGTGATGCACAAGCTAAGCTCACAGTGTGCATAAGCGCAAATGAGAGGGCGTAGGCCTATCTTGGCTCTGTGCAGTTGCAGCATCATGGTAAAGGTTTGCACTCAGGTGCTGGCTGGCTGGTGGGTCTAATAAATCATGCAAAAAAAAGCCTTTCTGCCTATTATTTTTCATGGATAGTAGATGCTACGCTCAGTTCAGGTTGTGTGAAACCTCAAGTCATGTTTACTGCATTGTCTTGCAGGTGCTTCAGAGACGGAAAGACATGTTAGTCCTGTATGGTGTTAAGGTTTAGGTGTTCACAACCAAATAAGTGCACAGTTAGTTGCCTGAGTTTCCATTGCCTCAGTGGCATTTCAAGCTCTTGCTTTCGCTTTCCTGTTTTGATGTTACTGAAAGCAGAGATCAGAGATCTGGTGCCGTTGTCCATATCTGAGCTAGTCTGTCACTAAGCAGGCTCTCCTCCCACGCACTACCCAGCTGCACGTAGGTGTTCACAGCACACATTTGTGAATGAGATATTTTGTTACCAGGCTTTGACATTGTCTCCGTCATAGTCTGCGACGTTCTGTGTGTGTGTGTGTTTTGCATGGCCTGTGGGGAAAATGACATAATATAGTGTGCAGCTGTTGCAGGTGAACCCACTCACAGCGCTGCGCTCTGGGGGATTTCACACGAGTGGGCGACGGAAAGCGAGGTTCTCACAGCGGCCCGAGCTTCCTCTTTGGGTGTTTGTGGCGAGACCTATAAAACGCTGGCAAGACGATTGGTGACTGTGTGGGCCGAGAGTAAAAGAAGAGAGCC
>CM059271.1:5024377-5029377 GCA_030347295.1 Setipinna tenuifilis | reverse complement strand
CCCACGCCCCTGGACTCCTCCCTTTATATTGCCTCCTCGCTGAAGGAGGTGTGTGTATGCGAGTGTGTGTGAGGGAGCAAGTATGAGGGCAAGTGTGTGTGTGTGTATGTATGTGTATGTGTATGTGTGTGTGTGTGAGTGAGAGTGTGGGGCAGGGATAGGGGCGTTTTGCTCAGTGACCTGGGAGTGCGGCGTTGGAGCTAGAGCAGCAGCAGCAGCAACAGTAGTGTTCCGAGGAGCGCAGAGGGGGGTACCCTGCACGGTGAGAGGACTAGAGACAGAGAGAGAAAGAGAGAGAGAACAGGGGTACGAGGGGCCAGCAGGAGCATGGGACAGAGAAAGCAGCAGGAGCAGCCTCAGCATCATCAGCATCAGCAGCAACAGCTTCCCCCTCGCCCCCCCACTATGCCCTGGCACACTGGAGCACCCCAGCCGGCACACTCGTCCACAGACAAACACCATCAGAGACCGTAGGCACAGGAAGCCCACGGAGGAGAGGAGAGGAGGAGAGAGGGGGAAGAAGGGAGAGAAGGAAGAGAAGAGGAGAGGAGAGAAGGAAGAGGAGGAGGAGAGGGAAGATAGGAGAGATGCAGCAGAGGGCCAACGCAGCGTAAGTGGGACACCTCGGGTGTGCCGGCAATTCATCTAGCCGCTCACAGCCGACTTCGGTTGCCGGGGTACCTTGTAAGGTGTCCTCCCACCCAATTTACTTTATTTATAGTTTGTGTGTGTGCGTGTGTGTGCGTGTGTGTGCGTGTGTGTGTGCGTGTGTGTGCGTGTGTGTGTGTGTGTGTGTGTGTGTGTGTGTGTGTGTGAGACCGCATACTTCCTTGAACTTGTACCTTGTGTGTGTGTAATAGAGTGGAGTGGTTTGGAGAGTCTCTATTTTCTGACAGCAGGCACACCCTGCCATTGGTGATGTTATTGTAAGAATTTCTAAGAATCTCTTACTTGTCTGGTTGAAGTGCTCTTTGGTGTCAAACAGTCAAGAGTGAAGTGTCAATTTGTCTGACCTGAGCAGAAACGTTTTCCTTTGGTAAAACCATGTCTAGCGTGTGTTTGGTTTTGTGGGTGTTCTAGTTTTGGTTGTTAATCAGGCTTGTGATCTGATTAGCTTTTCACAAAAAGAGATGGCAGGCTCTCATTCCAGATTGGTTTCTAAAGAGGAACTTCTCTAAGCTTACAGTTGTGTGTTTGGAGGTTCCTCTTGGACAGCCATAAAGACTGGTAGCAGACCACACAGAACCTGGACTAAAGGAAAGTGATAAGTGGGTATCGCAGCTACTGTAAGGTGGTGAGATGGTGTTGCTCCTATATGGAAAGAGAGCAGACGGTGAAAGTGTCCATGCTAATAGATGCATAGATAGTTGAAAGGATAGCTAGATGGTTAAACAGACGGACAGATTGGTAAAATTATTGTGCAATGTACAGCACTTATCACACAGCCCAGTACTGTTTAGCTGGGTTGGCCTGCTTATGTTTCTGCTCGAAATGCTCTCTTTGCTGTGCTGTCATTTTACCACATTTCCCTGTCATCTTCCCTTTTTCCCCCTCCAACCGTGTCATCTAGCTTCTGTCCTTTAGTTTTTTTTTTCTTCTTCTTCCTTCTCTTCTTTTCGCTCCTCCTGCTGTCTTCTTAACGCCGCTTTGTTCTCCTCACCTCTCTCGCTTCGTTTTTGTGCGTCTTTTGACAGCGCTCAGCTCGGTTCGCTGACTCTGTGTCACTTTCTCTGTCACTCTCGTCCTCTCCCCTTCCTCGACGTCTCTCAGGTCCTCTAATCCTCTTTACTCCTCTTATCTACGTGTCTCCTCTCCTCTCCTCTCTTCTCCTCTCCTCTTCTCTCCTCTCCTCTCCTCTCCTCTTCTTTTCTTTCTTGCCACATGTGCTCTCCTCTACCATTCTTCTTTTTTCATCTTCCACTCCCTTGTCCTTTCATCCTCTGTTTTCCTCCCATCTCCTTCTTTCCCTTGCTTGTCCTCCTCTCTTGTCGCTCCCCAGCCTGTTGCATCTGTCAATCAGTCAGTCAGTCTGTCTGTAAGATGCGACAACTGGCTTGGAGCTTAACTGGCTTCCATCTTTGTGTCTGTCTCTCTCTTCTGTTCTCTTGTCTTGTTTTCTCCTCTCTTCTTATCTCCTCTGCCTGTTTCCTGCCCATCTTTTTCTCTCAACACTCTGTTCTCTCCTTTTCACTTCTTTCTTCTGTCCTTCTCTTCTCTCCTCCTCTTCTTCTCTCCCCCTCCATGTCTCTCCTCTAATCACCTACTTTCCTTTTTCAGCCCTCCTGTGCTCAGCTCATCTGTGTCCTCCTCTCTCGTTCATCTCACTCCACCCCACCCTCTTATATCCTCACTTCCTCTACCACCCTCTTGTTCTCTCCTTCTCCTCCTCCACCACCATCTCCTCCTCTTCTCCTCTTCCACCACCCTCTCCTCCTCCATATGCTCTGCTGTTCCCTTCTTCTTCTCCCCTGCGCTCTCGTCTGTCCCCTGACACCTGCTCACGCGATTCTCTGGCTCTGTGTCTCTCATCTGCTCTGTCCTCCACATTTGCTCCTCAACTTCTTTCTTCCCTCCTTCCTTTTATCTCCTGCTCTTCAGCATCCCTCTACATTTTGACATGTCACTTCTCCCATCCTGTTTTCAATCCTGGGTCTCCCCCTTCTCCTCCTCCCTTTTCTTTCCTCCCATCTCTCTCTCTTAATTGAATCAAGTTCATTTAAAGCATTATTGGCATTACAAAATGTTTGCATTGCCACATCATGACATTTAAAACACTTGACCTCTTTCTCTGTGTCTGTTTCCCTTTTTTTCTGCCTCTCTCTCTCCCCTCTCTCTCTCTCTCTATCTGTCTGTCTGTCTCTCTGTTTGTCTCTGTCTCTCTCTGTCTCTCTCTTTCTTTCTCTCTCCCTCCCCCTCTCACTCTCCCTCCCTCCCTCCCTCCCTCCCTCTCTCTCTCCCTCTCTCTCTCCCTCCCTCTCTCCCTCCCTCCCCCTCTCTCTATCTCCATCTCTCTTTCTCTCTCTCTCCATGCCGTTGTGGTGTGTCCCCGGTCTCCTGACAGCTGGCCGCCTGCTCGGGTGGCTGTGTGTCGTTACAGGCTGATGCTGATGGGGGCTGACGGCCGTCTCTGGAGCGAGCCCTCTTACTGAGCCCTCTTCCTGTCTTTAAAGAGACGACAGGAGCCATCCGGGGAGAGACATGTAGACGAGAGGGAGAGAACCACAGAGAGGGAGAGATGGAGAGAGAGAAAGAGAGATGTACACAAGGGAGAGAATGAGAGAGAGAGAGGATGTTGAAATGGGCAAAAGGATACTTAGAAAGTAATGGCACAGAAGAAGTGATTGGGGGAAAACTAGAGGAAAAAAAAAGAGGCCGCGTCCCTTGTGTGTGTGCGTGTACACACACACACACACACACACACACACACACACACACACACACACACACACTCCTCAATGTACTCTGGACATGCCCTGACCTGCCTTAGCTTCCATAGAGACGTAAATCAAGAAGCCTCTTGCCCACCCCCTCACCACCCCGTGACACACACGCACACACACACTCATGCACACACACACACACACACACACACTCATGCACACATTCTTTCTTGCTCACTCTCTCCTTCTACTGCCTCATTCACTTCCTCAGACTCAGATTCTCTCCCTCCCTCTGCCACTTGTGTTCCTCCGCATTCTCTCCTGCTCTGCTGCTCATTCTGTATCATCTGTCCTTTAATTGTCTCTGTCGCTTTTTACCTTTCCCTACCACTTCTTCTGTCATTTTCTGCCATTTTCTGTCTCTCCCTTTCTCTCCCTCTCTCTCTCTCTCTCTCTCTCTCTCTCATATACACACACTCACACATACACACACACTCTCTCTCACGCGCACACACACAAACACACACACACACACACACACACTTTTAGGGGTACAAAGGCTTGTCACACTGCACACACACATGCACATAATTGTACTTTTGACCACTGTTTTACAACTAGATTGTACCTTCTCCAGAGCTGAATAGGTACTCTTAAGGTCCAAATATTAGCCTTTGGGGGTACATTAATGCTGATTGTAAAGATAGAGATTTGTACCCCTGCTGTACCATTATTTCTAGGGCTGTAGTTACAGAGGCAGCAAGCGGCGATGGTGGGGACCAGCTGTGCTCCCCTCCAGGACCAGCCGTGCTCATACTGGGAGCAGCTAACGTTTGTGTGGTGCTGATGTGCACCCTGGGCCTGTTTCGGAGGAAAAGACTGTACTGCACCCAAAAGGGAAACACCTTCTTCTTTAAGCATGTTGCATTGAATGCGAGTGGAATACATTTGAAAACATGAGGAAAGTAAGATTGACACTGTCATTTTTCCCAATCTGGACGCAAACCCCCTGTTTTTTTTACTACCAAGTGTTTATATGGTGGGAATGTCTGGACCAGCCTAAGGTATTCAGCAAGCAGTCATGGTAGCCAGACACGTTGTAAGTTGTAATGTTTGTTCGAGAGGCAGGCGTTAATCTTCAGTGATGCTTTCGATTGTTGACATTACTTTTTAATTGGCTGTCCAGTTCGACTCATAAACTTCTGTGCGCTCTCGGGTACGTTAGATTTTAATGGCACGCTGCCTGATGCAGCATTTGGTTCCGAGTTCACCAGAATTTGTGTGGTGTGGTGTGTTTTTTGACTCTTCATTGCTACAGGCTGTTGCCTGTGAATTGTGAAGAGATTGTTTATTTATTTATTTATTTTCAATCGAACATGGACTTTCCACTGAGGCCTACCGTTGTTTTGGAGAGGAGACAAAAAGTAATATTGACGAAAAAAGTTGGCATGATGTCTGGGTAGACTGTTTGAAGTTAAAGAAGAAAATGGAAAAAGGAAGCCCTCTTGTCTCCTTTCACACACCACAGCCCTCACTCGTCTTTCGTCTCGTCTCGTCGGCCGTCTGTCTGTGCCTTTTAACATTACCTTCCATTACACTTAGCGCACGCTTTCATCCAAA
>CM059271.1:5011877-5021877 GCA_030347295.1 Setipinna tenuifilis | reverse complement strand
TTTCTCGGCAAGACTGAGCCTAGTCTGCCATTAACACACGTACACACCCCCTTACAAAGCCACACATACTAGCCTACATGGAGACGGAAGTCACACACACCCACGCAGACTTGTAGAGAGGCCTCTCGAAACGGCGTAAAGAAGATTGACTCACTCGCTCGCTCGGACGCTCACCCACCCACCCACCCACCCACCATGTGTTGCAGGGGGACAGTTCACACGTGGAATGAAAAAAAAAACACCAAGCATGACTGAATCCTGAGTGCGAACTGTTAACACGTATGTAAGAGTTCAGAGCTGATGGCAGACAGGGTCAAGTTTAGCAGTTTTGCACAGGTCTCTAGAGTGCGTAGCTGGGATAGAAGTGGTGATTAGAACAGTTCTGTGATATTGCTATTTATATTTGTAATCCCCAGAAATGGCATGAAGTATATCATGATGTCATCTTGACTGTTTATCGACCGTGCTTTATGGAAAAAAAAGAAAAAGCCCAGTAGTGCAGTAGAGGAAGGAGTGCCTGACCTGGTTTAGGGTCCTGCTAACCCAAATCCCTTCTCGCTCACACTGGGGTTCCCCAATGCAAATTCAGGTTGTGTTGCATGACTGTTGAAATACAATATTGGCAGAGTGTAAAAGGCAGTGGAACATGACATTGTTTTGCGGAATGACACCGCAGTATTAAAAACCATTTTGGTGAGGAGGGATTACGCACACACACACATACACACACATACACACACAAATGCACATACAGTCCCACACACCCACAGACACATGGACATATACTTGTATACCTAATGGTTTAACTTGTAAGATAACGCAATAACAAAACAACAACAAAAAAACACAAATTCCTCTGTAGTCATAATTGTGCTTCTGATAGCATTCGGTGCTTTAAGTTATGTCATTCTGGCTGGCTGCCTGTCTGACTACTGTATATGTCTGACTGTTTGTCTGAAGATAGGCCTGTCTGTCTGTCTGTCTGTCTGTCTGTCTGTCTGTCTGACTGACTGTCTGTCTGACTGACTGACTGACTGACTGACTGACTGACTGTCTGACTGACTGACTGTGTGGTCAGCAAGGCCTCAGTTAGCTGACTCTTGGCTAGTCAATAAGCCTCAGAGTGAGTCAGCCTGAGTAAAGTAGGGGGTGTTTGCTTTTAGCCGGACGTGTGTGTTTGTCTGTTTGTCCTCTTGTCCTGCACTGTTGACCCCACAGACAAACACATCCACACACAAAGTGACAGGTGGTGCATGGGTGGTGATTCTGGGGGGTAGAGCTGCTCAATGAATCACATTTTGATCGTGATTACGACTTTCAGGGCCAAACAATCTCAAAACAAATTAAAAATCGAGGGAAACAATTTTTGGTCATTTACCATCGTGCAACTTCAACTTACAAACAATCTTGTTTCTATAAAAAGATGTGCATGCATATTTCTGTCCCCATATCACCGAAATGTATTATATGAAATTAAAAAAAAGTACAAGAATGTTCTTAAAATATTTTTTTAAAAAGAATATTTCAATAAATGCAACATACTTCATAGGAAAAGAAAATAAACTTTTCAGCAAGTGTGAGGGCAGAGATTGTGAGGGTAAAGATAGCACGTCGTCGCTGGCTGGGCGTATCAGCATCACCGAAAGGCTCATTAACCCCTGTGCACACATCAAGACCCTGCCTTTACATAGAAATGTGTGTGTGTGTGCGTGCATATTTGTATGTGGGTGTTTGTGTTTCCACATTTCTCTTTTTTAGACACTGTGTGTCTGTACATGTCTGTTCTGTTGTGTTTATGTCTGTGTGTGCATCTGTGAGGCTGTGGGTGTGTGTATTCTTAATGCGCCTTTTAAGCTGGGGCTATATTGACGCTAAATTGGTCTGTGGTCCACTGTAGGAGGCTGCGCTTTTTGCCCATTTCCTCATTGTCGTCAGTCGACAGGAAGTGTCAAAGTAGTTATCAGTTTGGTGTGCTTGCTGTGTGTGCGTGTGTGTGTGTGTGTGTGAGGGAGAGACAGCGTCTGCACTGTATGTGTGATGTTGCAATTGTTTGCCTGTGTGTAGAGGAAAGACAAAGAGAGAAAGAGAAGGCTAGATATGGACAGGTTCTGCACCGCATCTGCTGTGTGTGTGTGTGTGTGTGTGTGTGTGTGTGTGTGTGTGTGTGTGAAGTCAGCAGGGATGCAGGCAGACTGTGTGCCTTTAGGGTGTCTGCTTTGTGTCTGCTGCCACGCTCGTCTGCCTCTGCCTCACTGCCAGAGCAGCAGTCTTTATCACACACATGCACACACACACATACACACACATGCGTGCACACACGCACACACACACACGCAGTGAGCTTGTGAATACAGCACAGCACCTGTCTTCATCCTTCCCTCTCTCACACGTCCACACACATACACGTGCACTCTTGTTATCACATTCTCTTTCTCTGTCTCACCTTTCTTATTCTCTCTCTCTCTGTCTCTCTCTCTGCCCCCCCCCCCTCTTTTTTCTTTCTCTGTGCCTCCCTCTCTTCTCACCTTTTTTTCAGGTTTTTATTTTGCACTTACACAGAGACTGTTGCAGTCCTTGCATTCTCTCGCTAATTTTCCCTTTCTTGGTCTCTCCCCATCTCTTTGTCTTTCTCTCGCCTCTTTCCATCCTCCTCCCAGTTCTCCTCTTTCCTAAGAAGTGTGTGTGTGTGTGTGTGTGTGTGTGTGTGTGTGTGAGAGAGAGAGAGAGAGTGAGAGTGAGAGGTCCAGTCAGTAGTCATGTCTGTCCTCCCTACCAGTGTCCTGCTCTCCTCTTCCCCTCTGCTCCCTCATCTCCAGCACTGGGGCCACTGAACGCCTGCCACCCAAACCACCCTGGCCAGACCAGCAGCCTCCTATCTCTCTTCAGCATGCTCGCTCAGTCACTCTCTTTCTCCCTCTCTCCATCTCTCTCTCCCTCCCTGCCTCTCTCTCTCCCTCCCTCTCTCTCTCTACCTCTCTCCCTCTTTCCCTCCCTCTCTCCCTCCCTCCCTCTGTCTCTACCTCTCTTTCTCTCTCTCTCTCTCTCTCTCTCTCTTTCTCTCTCTCTCTCTCCCTCCCTCCCCCTCTCTCTCTCTCTCTATCCCTCTCTCTCTCTCTCTTTCTCCCCCCCCCCCCCCCTCTCCTACCTCTGTGTTGCTGATGTGCTCTGCTTGTTTCTCTGGTGGTCTTAATGTGTCTCTCTTTCTCCTCTTTATTTTATTCCCTTTTCCTTTATGTTACTTCAACATTAGAACTGGGATGTTTGGATGTTATTTCCCTTTCTCTTGATATTTGTTTTATGCCTTTCTTTCTGTCTTTCTTTATGTCTTTGTTTCTCTAACATGTGCCTTGGAGACTCCATTCTGCCTAAGTCAGGTGGGGGTCCCGTGTTAAATCTGGCACTGAAAAAAAATGGCTTCTGCAGCATCCCATTCATCTTACCAGAGCATTTCCCTTCCTCCCATATTTTTTCCCTTCTTTCTTCCATTGGATACTCTGTCCTCCCCCTCTCTCTCACACACACTCTCTCACTTTCTTGTTTTCTTTTTTCCTGTCTTTACACAAGTAAGGTGCTAAATCTGGAGTGTGTTCATTTTTTTGCTGCCTCTTCCTTTCTCTCCGTCTTTTCCCCCCCCCCCCCTTCTTCCCTGCCTCTCTCCCTCACTGACTCTGCAGGGACTGGAATGTGCTGAAATTTTCAGCAGTGTTGTTAGAAGCGGCTGCTGTTTAATTTAGAGAGTGGCAAGATTTTAATGGCCCTGGCCGCCACGTTGAAAGCCTCTTTCGCCCTTACAGCTGTTCCCTGCCCTGCTTTCTCTCGCCCTCGCTGTCTCTTATTCTGTCTCCCTGGTGGTCGGTGGTGTGGTAATTCCTCCTCTCTCTCTGGCATTTTTGGGTTAAATGTGACATAAAAAATACATTTCCTTCAGGACTGATGAATTTATCTGTCACTCTGTCTGTCCTGTATGTAAGGCAAATTATGCAGGTTGGCTGTAAAAGCTTGTAAACTGACGCAGTGGTTTTTGAATGTCTTGATTGGGTTTGTGTATGGCTTTTGTTGTTTTTTGTGCTGTAAATGTACTTGCTTCTGAGGCATTGAGGACAGGGTAAAGAAGGCAAAGAAAACCGTTCATCTCTGTATACAAATGCATCAGCAAGCCAACGGATGACTTCAGCATCTAAAGTCCTTTGCTGTGTCTCTTTGTTTAGCTCAGTGATGCTGATTTGGTAAATAGAGCTGCACACCTGCTTTCAGAAAGACAAAGGGTCATAACCCTTATTTACTCCAGACATTTGGTACATCACATCACAAATCATGAGCCTTGTGAAACAGCTAGGCTAGGTACTGAAAAAAGTACAGGTAGAAGCAATACATGGGAGCAACAATGTAGTGAAGGAGAGGAGAAGGCACCCCCGCTTCCAACCTGGGTTTCCGGGGTACCAAACATGCACTTTGCCATACCAACGAGCCTGGTTCTTTGGCGTCACCGTCAGTCAGAGCACAACCATAACCCTAGTGATGGTCAGTCCATCACTCTCCCTGATTGGTCAAGCTGTTCTACCTCACAGTTAGGAGTCACTGGCAGTAGAATTTCTTGATGTTCTGAACATTCACATGTCATGTAATTTTGCTTAGTATTTGCATTTAAGTGACCAAACAACAAGTTGGTCAAGTAGTGGTCACTTCCCTCATTGCTGTGAACCATCAAGCTACACAGAGAATGAATGGAAGCTGCTCTCACTCACACTCACTCCTCCACTGATCATCTGACTGTAGGGTTACTTACCCCCCCCCCCCCCCCCCCCCTTCCCCCTGTTATGGTGTTGAATCTGAAGAAAACCCCAAAGCGTGTGTTTTAGACCATTTTAGACCGCTATGTGTCTTCCTTTTCCTCATGTCCTTTTTGTGAGTGTGTGTGAGCGTGTGTGTGTGTGTGTGTGTGGTGTAGGTGGTACCGTGGCAAACTGGACCGCATGATTGTGGAGGAGCGTCTGCCAAACCCCAAAGCATGTGTTTTAGACAGTTCTAGTGCCCTTTGCTGCATGTGTCTTCCTTTTCCTGATGGTCATTTTGTGTGTGTGTGTTTGTGTGTGTGTGTGTGTGTGCAGGTGGTACCATGGCAAGCTGGACCGCACGATTGCGGAGGAGCGTCTGCGCCAGGCCCGCACGCACGGCAGCTACCTCATCAGGGAGAGCGACCGGCGGCCCGGCTCCTTCGTCCTCTCCTTCCTCAGCAACACCAACGTGGTCAACCACTTCAGGTGAGACGCAGTCCTTACACACAGGAGTACACACACACACACACACACACACACACACACACACACACACACACACACACACACAAGCACACACACGCACACATATATGATGGGTGTGGTAAAAGATGCAAAATGGCCTAGTTTCCGGCCTAGAACTGCTAAAAAAAATCCTCCTTATACACACACACACACATTCACTCACGCACAAGCATACGCACACATGCACACACATGAAAGTTAATCACATGCGTACACACACCTAATGCTTCAGCTACTTCAGACCCAACTTCCGTATAGGCATACACAACTGACAAGACAACCTACACACACAAACATATGCACATGCGTACAGACACCTCATACTTTAACTATGCCAGGAGATCTGAAACCCTTTCACTTCACTGCAGTACACACCAGAGGTTTGGAGTACATGCCAATATACTGTATATATATTTACAGTGTCATATTAAAGCCCCATTGCCAAGCAAAAGATCACTACTGTGTATTGGTACACATTACAGGTCAATCATACAGGCCGCTGTTTTTACAAACATGTCAATAGTCCACACAGATACACACACACACATACAAACACACACTTGCTAACATTGAAACTGAAGTCAAAATGTCAAAAAGTTGTCATACTGCCCAGTCCAACATGAAGTAGCAGGATATTTAGTCACAAGACAAAAGAGATGTTATAAAGTCAACTTCCATTCTAAACTGAGTTTTGATAAAATGTGTAGTTACTGCTCTTTGTGTGTGTGTATTGCTCTACAAAGCCACACACACACACACACACACACTTCATCCACCTCCTTCAGACACACTGCTATGGGTCTGCACAAGCAGAGGCCTCCAGCAAAGCCATGCCATGGAGTTGTTTTTGACGCTGGGAAGGTGTGTGTGTGTGCATCCTCTAGTTACACCGAGGCGCTCCTGCTTGTCTGTGTCTGCGGTGTTGGCCGCGTTTAGCGGTGACACATTGTCCTTTTTGCTGTTGGCACGCGCCGCCGCTCACCGCTGCGCACACACTTTAGCGCCCTGCTGATTCATGATTAAGAGATGGCTGGAGAGAAGTTTGAGCGGCCTCGGCAGAGCGAGACTCTTGGCCGAGAGAAGAGAAGGGAAGGCAGCGCTGCACTGCACAGTGCCGTACAAAAGCTTAAACACCAAAACAACAGTTGCAAATTAGGGCTGTTAGCCTAACAGCTTCAGGATGTATTCATTTGGACAAGGATGCTTTCACTTGCACTCACTCACTTTTTCTCTCTCTCTCTTATTTACTTTTTCACCCTCTCTTTCTCTCTCTCCCTTCCTTTCTCACTTCCGCTCTCTCCATCCTACTATCTCTCTCTTTCTATTCCTTTCTCTCTCCATCCCTCCTTTTTTCTGTCTCCATCCCTCTGTCTCTGTCCCTCTTTTTCTTTCTCTCCCATCTTTCTCTTTCTGTCTCTCTCTTTTTCTCCTTCTCCTTCTCTATCTGTCTCTCTCTCTTTCTGTCTCTGTCTGTCTGTCTGTCTGTCTGTCTGTCTGTCTGTCCCTCTCTCTTCCCTCTCACTGTGCCTTACTTCCCTGCTGCAAGATGGAGGAGAAGCAGTATGACTAGCAGGTCTTGTGCAAATATGTGTGAAATTGGTAGAGCTAGTCAGTCGTACCTGGTTGTGATAAGAGTAGAGAACTTGGATGTTTACAACAACACACACACACACACACACACACACACACACACACACACACACACATACACACAATGTTTTCTACATTGTTGGGCTATTCCCAACACCTCTGCTCATTCAGAGCAACTGGAACAAATCCTGGTGTACTTCCACTTCACTTCACAGCCACTGTTCATTCCTTCCCACAAAAAAATAAAAACACCCCCCAAGTAGTGTACTACACCGAAAATAACCCCCCCCCCCCCCCCCCCCCCCCCCCCCCCCCCCCCATGTGAATGACCCACTCCCGTGAATCTCTCAGTGTACCCCAACTCTACTCCTCCCTGTTTTACCCTTCCTCTGTGCCTTGATGTAGGAGCCATGAATATCATTATGTAGCTTACAGTTATGCCCAAAATTGAAATTCATAGCCTCGTCGAATTTTGATTTATGGTGTGTGTGTGTGTTTTTTATATATAACTCCTTTTTTGCCTGTAGAAGAAATGGGCATGAGGTAAAATGCAATACAGTGCGCTAAAGATGGAAATGAGATAAAACAACAAACTATTTCTGTGTTCTGGGCCTAACTGTAGATGGTGATGCTAGACAGTGTTTGTGTACCACACACTTTATGCTGCATCACACTCATGATGATGCATGCAAGTAAACAGTGTGTGTAGATGCTTTACTGACTGTCTGTGTGTGTGTGTGTGTGTGTGTGTGTGTGTGTCTCTGTCGCTGTTTCTGTGTCTGTGTGTGTGTGTGTGTCTGTGTGTGTGTGTGTGTGTGTGTGTGTGTGTGTGTGTGTGCACGTGCGGCGCCTTGCAGGATCATTGCGATGTGCGGCGACTATTACATCGGCGGGCGGCGGTTCTCGTCCCTGTCGGACCTTATCGGCTACTACAGCTACGTGTCCTGCCTGCTCAAGGGGGAGAAGCTGCAGTCGCCGGTGGCCCCCCCAGAGGTAACCTGTCCCCAACTTCCTTTCCTCCCTTTCCATGCCATCCCTCTCTTTCTCTCTTTCTGTATCGCTCTCTACCTCTCCTTCCCCTCCAGAGGTAACCTGTGCCCAACTTCCTCCCTTCCCTTCCCTTCCCTTCTCATCCTTCCTTCCTCCTTCCTTTCTCTCTTTCTGTACCACTCTCTACCTGTCTTTCCCCTCTGCATGTAATCTGTGCCCAACTTCTTCCTTCCCTTCCCCTCCCATCCCTCTCTTTCTCTCTTTCTGTATCGCTCTCTACCTCTCCTTCCTCTCCAGAGGTAACCTGTGCCCAACTTCCTCCCCTCCCTTCCCTTCCCATCCCATCCCTCTCTTTCTCTTTCTGTACTGCTCCCTACCTCTCCTTCCCCTCCATACACATCATTCATTCTATCTTCATCACTTCACATGGTTCAGTCTCAGTTCTCTCCCTCCTCTCTCTCCAAAGGTAACCTGTGCCCAACTTCCTCCCCTCCCTTCCCTTCTCTTCCTTTTCCATCCCTCTCTTTCTCTTTTTCTGTACTGCTCCCAACCTCTCCTTCCCCTCCCGACACATCATTCATTCTATCTTCATCCCTTCACATCGTTCAGTCTCAGTTCTCTCTCACCTCTCTCTCTCTCTCTCTCTCGAGAGAGAGGTAACCTGTGCCCAACTTCCTCCCTTCAGTCACCTCAGTATCACCTCACTTTTTTTATAGGTTGTATTTATTGATCATTTCAGTACGTCACAGATATTCCTCGTTTTATATAGAATGCTCTGTTTGTTGTTTGTACTGTGGTGAAACCAAAGACAAATTTCCACCTGTGGACAATGAAGGTTTCGTATTCGTATTCCCGTCCCCATCCCTCCCTCTCTCTGTCTTTCTGTACCACTCCCAACCTCTCCTTCCCCTCCAGACACATCATTTTGTCCTCAGTTTTCACATCTCTCACTTTATCCTCCTATACCTCTTTCTCTTTTTCTTCCTGCTCTACCTTACCCTGGTCTTGATCAGTTGAGCCCATTCACTCACTTTTTTCATCCTGTACACGTCCTGTCAAGTCAGTTTATTTATATAGCACATTAAGAAAAACAACAGAAGTTGACCCAAAGTGCTTTACAGACATTTTGTCTGTGTGTCTGTCTCTCTGTCTCTTTTTTTCTCTCTCTTTCTCTCTCTCTCCCCCTCCCCCTCTCTTCCATTCTGTTGTTTATTCTCAGTTTCTCACTTGTGCGCTAGTCATCACACATGTCATATCAGGTGTCAGAGGAAGTTTGACTTGTGAGATGTTTGTGTGTAGCACACTGTTGTCTGTCTAGTTGTGCATTATGCATATGACAATGGCAGGATGGTTTATCACATATGTGTTCACAAAATGGCTGCAAATGTTCTGTTATTTTAAGATTATGGGGTGATTGTATGGCTTGTATCTCAAGATCACTCTGTTTGAAATATATGTGTGTTTTGCCTTTGTTTGTGGTTTGGTTGTGTGTGTGTGTCTGTGTGTGTGTGTGTGCGTGTGTGTGTGTGTGTATGTGTGTGTGTTACAGCCTGTGGAGGACAGGAGAAGAGTGAGGGCCATCCTTCCGTACACCAAAGTGCCAGACACAGACGAGATCAGGTACTGTATCATACCCAAGCATTCCACACACTCTCATGCCTACTAAAACTCAACTCCCGCCCCCTCACACTCACACCAAAGCATGCCACTCTCCTTCCTCCTCACACTCACACACAATCATGCCACACCCCCCCCCCCCATACACACACTCACACCCAGCCATGCCACACTCTCCCCACCCCCTCACACTGGCACCAAAACATGCCACACTCTCCTGCCCCCTTACACACACACACACACACACACACACACACACACACACACACAATCATGCCACACTCTCCCGCCCCCTCACACTCAAACCCAGCCATGACACACTCTCCCGCCCCCTCACACTCACACACACACACACACACACACACACACACACACACACACACACACACACTCACAATCATGCCACACTCTCCCGCCCCCTCACACTCACACCCAGCCATGCCTTGCTCAACTGCCCCCTCACACTCCCACATGCCTGGCTTGTCTAAGCCTTTAGATCAGGC